>OX421492.1:75449831-75977331 GCA_949126835.1 Anisus vortex
TACCAGGTGTATGTCTAGCTGCTTTGCATTGGAAAAAAGACTAATTAAAACGTTCAAATATTATATCCTCTATGAAAGTATTTACCAAACAAGACCGTTTGATTATTTCAAATGTTTAAATATGTATAGATCTAAAATTTAATTATTAAATTAAAGTACGGAAGAAAATGTAAAACATTAAAAAATAGCCCATTGCCGAAAGTAAAAAAGCATGAAAATAATTTAGGACTATGTCAATATAATTTACATTTCACGTTTTCACGCAATAGGCTTAGAATTATTATATTTTTTTGTATCAGGAACCTAAGTCTGAACATTTTTTTTTCTTTTTCCGTTAGATTTCTGGATGATAAAAAATGCTCAGAATATAATTGGTTCCGTCAGTTGCTGTCCCGGCTGTTTCAGTTTATATCGAGCTAACGCCATCAGAGACGTCATGGATAAATATTCCAGCCCTACAAAAACACCTTTCACTGTTTACGTTAAAGACACAGGTAAGTGACTTTATCAATGTGTCTGTATATTTTGTTTTGAGCGTGACAATTTTGCTTTTCAGGTACCCTTCAGAGCTGGGTAGACTCAGGGACACCCTCCAGATCCGGGAAAAAAATCCAAGCCTGCACCAGGTTCGAACACAGGACCTTCGGGTACGCCGGTCGAACGCGCTACCGCTCGGCCACCGTGCCGTATTACCTGGATGTTCTTTTCACCAAATTACGACACAGTCGAATTAGATTCAGGGACACCCTCCAGCACCAAGAGAGAAAAACTAACTATGCTTTTCAAATTCGAGAACTTAGCAATGCCTAACCAAACACCTGCCCGCTGTACTACCACACGATGCCCCGTATTGTAATGTTTTATTCTAAAAGCAAGAGCCACATAAAGGTGAACAGAAAGCAACTTGTAAGCTGACTCTCTATTTTTATTTCTGAATTATTCAGGAGAAGATCGTTGGATGGCGACTCTCATGATGATCAATGGCTGGCGCATGCGCTACTCACCCTTTGCTGACAACACCACTTATTGTCCTGACACCTTCGAGGTTGGATATGTATATGATCCTTATGTTTGTTTTGTTTTTGTAAATAAATGATATTGTAACAGAACAAAACCATTAACTGTATAAATCAGGTTACTACAAAAAAAAAATTGTTCAAGTTTGATACAGAGTGTAGAAAACTTACGGATCCAACGTAGTTATGTTCTGAATGAAATGTAAACACGTGCTCATTTATTTAACACTTTTCTTATTGCATATGCAAGAATAAATGCTTCTAAGTTAATTCAGATAATTATTGTAAGTTACATTTTATAAACAATTTTATTATTGTTTTAATAAAACATTGGCGTATGTGGCGTGGAAAGAGGTGGTAAAACACTTCACGTCTCTTGCACCTTACAATTCTAAAACAACTGGATTTGCCCCCCCCCCCCCCGACTCCTACTCCAATCTATCCCTTTTTAAAAGTAGCTTGTCTAATTAACACCTTCTAGATATTAGCATATAAACAATTTGTTTTTTTTTAATGTTAAGTCTTTGTCAATATGTAAACATTCCAGAAAGATTATTGAGATTGCCATATCTATTAATAGTATAAACATCGTAGACATTTCCATACCACATTAACCCTTTTTAGGACCAAGAGCATAATATGTACTTTTAAGTTAAAAAAGCATGTATTACCTAATTATTTTCACCGCAGAAACCATCGTTAAAGTAGACAATAATATAACAAAAATCAAATTACCAGAAAAAAATACTTATATACTAACACACAGTGATTTTATCTAAGCAGCTTGGATTTTATTGTTCGTGTTGGTTTGAATTTGCATGTGAATAATCCTCAAAGAAACACATCGTAATACACAAAGGATTAATAAAAAATGTTGAAATAGAGTTAATTATTTTACTTATTTAATTCTAATGTTGTTTCTTTTAAGGAATACTATAAACAAAGACGGCGGTGGATTTTGTCAGATATGGCCAACGCTATTCTTGTAGTTCAAAACCTTCTGCGTCTTGTGAGAAATAACGAATGCTTTAGTCTTATGTACGTCATCTACTTGGTGAATATGTTCCTGAACAACGTCATTACCCCTGGGACTGCAATCGTCATGATCACCGCCGGTAAGATTATAATATGGGGTTACTTACGAAATGGGATATGTGATTAGGTTACTACACGTGACGTTATTGAAGGTCCATTTAATTTGTGCTGTGGTTCGATAGTGGGCCCTTCGTTTTTTTTCAAACAGAGCATAAACATTGTTGCATACGATATAAATCAGACATCTTAACTTTACTTGAAAATGTTTAAGATAGTATAAACCCTGAAAGGAACTATTGATTCCACTCGCTGCTAAAGGGCCCCTATTGCTGCCAGGGCTTTTGAAATGGGTGACGTAATTGTAATGTGTAAGATGTGTGGTTGCTACTGTTTAATTATCTGATGACTACATCTAACAGGTGAGATAACATATATGATTTGGGATTTCTACTGGTAAGAACGGTTACATAAAACATGTTATTAAGGCTTTTATCACAGTTTGGTGTTGTGTAAAATGATATGTTTCGGACTGTGTTAATAACAAAAAAAAATAGAAATTTTATGGCATCCTTCCACCTTCAAGGGACGATGTCGCAGTCTCCTTTTCCTCTGCCACTCGCCTTTCTCCTGGCTCGCTTCTCTTCACTCCTTTCTGTGAGGGTGGCTTCTGCGGCTTGAGTGCCCTCGCGCACCTTGGACCACCAGGAGGTGCGCTCCTCAGCAAGGCCCTCCCACGTTTTGTGGTCAATATGTGTATGTAGCAAAAAAATAGAAATTAAATATAGATAATAACTTATAAATACCAGTTTCTGAATCTCCTCTTTTTCTCCACATACACACACACAAAACACACACACTCAACAACACCTATCCAGGTCTAGAGCTTGTGTTTGAGATTCCATACGTGTACACCACCATACCCATGGCCGTCATCGTGTACCTGTACGCCTTTATCTGTACTTGTACGAGTGCCCGGACACAGGGCCTGCTGACCAGTGTGCTGATGGTGCTGATGGGCAGTATGTTCTCCTCCGTGGCCATCTATGGCTCCTATAAAATAACCGCTGGTATGGTATCAGGTGAGGCCATTATTTCCATAAGACTAGCTACTATAAAATTATAAAATTTACTTTAAAACAACAAGTGTATATTTATAAGAAGTAAGATGTAGTCTATGAATTTACAAAATCGGGTCAATTCAAAAATGTAGTCCACCAATAGGAAATTTGCATAACGTCTTGCTAGCCAAGGGGGACCATTGTATAACAAGGGAAATAACCATCTTTCTGGGTTTTCTTCTTTCTTATATTTTACAAAATTAGTCATTTAAAACCATTCATAAAGAGTTAACCAAGCTGAGTGTCGCTGTTTATTCCCTTTGTTCATAAAGTTATAAAGAAATAAACGCCTTCATACAGGTTTAAAAAAAGATATGGACATCTAGAGAGCTTTCCCTATCCACTCGGACAAGGGTCGGCAACCTTTTGCTATAGTGTGCCGAACTAAGATTTCAAAATCATCCAGTGTCAACAGCCTGCTCCACTATATGTGTTAATTATTTTTATAGGAACATTTATTTAGCGCCTTAGTAACCTTAGTAAGATTATATCTAAGGCCAAAACTAAAGGAGCTTTAGAGAAAATTGTTAAAATGTTTTATATTTAATTTTTAAAAATTACGTTTTTTTATGATTATCATTTTTCCTTTATGCATTTATAGCAATAAATTTTTAGTTTTTTTTTAACTTTTTTGTTGATCGTTAATTATTAATCGATATAATCTAAGACTTTCATTAAGTTATCGAGAGATCTAGCGTCTGAATTTAATACATATTATTATTTTGATCACAGACTGAGATTTGCTTTTTAATTTTAAAATAACAATCAACTTACAGTTAAACACAATACTACCTAGTGATAATACAAGCTGGGTAGCTAATGTAATGTTTTTAAATGTACATATAAATTCTTTAGTCATATAATTTTTATAAAATGTTCAATTATCTTTTATAACATGATCATTTTTAAGTTGTAGTTTATTAGACATTTATTTTCTATAGAAGAAAAGTAAGAAATATATTAGAAATATTCAAGCAAAGAAAACAAATTAATTATCTCCCTTAAACTAAAGCTTCCAAATTTGATTCAAGTGATGCCAAACGTTATGTTCTGTAATATTATAGTTTATATTACTTATTGATTATTGTTTCTTTATTCAAATACATCATTCTGATATTCATTTCTAGATGTAATTTTAGGTATAAAATCAGTCCATATTAAACAGTTGTAAATAAATACTGCACTAATTGTATAAGTCGATGCCCATCCGGGCAGGGAATGGGTTGCCTGCAGTGATAGCCTTTAAGTCACGTCGCCACCTCGCACATTTTCTGGGGAATTTCTAGACTTAATATCTAACGGAAGGCGCCTGAGCTACAAAATGATCCACCCCTCATTTTCAGAAAGGCTATGTAAAACAATTACAATGTCTTAGGCTAAAGTGTTGCCTCGCCATAATATAGCAATTAGAATTAATTAGACAAACATTGTAATTTTTGTTTCCAGAAATCAAGGGCGGTCACTTCCATTTCCAGCAGCATTACGTTATCTTGCTGCTGACGCTCAGTTTGGTTTATGCCGCTTTGATGCATCCAAGAGAGAGCTATCAGATCATCTACGGCTTTGCCTACCTCTTCATCTTCCCTGCAATGCACGTACTATTGCCGATCTACAGCATCGCAAACATCATTGACCAAAGCTGGGGAACCAGAGACTCTGTAAGCTCAGCCAGAACTTGTGTAAATGGTATTAGCTTAGAACGGTAAAAGATTTGATGGTCATAAGTAAGCCCAGACAGAACTTGGGAGAATGTCATTGGCTTATTAGGCTAAAACATTTGATGGACATAATTAGTAAGGCCCTAAACTCATCAAGAACTTGTGAGAATGGTATTAACTTAAAATTATCGCGGTAAAACATTTGATTGTCATTATAATAGTAAGCTCAGCAGCTCAACTAGAACTTGTGAGAGTGGTATTAACTTATTGTGGTAAAATATTCCACTGATATAGAATCTAAATATTATGTAGCCTACTCAAGATTTAATATTTTAACTTTCTGAACTTGTTACATTTTATAAAGATCAAAAGCCTAATAAAATGAAAATACAATACAAACGTCCAATAACTATGGCATAACGGATATCGCTTAGCCCCGGCCGTATAACTAGTTGTTTTTTCTTCTTTCTTGCATCTGCAAATAATATACAAACCAAAAGTTACATGCAAGTAAAAAAAAAAAAAATTTCAATAAAGTAGTTATGTCAAACTCTTTATTACTTAGGTTAATCCGGATTTGATAAGTTTTGCATAATTCCTAATGTTTTACAAATTAGGCTACATATCTGTATAACTCTATTCATAATAAAGTCTTCGAATACGCTTTACATTTATTATATGTTATTAAAATAAATCGAAAAAGTGTGTTTTTAATTTAGTTTTTAAAATGTCTATATTGTCGGCTTGTTTAATGGCTGATAGTATTGTTGTAAATTATCGCGTTACGGGACATAACATGTAGGCCTATGGGGTTTGGAAAAGGGGAGATAACCAAAAGAATATCTTTTGCTTATAGGATAGCGAGACTTCTATTCGGTTCGTACCCGGATTCGGCAAATAGCAGGCTACGTCCAATTGATCGGTGAAAATAGTTTCCTCGGTTAGGCCCTAGAAATAGAATGAAACTAAGTCATGGTTATACTTTTCTTATACTGCACGCAAATACTATTCATATCAATTAAGCTTATATTTCTTCCGAACAATATTCAGTCAAGGAATGGGTTGCCTGAAAAGTCGGAAAATCCGACTAGGCCTACCAGACTTGAACCTCACTTCACCGGAGTGAGTAACGAACCGAGATTAATCTCTTAGGGCTCGGAGGACAAACACACTTGTACTACGCCGTGTAGCCGCAAGTCACCATATAGGTTCGGTGCAAACAGTTGACCGTTCCCATCCAACCTATGCTTCTGCAAGGCATGGCAGGTGAAAAGCATAGGCCTATGCTCAACCGTCTCTTCTGCTTCCCTGCAATTACGACACGGCGAGTCATGATTGGGCCTAAATCTTTCCAAATGGGCACCTATATGGCAGTGACTTTTACGAAACTGTTGCCTGATCCTTCCTGCGGAGTTTCCCGTTTCCACCACGGGTCAGCTCGATTCGGTCGCTTTAGTTGTTGTCACAAACCTCGACCCTTGTCAGACTCATCCCAGTCCTACCAGACATAATAAAAAAAACCTGATCCAAATGCAAGACTAAAACTCAACTCATCCATAAGTGTAGGAGCCAATAATCTTATGTAGGCCTATACTAGAACAAGCATAAAACGTAAATTATAAGATCATCTTTTGAGCATGTGTTGACCCCAATGTAAACCAACGAATTCACACATTTATTCATCACATAATTTGACATGTATTTTTTAACGAGCTATCGGCTTTCAATAAGCCAATTAATAAGTTAAATCGATGGTTTAGGCTACTGTGTTCTCTTCTATTCTAGCCATTATCACATGATTGTTATTTTAAAGTAACGTGTACGCTCTAACTACATTTCAGAACGAGGCTAAATTACCAAAGATATCTTGTTTCCCAAGTTTTAAGAAAATGAAAAAAAGAATGAAGAGCTCCAAATCGAATAATGTCACAGCTGGTTAGTGAATTAATTATTAGTTTTAAACGCATAGCCTACTCTTTAAGTACCAATAAGCCTTTAATTATCTGTTTTATTATCAAAATACCTCTAAACCAATTTGAGTTAAGTTCAATTATATTGCTTGTTATATAGGCCTAGCCTACTCTAAACTAATTAACTACCGTGATGGTTGTTCTTTGTTTAATTAAAAATTGTGTAAAAGTTTGAACTTTGAAATTAAAGCAACACTTCTGCTACTCATTAATACATGTAAATCTTTCATTTGAAAGGATCCCAGGATCTTGAAATGGATACACAGACGGAAATTCAAAGCATTGTCTCCGCGTCTGTCAAGGACATGTCACGGGGAGACGAGAAAGCACGAGAAGAGAATAAGTTCTGGGAGTCTCTCGTCGCCACTCACCTCGGCGTCGGGGTCAACCTGGGCCTCGAAAAGGCCGCGTTGGCCGAGGGCCTGGGAAGGCTGAGAAATCGTCTGCTGGCCGGGTTCCTCTTTCTCAACGCAGTCTGGCTAGCCTTCTTGTCCTACTTCTACATGGGCTTGGACTCGCCACTGTCCAGGCTGAACATTTATGGCATTATCAGCGGGGCTCTGTACGGGTTCACGTTGATCATTCAGATACTTGGACTGACGGCTGGCAGGATAGAACAGGTTTTGAGAAAACTGGCCACGTACGTGCACAGGGACGATATGCCAGTTTGGGTGAATGAAAGAGAGGAAGGGTCAAAATAAGGGCGAGCCGACTATAAAGAAGGGATTATCTATAGAATGAATGGACAGAAGCTCTTTTGAAACTAGTGACGATAATGTCTATTATTGTTTGCTAATTACAAAACATTTTGATCTGTTTTTTAGCTTTGGTCTGTTTGAAGAATGAATTAACTATGAAGTGACTGGATTCAATTGCACTACTTACATAATATATTTAAATAAAAATATAGAGTGAATATATATATATATATTTTATTTATTTATGCATATATAAATTTGGTGGCATTTCATAGCTGAAAAAAAAGGTGTTATGTATATTCAGTTATAACACAAAATAAACAATGCAAATATTTAAAAAAATGAATTCTTTATATTTAGTTTTTACATTACTATGAAATTCTTAAAAGAATTTGATTAAACACATTGAGTAAAGTATATTTATAACTATATCACACACAAAAAAAACATCTTTCATTCATCTAGACATTTGCTTCATCATATTAAAATTGTAAAAATAAAAACTGGTTCAAAGTTAAGGAAAATTTAAATCATTTTTAAAAGTAGGTTTATAGCAATAACTATAACTGTTAAAAATACAACAAATATAAAAAAACAACTCTAAAGACATAAGTATTGTGTTTGTAAAAGTGTGAAATGGATATTGTAGAAACAAACATTCTAACTTTTAAAATTACCAGTAAATTATATTTCTAGGATTGTCTGTAAATTATATTTAACATTGATTGAAACTTGATTACTGGTACAGGGAAAAACTATTTCAGTCTAATCTTGTAACAATTATTACTTTTGAAAAAAAAAAAGGTTTTAAAGTTAAAAAAACAGGATAAAATGATATGAGGAATTAGAGAATTTTTCTTATGACAATGTTACATTTTTTGCTTTTAGTCATAGAGGTAAAATACCAGTATTAGTGAATTTGCTAAAAAAGCAATTGTAAAAATATTTACAACATCCTTCAATTGATAAATATATCACAGCTTTTTATTATTATAATAGGATTTATCTTTAAAAATTATGCATGTAAACATATTTATTTAAATAAAAGGGTTAAAAATAACCAATCATTTTAGAAAAATAAATGAATAAAACTTATTTACATATTAAAAGGAAATTATGAACTTTGTACAATTATTTCAATGAATGTAAAATTTGAAACAGGAACAATGCTCAATTTTTTCTCAGTCTAAAGCCAAATAAATACCTGTATGTTTTTATTAATTCCTCTTGAAGTAAATTATTGAAACATTGTTAGAATTTTGTTTTCTTAAAACAAACTTTACGTTTATTCTGTTGCAATACTGATCCAGAATTTAGCCATTCAAGATCCATATGGGTAGCAGATGGTGTTTTTAAGGAGAAAAAAATGACTAGTTTGAAATTTCAGCTTTTTCAATTTGACTTTCAAGTTGTCATTGTTTGAAAATAATTTTAGAAACTATTGATTCATAAGAAATGAGGAAATGAGATAAATAAATAAAAATTTTATTCTAACAAAAAAATTAAAAAAATACCACCATGTTAACAATTTAGTTCATCTGACATTAAAGCAATAAATTGTACAAGAAACAACCTGTAGATAATTCTAATTTTATAAAATCACAGCTATTAGCTAAAAACTAGCTTAAATTTAAAATTATTTTAGGAGATATTGCACAAAAAATATAAAATTACTTTATTAATATTTAAATAAAAGGCTGTCACTGTAAAAATGAAATTTGAAACAACTAAATTAAAAAAAAACCTCTTCACACAGACGACTCCATTTTTCCTAAGTATTACAAACAAGAAAACAAGAGGTAAAATATGTGTAAATATCTTTGTGTGTTAACAATGGTAGATAATGTTCAATGGTCCCGTTCTTCTGGTGGTCTGTAAGGTAACTGTAATGCTTCAAATACTGACTCCTCAGTAGGTGTGGGAACTACTGTGCCTTCATAAATTTTGTCTGCACCCTGATAAAACCAATAATGGAATTACATTTCACAGTAAACAACAAGTTTTAATGAAATAATTATTCAACATAAAAACTTTTACATAAGATATAGTAACTTTTTACATTTGATTCAATTTTAACAATTAATTAAGGAACAAACTTTTTTTTATCTATCTTGCAAGTTTGTTATAAAAAAAAATTACAAATTTTCTGTTTTAATCTGAAATTACAGCTGCCATAAGATTATCAAACCAAATGGTTATTTGGATTATCCTATGAACCATGAGGGTTTTGAAATTCTAATTAGGTCAGACTAGGGTTTGGCCGAATATCCGGCATGCCAAATATCTGGATTTCCGGCACTATCCGGATTTGCCAAATACCACCGGTGGATTGTTGCCGGATCCGAATATCACGGTAGTAAAGAATTACATCAAAGTTCAAATAGAAACAAGTAATACTGTAGTATAAAGTATAAAGTAGATAAAGAAATATAAAATATATAAACAATACTCATATATAACTAAGTAATAAACATAATAAACAAATAAATCGATAAAAACGTGCCTCCAGAAATTCAAATAACATACTACAACAATTTATTTAACAACGAAAACAATTATTTAATAACAAATATAGATTTCACTGATTGCATACGATAAAAAATCATCTGAACCAAAGAACAATGTTTAGTACTGTTTTAAAAGATCTCAACTTCCTGTATAATAAACTACACATTCGATACACAGTTCACTTGGTACACACTACACTACAGCGACTACACAGTTCGTTGAACTTCGTTAAAGTTCAATCATGGTAAATTGTAACATGTCCATCGGTGAAGTTGACACAGTATCTGTGACTTTCATTGTAGACTGCAGATACTCTCTATCTCTTGAATAATAAATACTTTAATAAATACTTTTGAATTCTAATCAAAAACTGTTGAAGTACACCCCATACTCGTGGAAATGACATCCAGAAATATCCGGATTTGTATCTGGATCCTGCGAATATTAGCGGCCTACTATTCGGATCCGGCAAATAGTGAAAAATCATATCCGGCCAATCACTAGGTCAGACTAGACACTACTAAAGTAGTAGTGGTCTCAAATTCTGATTAGGTCAGAATGCTGCTTACACAGATCAAAACTAGGTCAGGATACTACTAAATCAGAGTGGTCTCAAATTCTAATCAGGTTAGAATATTACTAACCCAAATTGGTCTCAATTTTAACCCAACATGGGTTGGATGTTTTACAAGTGTTAGGCAAAGTAAATCTAGATTGACAAACTTGACCAAACTAAATGTTAACTTCAGCGGAAAACAATTTAGTTTATTCAAGAATTCACATAAGACAGTGGAGTAACTCTTTCCATTCCATCAGAATAGACTAAATAATAAACTTGTATCTACAGAAAAAATATGAAAATAGCTTAATAGCTTGAATAAGATAAAATCTGTAAATTCTTAATACGAGTTGGTTTAGATATCACAAGAATCAAGGCCCATTTGGTATCATCAACACACAGCTTACCTTTCTTACGACGCCAACCTTCAGCGCATGCTCGTTGAGGGACATGTGCTGGGTCTTGCACAGGTGTCGCAGTGACCTGTTGAAATGCGCAGAGCCAGTGAAGTAAACCATGGCGCAGGCGTACTCGCTGTAGGGCACCACTATTATGTCCAGCCTGCGATGCTTTGATGACGAACAAACAAATCGATAGGTCAAAAACACAGATTTAAAATTCACAAGATTTTTTTTTTTAATTACCACAAGCATAGGTTGATAAAAGCAGGAGGTGGGCATAATGAGGCAAACTCCCTCCACATGGCCAGATGTGACCCAGTAAAATAGATCAGGAATAGAGAATGAACAAATTTGAGTAAAATTAAAACTATCTTTGTGTGTACAACACTGGTCAGGGACACTGGCAGCATAGATCAAGTGAGTTCTAGTAGATTTTCCCCTTTCTCCTCCAATCCTCTTAAAGAGAAAAATAACTAATAATGATATTAATGATGACATTTGTATAGCGCTACCAACAAACATAATGCAAGCTCAGAGCGCATTTAACATAACAACTAAGAACACGGATACAATCTATAGGCCAAGAGATACAAAACTGAATGATGATTCAAAACTTTACAAACATAGAACAAATCAAACAATTAAAACAAAAAATAGCCGACCTAACATATTGGTAAGACAGTGGGGCTCTAAAGCATGTTAACTAAGATAAATATTGAAATAATGAGTTTTTAAGTTCTTTTTGAAGGTATCAATGGAGCTTGTTTGCCTCAGTTTAATGGGAAGTAGATTCCACACTTTCGGACCGGATGTTGAGAAGGCTCTAAGGAGAATGGTCTTCAGAGAGAAGTGGGGCACTTCCATAAGCGAGGAGTCGGCAGAACGAAGTGTTCTTTGCGGAACATATGGTTTAGTTAGTTCCTTGAGATAGGACGGCATCTCATTATTATAAAGGCACTGGTGGCAAAGTAGCGCAACTTTATATTCGATTCTGGCTATCACAGGGAGCCAATGGAGCTGACGTAGAAGAACTGTCACAGAATCTCGCCTTGACTTACGCATGACTAGGCGATCGGCACAGTCTTGTATACGCTGTAATTTGGCGACCTTATCGTCAGGTATCCCGATTAGTAGAGCATTACAGTAGTCGAGGCGCGAGAGTATAAGGTTCTTAATATAAGCCTCAGACACGCAACTAAACTCTCAAAAAGAGAAACCCTGAAAAATTTGATTGTTGTATAGCTGTGAACTTTGGTACGACATGTCCTGTCAAATCTTTTTGATCCTCTCAATAAAGAATTTATTGAAAGAGTCAGGGAGCTCTAAACTAAATCAACTTTAAAAAATCTTTGACAGGTCTTCTGACCCTCCTTGTTTGAAAATACTCCTGTAATGGCAATGCATTGCATGAATGTTTATAGATCGATTAGTAATCTAAAAGTACCAAACATAAACTTTCTTTTAAAGAACAAGTAGAAATAAGCCAAAGCTTTTTAATAATTTAACAATTCATAAAACAATACATAAAACACATAAAACAATACACAAAACACCATAATAAACTTCCTCATTTCAAATCACTGGTGTTAAATGCTCACCTTTTTCTCTAAACCTGGAAGCTTGCACACACCCAAATATTTTTTCTGATTGCCGGACTCTTCCACAGATACAAGATCATCTGTCAGGAAACCTGTTACAGAATGTTATAAAAGTTATCTATTATTGTTTCTTCAGTTAGATAGACTTGTTTTAGTGTCATGACCGTATTATGCAATTTACGCTGCAAAAGAATCCTCTAACATTTATTTATACATCATAATTATTAATTACTTTACATGGCAACAATAGGTTACAGTTAAAAATGATGCATACATTATTTATAAGGGTCAATGCAGTCAATGCCTACATTACACATTGTGTGAAAAATACACTAAAAGTATTATTTGTGATTGTATTCTTTTCAAACTCTGCAAAGCATATTTAAGAGAAAGGAAAATCAGATATTTTGCATGTTCAAGTAAAACCCCAAACACCCAACATTGATGTCCAACAGAGTATAACAAGCTGTGACAGTACTTACCTGATTCTTTTAATTTAGTGATCAGTTTCAAGAACATTCCTTTGTGTGACTTCTCATCTGGGTGGGTTATGAGCACATCAACATCCCCACATGTGGCTTTGCCACGGCGATAAGAACCACAGGCCTGGGCTATGATTCCTTCCTGGATACTTTCAGCAGCTTCTTTTACCTGAGTGAGATTGTACACAAAAATTATTTGTTTTTTTTGTTCATATGGCAACTCTTTTTTTTAAATGAAAAACAAAAAATAGAAAAACAAATGAACACACATTTAAGTCTTTAAAATTTAGGTAGACAGTAGCAGTTTAAAAAGTGACTTACAACTTTCTCAATTTCCCCAGCTTCTACCCTTGGCATTCTTTCTAAAAGTTCATCATACAAACGTACACCAATTTTTTGCTGTGATGTTAGGTGAGCTTTGTCTTTCAAGTCTTCAATGGTTCGCAGTCCCTTTTGCAAAATGTAGAGTTTTATAAAATACAAATAATACATGGTTCTAAATGATTGCACATCAAAATTTAACAGCTTGATCAATTAAAATGAATGTATATGTTTAAAAGTACATTAAATTTAGATTCTTTTAGTTTTAACCTGCTGATACCAGGCCATTGCTGTTTGTGGTCCAGCTCCCCAAACATTTGTGAAGAGCTTAACAATGCGTGTCATTTCACAAGATTCAAATTCCTTCAGTTTACGCAGTTCCCCACTTTGAGAGATTTCCCAAATTTTATCAGCCAGTCTTCCACCTATTCCTGGAAGAGATTTCGCTTCCTGCGAGGAAGAAATTGGAGCAGTAGATTTATACAAATATTCCATTGAAAGAAACAAATATATCAGTGTTTTATCTGCTAGTTGATCCTACCTCCCAAGACGTTATTGGCTTAGGATAATTTCTCAAAGTTTTAATAGCTTTCTGGTAACCAAATGCTCTCCATTTATCATTAGTGCTTTCATAAGTTCTTGCCATTTCCTGTTAAAAAAAATGGTGGATTCATTTGTTAAAATTCATTGAGAATACAGTGAAGCGCGGAATTAGAATGTCACAATGTAGTTTTAAAAGTTTTACCATTTACTATGAAGAAAAAAGAGAAAAGTATTAAATAAAAATACTAAAAAAACAGTGTATTTGTGGCGCACAAGTTAAATAAATATAATATAAACAGTATTATCTCATTTACTAGTTAACTAGCATTCTATGTGCGTGATAATACAAAATGTCAATTACCTCTAATGTATCTGTTATTTGTTTATTGTAGTTTGGTTTTGGATTCTTTGAGGATTGAGCACAAATCCATTTCTCTGGCTGTAATTGTTTTTAAGTAAAAAAAAAAAACATTTTGTAATATAAATATTTACAGAAATATTATAATAATTATGACAAAAATATACAAAAACATTTTTAAAACAGTGGAAAATAAAAATAAAAACATCTCAAGAAAAAACCCACAAAAAAACATCTACAAAACAATAATAAGGCCAGTGGTGACTTATGGCAGTGAGACCTGGATCACTTAGAAAAAGTACAAAAAAAATATATTAAATACCTGGGAAAGAAAAGTCCTCAGAAAAATTTTGGACCAACAAAAGATGAAAAGGGATGGAGGATGCGAACCAATAGAGAGGACTATGAGTTATATAAAGCCCCTACTATTGTCGCTGAGATTACAAAAAGCAGACTACGCTGGACATGGAATGCCAAACAGCAGAGGAGCAAAAGTAATATTATTATATACTCAGAACCCCAGAGAAAAACGGCCTAAAGGCAGACCCAGACTGAGATGGTTGGACGATGTCGAGATGGATCTGCGGCAGATCAGGGTACAGGCCTGGAAAAAGAAGGCCATGGATAAGTCTGAGATGAAGGAGGTGGTGAGACAGGTCAGAGCCCTCCATGGGCTGCAGCGCCAAAGATGATGATGAACAGTGGAAAATAAATCTAAATTTTCTACATAAAAAGTACCTTAACTTTAGTGGTTGAAAAAGAATCCACTGCAGGCTTTGAGAACACTTCTTTTTCCTCTTCACTTGAATATTCACTGTTAACTTCATGGTGTTGATTTGGCTGTGGTGAATGCTCGGAACTGGTTTCCTTTTTGCTACACACTGATTGCATTTCTGGTACAATACTCTTTTCCTTTTCTTGAAGTAATAAATAAGGCTCAAACGGCAGCAGACGCCTGTCCCGAAGGCAAGAGCTTAGCCATGCAGACTTAACAACTGGTACAACAGGGTTTGTTTCAAG
Source organism: Anisus vortex (assembly GCA_949126835.1). Taxonomy (NCBI): domain Eukaryota; kingdom Metazoa; phylum Mollusca; class Gastropoda; family Planorbidae; genus Anisus; species Anisus vortex. The sequence continues at coordinate 75,465,117 of OX421492.1, forward strand.
CTGCATAATTCTACACAGTCTGGACATGTCCATTTTATCATCTACTACTATACATGACATAATAGTCTGATCTACTGGGTCAAATTTCATGTGAAAATTTCCTCCGTATCTTGTGGTCTGATTTTTAAAGATTGTCAGCCGTGTTTTTTCAATCCCTGCTGACTGTATATAAATGTTCTGATCTGTGAGAAATTTGACCTCTGCACTTTCATTGGACTTTACATCTTTGTTGTCTTTCAGGGAAGTTTTACTTGAAGAAGATTCAATTTTAGCTCTTTTAGCCTGAGGGGGCCTTGTATCTGCTGATCTTTTCTTGCATGCCATGTTTTATTCTGAAAAGATGATTGATAGTTTTTAATTAGCCTACCGTAATAAATGAATAAGTTATTAAAAAAAAAAAAATACAATTTTAAAAGTAGTAATACATAAAATATATATATATATATATATATATATATATATATATATATATATCTTCACATCGTGTTGGACCAATGGGCTAATGAAGCAGTGCTCATCAGTTTCCATGGTCACTGTATAAAACGTATTGTGGGGTCAGCATATATATTTTTCCAGCTTATTTAGGGCCTACACACAAGAATGGACTCAAGAGTCACCCAACAGTTGCAGGAAAAAAATCTGGTATTCAACCTCTATTTTAACCAGAAACTTTTGACAGAATGGTTATCTCAAATCATTTCCCCATAACCACACTAGGCCTATCTAGTATTTTATTATGAAAACTTATTTATAATTATAATATAAAATCATGCATTAATTTTACAATAGATATTAAATATATAAAAGAGTTACTAAAGAAAAGAAGGTGCACATGTAGACCTTGCTTGAAATATTTTCTTGATCATATTAAATGCAATGCAGTAGTATTAATTAAATTATAGCAATGCAAACCATTTCAATTATAGCCTACTAAGCCAAAATTACTAAGTTAGCAGTCTTAGTAACTTGGACTATCTTTATCTTATTTCTTTTATACTTATAGGCCTACTATATCATTACAGACGTTCTTCCTATAATTATAAATATAAGTCCTTATAACTTATTATAAGTTCTATAAGGCTAATATACGCCTAAGACTAAGGGGCTAAGCCTATAACTATACTATAACTATAATATAAGAAGTCCTATACTCCTATAGTTATAGGCCTATACTATAGACTATAGGTTATAGTTATAGGCCTACTATATAGCGCCGATGCCGATAGCGGTATAGCCTAATAAAGTAGGCTACCAAACCCCCTGTTGCCTGTTTAGATTTACTAAGTAGAGCCTAGTAGTACTGCACTAGTACTAGTACTACTGCCAATTAGTTAGGCCTAATTATTAATTTAATAGTAGAAATAGTCTCTTTCTAACTAGGCCACTACTTAGTGACTACTTGCTTGATAGCCTGATACTCAGATAGTAGGATAGTTGTAAGTTGAGATAGCCTACTAAACTTTACTTCCCTTCCCTCTTACCTTTTTCTCTCTCACTTTTTTCTCACCCTCTCTGTAACTTAGTTTGTTTCATGTATTTAAGTTTAAGGGTAATAACTTTAACTACTCACTTACTAAGTGCTAATGATAGTATAGACTATACTATAGAAGCATTTTTTTTAAAATAGAGGTAACAAAAGGTCCCTACTTCTACACTTCTGCATAGTATACATTTTAATATTATATAGTTCAGTGATTAAAATAAGCAGTAAGTATAATCGATAACAGATTGTCAGTGTAAACAGTTGAAGACCTGAATTATTGCGAGTGTCCCCGATTACAATTCGAATAACTGGAGATGTCCATTGAAGAAAGAGCTTTTAGAAACCCATATCCCGAATTTACTAGCGCTGGTGTGCCAACCCTCGGGAAAAATAATGAAGTATTGCGCCTTTATAATCATAATAACCATAATCATAAATTTAGTCATAATACTAATAATAGTATTGTTAGTATAGAGTAATAGAGTATAGATCTAGATCTAGTATCTTATAATTTATAATACTTATATATTATATGTAGGCCTATCTTATAATATATTTATTAGTTATAGTATATAATTAAATAGAAGTATAGACTTGGCCACTTGGCTTATAACTTAGGCCTCCTATGATTAATATAATAAACTCTAAAACTCTAAACTAAATGACTAGGCTAAATGAGTAAAGTCATAGGACATAGGGTCATAGGACTAATAGATTAATAGTACTCAACACATAGACTATCATAGTCGACTCATAGAGTAGACTGTTAGTGTTGGCTTCCCTGCCAGTAGTCCTGTGGTCCAGTGACTGTGGTAATGACATGTATGTTGCCTTTCTTTCCTTCAAGGAATGTACAAAATACATTCACATTATAATTATATTAATACAGAATTGGGGAGTCGGAGTGGGAAGTACAAAAAACTGAGAAGTCTTAACTGGAACTTTTATCTACCGACTCCACAGCCCTGGATTTAGATAATACTACAATACATAGGACATATTAATAGTAGGCCATGGCCATACAATTTCAATTAACAATTCAATTTTAATTACATTTACAATTATTTTAGTTTTATATTCTTACTTGTTATGTCATAAGTTATAAGCCACCTTTCAAAATGATGAGAGAACAGATGCCGGTGTGGAAGGGGGAACCAGAAAAAGGGAAGAGTGAGAGAATTATAGTAAAGTTCTTATACTACACTTTTAGCATTTTGAATTCATACATTTTTTTAACGTTTTCACTTGTTTCTATTTATAAAGCTTTCAGGAGAATATCAAAGCAAGGTTCTTTCTGCAATAGAAAAACTTCTCAACATATTAGATGATAAAGCTATTGATGATGAGAAGGACTACTCGGTCTACACTGGTGCCGCAGGTTAGCTATATGTATTACTAAGTGTTTTGTGTATTGGGTTATATATATATATTTTTATCTACCCACTATGCATCGTCTGATTCTAGTCTGCTATATATTCTGCTGCTAGTTAAGTTGTTTAGGCTAAAAAGTATTTGTGAAAATGTATTCTTGAAATTGTTCAAATTGGTAGACTGAACAGTACTCTTGTTGTAGCCTCCATTGCTAATTTTCTATTTTAAGCTTTTCTTGCACCTACCTATAAGAAAGGAAATAAGTATTTTTTTTAGTTCAATCCTCAAAGAATCTGATAAATTTTGTTCAGACAATGACTCGTCTGTCATAAAAAAAAAAAGCAAAACAACTACCTGGCATTGGCAGAGTTAGAAAATTTCTGGTGATATAAACTTGTCAGATTTCCTAACAATGTTTTGCATATAACGAAATTGCTGCTGAATTGAACCACCTAGCAGACTGCACAGTGAAAGTCTCATGAATACCTTTGAAACAAAAGGCTTCCTTAATTCTGTTAACATGGAATGATTAATGTTCTGGAAAATATCACAGCATTCTTGAGTGCATATTTCTATGTTTAGTTTGATTTTATTTATAATTCATACAGACTGACAAAGGATGCAGAAACTACATGCTGTTAACTAGTTTAAATTTTGTACATCAAATGTTTGGGCTTATCCATTTATTGTATGTGTGTATTTAAAAATGTGCAGGCCAAGCTATGCTGCACCTTAATCTACACTTGCACTACCCCGGCATGCAGGATCAGGCTGAGTTGTATAAAGCTCTAGAGTGGCTCAAGCCTTGTTTGGCTCGACTGAAGGGCTCTAAGCCATCATTTCTGTGTGGAAACTCTGGGCCTTTGGCACTAGCAGCTGTGGTCTATGACAAACTTGGGGACAAGAAACCAAGTGGAGAGTGCATCGCCAAGTAATTCTTTTATATTTATAATTATTGCTCAGATTTTAACAATTCATTTTTATGTTATTGTTAACGATGTTTCTTTTTCTTTTTTTTAAAAATCATTTACTTATGCAACAACTGAATATTTTATTAGTATAACATTTCTGATACATGTTTTCACTGAAGCGTTAGTTCTAACTAGGATGATATTTAACTGTTTAATGTGTAATGGTAAAATCAAATGATAATAAAATGTGGGTTATAGCTTACCAACAAGTTATAAATAGAACAATGCTTTCTTTCTTGATAAGTATTACAATATCTTATCTTTCTCACATTTTTAGTTTTTTGTTGCCTTCTTTGTAAATTATAAAAGACATTATAATAATATAATTTAATTTTAAAAAGTTAAAGAAAAGGAGATTTAAATATTAAGTTTATGAAATAAAGAATGGTTCAATGTTAAAGGCTGGTAGTGCAAAAAGGTTTTTTTCAATTCACAGAATAGTGTCAATGTGTGATGAAGTCTGTAATGATCCCAATATACCCGATGAAATACTCTTTGGAAGAGCTGGCTATTTGTCTACTCTTATGTTTCTTCAACAGCATCTTGGACCCAAAGCCATCAACAGTGAATTAATAGTGAAGGTACTAAATATTCTTCAAGCATGGTTCACTTCTATCATTTGGCATATTCTGATTGGCTTTTTTGATAACTGCTAACGGATCAGGGCAAGACAGTCTTGTGGCACCGCACTTGGATGGCTGCTGCAAAAGTCCCAGGCTCAAGCCCTGGTGAAGTCTAGTCTTTTTTTTTTTGGAGTCTGGAGGGTGCTATTGAGTCTGCCCAGCTCTGATAGGTACCTGACATTAGCTGGGAAAAACTAAATGTAACTGGGCATTATGCTTGACACACAAGTCCATTTTATGCCATTGCCACAGAAGCTCCTGAAGGTGCCTCACTGGTTTCCTAGACTTATGTTGTTAGAAAAGAATGCATACATTTTTTTAATTATTTTTTTAAAAATAATTTTAAGGAAATTTCTTAATGTATATGTTCATTCTCTTTTTTCTTTGATTGTCTGGCAATTAACACCCATGGTTATGCATTATTATTATAGAAACAAATTAAGATACATTGACATGTGTATCTATAGCTGTCTGTGATAGCAAACAAAAAAAAACAGCTAACCCTGCATGTTGAGTCAACTCTACTAGGTAGTTGAAGCTATTATTGCATCTGGAAGAGAAACAGCTAAAAGGCAGCACTGTCAATACCCTCTCATGTATGAATGGCACGATAAGGCTTACCTTGGAGCTGCACATGGACTGGCAGGGATTTATTTCATGCTACTTCAGGTAAAGATTTACTGCTTTAAATTCTGGTAAATAATATCCTTTTTTTTTATAACATCACCAAAACTCAGAATGTTCTTGTGAAAGTCTTAAAAAATAAAGTTTCTATGATTTTCTGCTAGTCACAATGTTTTTTCAAATGAATTTATATGTTCTAGACATACATTTTTAAAATGTAATAGATATGAACCTTAAATATTTTTATTTTTTTTGCTGAGATGCATGTTATGTTTTGGAATAAACCAATATAATTAGTAAACAGGCACAAAAAACTGTTTTATAATACTCAAATTATTCTAGCTGTAAAAGTAAAAAGCCTTATCCTCTATGAAGACACTTATCTATGGGTAAGTAAAGGATATATTCCCTTTGGTAAGACATTACTAAGGGTAGGTATTGCATATTCTCTATGGTGATAATCACTATGGGGAGGTGAAGCATGTATTCTTAATGGGAGATAAATTAACAAGGGGAGGTAAGGATAATTCTTTATCTTTTATATTGTTAACATTATTAACTATTAACCTTTGCTTTTCTAGAGTGATACCTTTAAAAAAGGGAGGTAAAGCAGGACCATAAAATAGTGGAGGCAATGGGTATAATAGTTCTTGAATTGTTGCATTGTATTCGAGGATGCTACTCTTTCATCCATTTTTTAGTCACTGATATAAATAATTCAATACTTCACATTTTCTAGCATTTTTGTATAAATCTTTGTTTTATATGTTTTTATGATCACAAGGTCTTAGGAAATGTATAGTGATAACAGGGTCTATACTTAAAATCTTCTTTCCCTATGTAGGTGAAAGAGCCTTCAGTTCAGAAACAAATAGAAGAGCTTGTTAAGCCGTGCATTGACTACATGATGACCTTGAGATTTGCGTCTGGGAACTGCCCATCATCACTTGAAAGCCGTAGCGGGGATAAACTGGTTCACTGGTGCCATGGCGCCCCTGGATGGATCTACATGTTCATCTGGGCCTTCAAGGTCATTAATCTGCTTTATTTGTTTTGACCATTATTACCATTGAGTTTCTTTATATCAAACAAATACATAATTTACTAAAGAATATTATGTCCCCTTTCTGCTGTCGATGTTAATTTTTTATTTCTCAAAATCAATCTTTAGATCTACAAAGACCAACGCTACCTGGAGGCAGCCAAAGGTTGTGCAGCATTGATTTGGAAGAGAGGTCTTTTACACAAAGGTTATGGCCTATGCCATGGCACAGCTGGGAACGGTTACGCCTTTCTTGCCATGTACAGACTTACGCATGATCCGAGATATTTGTATTATGCTTTTAAAGTAAGCAGGTGTATTACGCATATAATTTAATATAAAGTAAGATTAATTAGGCATTATAAGTATTTCCTGTTGTTGTTTTTTTAACCCTTACAGTGGCCAGCTCAATTTTTCCAAATAATTGCAAAAGTGCCAACTATTGTTTTACTGATAATGCCCTTGGCATTATTTTGTTACGTACTTGGTGACATTAATTACAACACTTCACAACAAAAAATGAGTAATGGGTCAATTTGAAAAGTGAAAAACAAGACATCCTTTATTTACTAAACAGTCCTTTTTTTTTGTTTAAATGTATTGGGAGAAATATATTGCTATCCTAGTGGTATTTAATTGATTAAGTGAAAATAAACACAGCTAGAACTGAAGGCTTAATACTGCTTCAATTGATAAATTATACTCAGATTTTCTAAACATTTTGTTCACTTATGTTTTGTTAAATGGTGCTGTTATAGATTGATTCAGCAATCTTCTACTTCTAACAAAACATCTTTTAAAACATACCGGACTTTGTTTGAATGATGTTGTAATGGCTTGTATTGATAATCACCTAACTTTAAAATGGTATTTGTACTTTTAGTTTGCCTAATTGTGCTGGTGCTGTTATTAAGTCTTCTTCACATTTTGTTTCACTTTTAGTTTGCTGAATGGTGTTTTGATTATGGTAAGCATGGATGCCATACACCAGATCGACCATATTCCTTATTTGAAGGTAGGAACATTTTATTTTTATGTTAAAAGTAAATGTTCCCCAATACAACTACAAGCCTTGAAAGTCAGTAAGGCAGATAAAGTTGAGTTTACTGATGTGTCTTTGGCCATAACTTACAAAAGGCTTGTGTAGCCATGAAAATAAAGATCCTCCTTTATTTTTTCCACTGGATGTAAACAATGATAACAAAAATGCATGTAGAGGATTAATAGAAAACTTTGTTTTTAAAGTTAGTTTCATTACAATTGAGTTTTTATTTTCCTATTTATACAAGTATTTACTGTTGTTTTTTTGTTTTTTTCAGGGATGGCAGGAACAGTTTATTTCTTGGTGGACTTTTTAAATCCACTGAATGCTGCTTTTCCTACTTTTGAATACCACTAATATTGACACAGTTCAATACATTTTCCACTATGTGTTCACCTTTTTTTTGGTTTCGGCTTCAATCGCCATGTTTCTATTAAAAATATTATTTTTTTTTAAAGTGTGCCATTTCTAACTTTTTTGCTTTAAAAAAATCTGTTAATAAAAGTCAAAGTAAAACTGATAGATTCAATTCAGCTGAAGGTTTGAATCAAATCCACATACAGTATCTGAGTGGGGAAAAGGAAACCCTATTTTAGATACACACTTTGTTGCAATTATCAATAGGCTGGTAACATAATATCCACTGATTGCTGACTGCATTGTCCACTACAAACTCAGGGCTGAGTTCATTTCAGACTGTACACACTTTGAGAAAGGTCAAAGTTATCATCACACACAACTACCATTACCATATAACATAAAATTACCTCATATTATTTAGTATGAAAATATTTTATGATTAAAAATTTCAAAATAAATATTTTAATTCCATTATATCCTACATTATAATTATACCTCTGCTATTTTAAAATGAATTAAAATAAATAAAATATTTATTTAATTTTTGGCTCTGGTTTTTTTTATTTGTATGAAAAGGTAAAACTCGTATTTTAACAAAAATTTTAAGTCCGATGCTTTTAGTTTGTATTGTATGTATGTTCTTACAGACTCAGATTTGTTCAAAGTAATAGAGATTTTTGTTGTTAGCTTCTCTCATGCACATTACATTAGGTCTAGTCAAAGTGGAACAGAGAGATTTAGGAACTTTTTGTGTAGTCAGTGAGAATTTTTCAACAGTAGCCAGTCAGCCAGAAATACAATAGTTGACTCCTTGTTATACTTTTTCTTGTACTTGTATCATAAATGGTATGATAGTGTGCGTGCAATACTGTGCTTGAGTACTAATAGTTCTTGTATATTGTTTAAAATATACTGATAGACAAAACGTCTGTAATCAATTATCAATTCAAATTTCCATTTGTCTGGATCAATAAAGTATTGTTATCTTATTTTCACCATTCCAAATGAACTTATTGAATTAATTTGAATGCACTGGATATAATTTGTCCTAATTCTAAATTAATTCTTTTAACTATTAACTATAATTTTGTGTCTTTCTTTCTTTGTGGTTGGCAAGAGGTAAAATCTTAGAAGGCTAATGAACATAAAGGATTTATATTTTTAAAAAATCAAAATGTGTAGTGGTGGTTAAATTTGTATATATTTTCTTTTTTTTTTTTATAACCAAAGAGTGAACAAAAGTTAGCAAAAATGGAAACTTTAATTAAGTTCAGTGTTTTATAATTGTAAAATTAACCTAGACATAATTTTATAGCAAAGTCTCATGTACTAAATTTAATCTAAAAAAAATACAAAGCCAACATTGCAAATGTGTAAAAACATTCATAAAACCCAGTAAATATTCAATAATACCACTTCCTATGCAGTCAATTCAATTATTTACATCTATCCTGTTTCTTCCCTTTGTCCTTTTTTATTTTATTTTTTTGCTTTTTTTTTTTTTTTAAAGTTTTTAATTGTACAATACTACAAATTATTACATCTACAAGTACACACAAGTCTTGATCTCAAATTATGAGGAGTTGTTATGGCAAATTAAGATTTGATTTCTTGTCCAGCTGCCAATACTGCTTCTATAACTCTCTTATTAGTTCTAGCTAACAAAATGAATAAAACTTGTTCTACTCATTCATTCAGGGACGTATTTAGAATTGTGTGGGGCCCTGTTTCCACTGGCCAAATTTATGTGGGGGCTCCCTCGTGGACTCGGCCCAGCCAATCAAATGTGATTTCTATTTCACATTACTTGTTCATTGTTTGCTTCCACAAACACCACTATTCTAATTGCCAAAAGAAAAGACTAAAACACCTTTTTTTGGAATGTGTGTTGGGGCCCCTGTTCCATAGGAACATGTGGAACATGCCTAAATACGCCACTGCGTTCATTCATATTCAATATTACAAACTCAAAAGTTACATCAGAACCAAAGTTGTCAAGAAAATGTACATAAAATTAATGGTGAAAGAAAGAAATATCAGGTTTCTAGCTCACAAAGCTTTTACACTTACATAAATACACATCGCATACAAGTCATATCACAGTCACATATATGAAAAAAATTACAATCTTTCCCCTATAAGTACTTGTTGGGATTCCACTTGTATGGCTTTACCTTAGTTGACTTTTGCTTTTTTTCTGTATTGCTAGAGGTTGGGACAGCTGGTGGCTGCCAGGGAATTGGGTTGAAGAAAGAAGGCTGAGGATAGGCACTGCGGTCATGATAGCCTGAGAAAACAAAAACAATACCATTTCATTTACTATTTGAGTTACAAGCCAAAGGTTGTTCTTTTTAATGGACTGGAAATTCTGAGTTGAGTAATTCAACCAGCGAAGAAGTGAAAGTTTGTATTAATGCCAAAATGAGAGTACTCAATAATGGGAGAAAAACTGTTCCTTGAAGTTGAAGCCATAGACATGGCTTGAGTTGTTAAATCAGACTAGCAGCTTCAAAGTTGTTTTTAATTGTTTCAAAAGTATCTTCTTTGACCCATTAGATTATCTATCCTATTCATTTGAATAGCTCATTAGCAAAAGTATTAGGAACAGTAATGATATATTTTTTTCTATAATACTTCTGTATGTACGACTAATCCAATTTAATGTAATATAAAACAATCTTACCCCAACCTATGAAAATAGTGCAGATTACATTAAATTTTACTGGATGATTTACTGAAAATAAAAAACACATTTCTAAACTCACCAGTCATTTTCCCAGATAGATAGCCAAAACTGTTGGGAGCTGATTTTGGTTTTTTATGGGCTTTCTTGAGCCACTCTTGAAATTTCTCCTCCGCGAGCTTCTTCCGTTTGGCTTCCTCCTCCTGTAACCTCTGAACTTCTTCTTTCTGTTTTTTCCTTTTCTCTTTCTCTTCTTTAGCTTTTGTCTCCTGCCATTCTGAAAACTTCTCTGCAGCTTTCTGTTTGACTTGCTTTTCTTCCTCCAGTTTCTTCCTCTGTTTCTCGTTCACCTCCATTTTCTCAAGTTTTTTCTTCATCAGGGTTTCTTGATTTTTCTTCTGCACCCAAGACTGCTGGACGGCCTGGGCCTTTATCTTTTTGGCACGCTTCTCTTGCTCAACTTTCTCCTTTTCCAATTTTTCCTGCTGCTTTTTCTCCTGTTCCTCTAGTCTCTTCCTCTGATCTTCTTTAGCCTTCTCTATGACCCACTGTTCCCACGCAGAGAAACGGCTTTCAATGTGCTTAGATTTTGTTGCAGAGGTAATTCTGAAATTAAATCTATATATATAAAAAGACAGTGTTAAGCCCCGCGAGGATCCCCATTGGTCAATTTGAAAACACGTGTGTCACTGACCTATCTAGGCCTAGCCCAATATACCGTCTAATAATTTTTCACATCGGACATGTGTCTTCGATAGCTCAGTGGTAAACGTAGTGGACTGCTATACGGGCGACCAGGATTCTATACTCCTGTTAGACTATACTTTTTTTTTTCGACAATTAATTTTTCAAACTTTTTAAAACAAAAGACATTGTAAATCTATAGGCAATATAGATTTTGTTAAATAAAATTATTAGACTATTTTTTTTACCCTATTACAATATTTATTTACTTTCCTAAAAGTATTCAGTAAGTGTAGTTTATAAATTTGTTATCTGCACCCCAGACAGTCCTTTTTTTTCACCCGGGCAACGCCGGGCAATGTAGCTTGTATATATATATATTACAAGTTTCCTAACTATTACTTGTATTTTTGAATTTATAAAATTTCATAAACAAAATTTAGCTAGAATGTTACCTTTCTATTAGAAAAGCCATATAGACTTATCATTCTATAATTCAACATTGTATTTTCTATATTCAGCCCTTTTCTACTTTAAACAATTACTATATTATAGGGCCTTAAAAATTGGGTAGTATTTATAGTAGTAATGATTATATAATTATTTAATCAATTTAGCTTATTTTCTTTTAATAATTGCAAATGACTGTTAATGCAATTGGCCTACAAATGATTATAGCAATTCCCCCCCTTTTTAGGTTTCAGTTTTTTTATTTATTATTTTTCTTACACCCACCTATAAGTTCCGTCTATAATTTTTCTTTCTTTTTTTTCATAATCATCTTCCTTGACATCTGAATCAAACATTTTGGGCACATCTCTGTCTGTTTTGAGATCCTCTTCTGAACTACTGTGGTAGCTGCTGTGTTCTAGTAAGGATGTTAATGAGGCCGTAGAGCCTGAAGACTCCACCGATCTTCTGCGAATCTTTCTCATGGTCTCTGGACTTGGAGTCTGCATCCATCTAAGTTTGATAAAACGATTTTCAATTTTGTAAATGCCAATAAAAGCAAACTGAAAAAGTTTCTACGTTTTAAAACTAATTTTTTACTTTAATCATTGAATTGGGACCTAACATAAATCTCTCTCTGTTTTTTAGAAAGTATTTGAAGAAAATACATAAACAATCAAGCCAGTTGATACATTTCCAATTCATTCCTTAAATTCTATTAAAAGAACCGACACTGCAATCTTGCATTTGTACTTTTTTTTTTTATTTCTTCTGCAAACCAATTTTATATTATAGTATATAATTGGAAAACAAATCTTATCAATTGGAGACAAATCAAAGTGCTAAATCATTTAAAATGTATCACATTGAATATTATTGCAAAGAGTAAATAAAGTGTATAAAATATTGTGGCTATAGAAATGAGAAACAGGTGTTGATGTCTTGAGTCATTGTCATTTCAATTTCAGCTGTCTGAAGAATAATTTCACAATTGCTAATGTTCATAAATTTATTTTTAAATGCTGTTACAAAGCATTGATGGCATTATAAGTTTATAAGATCTATTTCAGGCTGAAAACAGAATTTCTGGTGAGGAATTTGAATATCTAAAATCACAAATCATATATTCATATAGTAAAGTATAACACTTTAAAAAAAAAGAATGTGCTTTTATATAAAACAGATAACTTGACACTAGTAATATACAAATTTATTTATTTTCAAAAACGATAATCATTTGTAAAGTCCAATTATTTTCATCCAATTATTTGATTTTGTCCTTCAAACCATGTGACGCAATGTTACATGTCCAGAAAGCCAAACTTTGTTTATATTATAGGTTATCGAAAGCAATAACCAGGAGTCAGATAATTAAGTCTTAATTAGTGTATAGAAGGCATTTAATGAGTTGAATCAGGTAAATCCAACACGATTTTTTTAAAATCTTACCTTCCCAACCAGTAAAACTTTGTCCTACTTGATAGATGTAAAAGACTAATTAAATTTCTGATTATGGTTTAACATCACTAATTTGAAGTTATAACATTTAAACCCCTATCTTTCTAACCTGGGTTTTGTCACAGTTGCAGTGACAGGCCTTGGTCTACTAGACATGCTTCACACCCTTGATGGGATTTCTCAAAGTCAAAGCCAGCACAGCACTCACTCTTAAACTACATAATAAAGTAAAAAAAGCACATTTGAAAAAAGATTTTTATTAATATATTGTAAGTAGGCTTAGAGACTCAGAATGTGGTTGATTATAATTTGTATTAGGCCTATATTTATAGAATTTTCTGTTAAAATCTATTACCAATTATTGAATTAATGGATACATTGTGGATCATATCTAATAGAAAAAAATCTCTAACTATTTTGCAATCAAGCCTTAATTATAACCTGTCCCATCAATAAAACTCAATAAATAAAACATGTACGTTAATGAGATTTAGGCTATTAATATTGCACTAGAAGTATTTCTCTATGTACTATAGAGCTCCCATGCCCTAATTAGGAAATTAAATGTATTTATCTTCTCTTATACATTACAGACGCTCCTTCTATAAAGAAGATTATTGCGTCCTACACTCATCTGTGGTCCGAGTCTACTCGCATTTCTTGCATTTTAATTAATGTTTTAAATGATGTTAAGTTACTGGTTTTCCTGGTTTGTTCAGGCAACCCATTCCATGCCCGAATGCCACTCGGGAAGAAAGAGTACTTATATGCGTTTGTTCTCACATAAGGGACAAGGAAAGTGTTTTTGTTTTTATGTTTATCTGAGCTTTGCAACAGGTTGTTATTAGGTTGTATTTCTAAATTAGAGTTTAATGCCTTATGTATTATTACTACTTTACTCTTTGCCCTTCTGTCCTCTAGTGTTTCTAGGTTTAGTGATTTTACTAAAGGTGTTACTCTTGTTAATTGGAAACATTCACTAGTTATGAGCCTTGCAGCTCTTTTTTTAATTGTTCTAATTTTTTAATGTTTCCCTTAGTTGACGGGTTCCATACAGATGCTGCATATTCTAGTATAGGCCTAACTAATGTGAGATAGCATTTTAGTTTTATATTCTTATTACATTTGTAAAAGTTCCTTTTTATGAATCCTAATGACCTAATGTTTTGTTTTATTTTGATTTATCCCCTGTTCTGGCTCAATATGATAATATCACTTCCCTCTCACGTCCCATAATGAATTTCATATATATGCTTCCCCCTTGCCCTGTGTATCTTTTGAGACTACCATACACTCCCCATTTTATATTTATATAATATATTCCTACCCGTGTATTTTCTTGTTTACTATTATTATATTATAATATGTAAAAGTAGGTCCATATATTATAACGGATAGGCTATATCTATCTAGCAGATAGTTTACTATCTACAATTACATTGAATAGTAAGTTAATAGCTTAATTATTACTATTTGAAAAATCACTTGTAGGATATGCATATACCTATTGATGTTAAATTATAAGTTTTACAGAAATTCCTTCTAAATAGAAGATTATTACATCCACTAGGCCTATACTTCTCTGCAGGGCGACAGGGATCGGTCGGAGCCAGGGATAGAACCCGCGACGTGTCTGTTGACAGTCCAGTGAACTAACAGCTGGACCAGCCGGCCTCACAATTGGGGTAATTGTTAAAAGTTGAAATTCTACTTTGTTTACAGTAGCCTACAGAGGCAATTACAAAGACAATTTTCCCATAATATTAGCTGATAAGGGATTCAGATTTCTTTCTGAGACAAAATAAAAAAAAACACAATAAAAAAACTTACACTTATTCTAAAGACTTTTAAGCTTATTACTTTAACTTTAAGCATATATTGACAATTTGTTTTTATATTGTAGGCCTAATGATTAATATATTTTTATAGTTTAATTTATATTTATAATTTTATATATTATTTCAATAAACTCAAACAACCAGCTTTATTTTGATGGGTTTTTTTAGAAATGTTTTGAAATAATCATTTTTATTACTTATTTAATAAATTATTCTAATGATTGATATAATTTCATATAATAATAAAGATAGATCTATAAATATAAAATATTTATAAAGGCACAAAGTGTGACAAAGTGTCAAAATGTGGATTAAAATGTTAAAGTTAGATGGCTGGTCCTGCGGTTAGTTTACTGGGCTGTTAACCGACACGTCACGATTTCTATCCCTGCTACTGACAGATCCCTGCCACCCTGCATGAGTTTTGAGTTTTGGGTCTAGTGGACGTAATAATCTTTTATATTGAAGGAATGTCTGTAATTTTAAAACTTAGGCCTATAGCCATAGCCTAAGTCAAATTGTCTACTTAGTACTAGGCCTAGGTAGGCCTACTATAACTATAACAAAATTATGTGCATGACCATTCTCACTCACTGGATTACTGATTACATTGACTATTGAATTGAACTTTTGACTGAGATTGCAGCTTCATTGCTGTATTGCTTATTAATATTATATAATATAGTCTAGTATATAGTATAATATAGCTTAGGCTTAGGCATAGCGGCCCTATGCCTATATAATATACTATACTATAGGCCTTTATAGGATATAGATAGGCCTATTTTTTTAATTATTTAAATTTTTTATATAGTAGGCTATATACTTCAAGTATAGGATAGGCCCCTACTATATTATTATTATATAGTATTTTATAGTATAATATAGTAGGCCTATATTATAGGATAGGCGTAATAAATTTAAAGTTAAAGTAAGGCACTTAATTTTCACTTAAAGTTAAAGGCAGTAAAGGCCTAAAAAAAATAAATTATCAATTAATTAGTTAGGCCTATCCTGATTTTTAGTTATTAGATTTATAAATTTGTTAGTATATTTGTTCAGTGTTTTACTTAAAACTTGATTTTGGTAGCTCATGGGAAAGTTGTTTTTTTATTTCGTATAAGCAAAAATTAAAATTCTCACACAAGACTGACAAGTCAGTAAGAAAACAAGATAATTCAGGTTTGTAGTGATTGTGTTGTCTACGAAGCTTTCCTTTCATAGTAGTATAGCAGTAAATGCATTATTGCCAGGCTTTATCGGGAGAAAAAGGCCAAAGAAAATAAAAATGCCAAATAATAGCGAAATTTGTACAAACTAAGAAGCCAAACACTAGTGTAATATGTATCTAGTCTAGGATATGAAGTTAAATTTATAGGGCAATAAATTGATTTTGCTATAAAGTTAAGTCGTTTAAGACAAGCGATTTCGGGCAAAAAACGAACATTGTATCGTCGCTTTTCTATTGACTTTTGTCTGCTTGAAGCGGAGACTATGCGAGAACAAATGTAAGTACTCTTTCTTCCTGAGTGGCATTCGGGCATGGAATGGGTTGCCTGAACAAACCAGGAAAACCAGTAACTTAACATCATTTAAAACATTAATAAAAATGCAAGACTAGACTCGGACCACGGATGAGCGTAGGACGCAATAATCTTCTTTATAGAAGGAGCGTCTGTAATGTATAAGAAGAAGAGACCTGAAGTAGCTTAAATCAAGCGGCAAAAATGACACACTACACGATTCACTAATCAGTGCATACGATTAAACATTTTAAAACTATAAAAATGCAAATAAGAGTATTAACTTATTTTTAAGAATCGTATGAATCTTTTTTTTTTTTTGGCAAAATATTTAAAACAAATATAAACAATATTATTTGCGAGACTGCTATGTTGTAGTTTATCAACATGGCGTCTTGACGACGAATCAATTCACCGAACTATTTTGTCTTTAATTTAGTATATAGATTGCTTGTTAAAGTTGTTAGATTTTAAAATGAGGTTGTAAATATGGTAAATATTCATTAAAACAATTGTAAACGCACAATAACGCTTTATAAAGGACTTCCTTTATTGTAATTTTCATTATTAACAATTTAAAGTTATTATTTTAAATAATTTTTTTTGAATTTTTTAGTCTGGGGCCATGGGGCTGGGGCATCCATTCGCCCCATTCGGTCCATTGGCATCTGATGGACCATCATCATCATCCATGGAAGGACCATGGATTTATCAATTTGTTATGAAATTATGATGAGTCCCTGGGTGGTAAATGATGGCCATGGCCATTCATTTCATAGGCCTAAAGTTAAAATATAAAATAACTTGTCTTAAAATATTTAAAGTAGGCCTAGACTCGACTCTAGACCTAAATTCTAAAGTTGAAACTTTAAAATTATAGTTATAAGTTATAGGATTATAGTTATACTGATTATACAGATTATACTTATACTACAGTTTATCATTATACTATTTATAGTAGTAGGCCTACTTTATATTATATTTAGCCAATGGCCTTTATTGCCTATATCCTATATGTAATATTACATAGGGTCTAATATGATAGTGATATGCCTAATTTAATTTAAGTCCAGCGGTTAGTTCACCGAACTGTCAACCAAAAAAAACAACTGACACGTCGTGGGTTCAATCCCTGCCACCGACGGATCCCTGTCGCCCTGCAGGAGTTTTGAGCCTATAGGTCTAGTGGACGTAATAATCTTCAATCTACCTACTGAGGAACGTCTGTAAACTTATACGATATTAATGCTATTAATACTTAATACTATTAATTATAATTAGGCCTAGGCCACTATCATCACTATCAATACTATACTATCATATTGATATAATCATATTAGGCCCTATAAAGTATAAAGTATATAATTAATATAATATATATTATAATATAGGGAAGGCCTATTACCTATAGACTATATAGTATAGTTAGCCTACCTAGTAGGCCTATGTTTTTAGGTGTTTTTAAGGTCAGTCCAATATGGCAATATGGCTTAATTAATTAAAGGCTCTTGTATAGCCTCTATGGTATAGGCTACAGCTTTCATTATAAGTAGGCCTATAGGCCTATTTG
This sequence comes from Anisus vortex, assembly GCA_949126835.1. Taxonomy (NCBI): domain Eukaryota; kingdom Metazoa; phylum Mollusca; class Gastropoda; family Planorbidae; genus Anisus; species Anisus vortex. The sequence goes on from OX421492.1 coordinate 75,482,839, forward strand.
TATCCTATAGTCAGTATAGTCATAGCTAATATAAAGCATTTTTTTACTTGAGTATAATGACAATTATAATGAGTCTAATTTCATAGTGGTATCCAGCAGGCACACCCCATCGTATTGACAGGGAAAAAAAATGTGGTTTCTGTGATTTCCAAATTTTTTCCCTGTGGATATATACACACTGGGTAGCACTGTCTTAACATCGTAATTGTATGAAATGTAGGCCTAATCGATTGTATACTGACTACATGAATATAGGCCTACGTAAGTGTAAGGTGTAAAGGCAGTGTTTAGTTATATAAGTAGCGTAGGCCTATGCCTATACAGTAAATTGAAAAATTCAATATGCCTAATCTTAATTTATATTCCATTGAAAAAAGATTAGAATTAATTAATTTTATAATTCATCAAATATGATTTCACTAGATTTTGGAAATTTGGGTGAAATAGAATAAAAAGATGTCGAAACTGGAAGCACACTCCATTCAAGGAACTAAGCTACCTCTTGTGCCTGGAGGTCGCAGCTCATTAGTAGCTTCACCATTTCAATTGAAGAGTAATACAGTTCTTGAATCAAGAGAGATAGCTGCTAATTGGGCTCGTGAACTAAGGCAAAGGTAGACTACGTCTATATTTAATTATCATCTATAATCCTTATCCGATCATTATTTTCATTATGATTACTCTTTTTTACCGATCTCTGAATATCCAATGATTCTTGAACATAAACGATAGTTAATTTAATTACTGACTTATTTCTTCCCGGCAAACTGTGGCAAACTGTTATTAAGAAGTCATACTTTTGTGTAGGTTATATATATCTTATATGATTACAAAAGAAAATAGTAAAATTAATATAATATAAGCAACCAAAAATTAATCAAATACAAATATATAGAAATACATCACAATATACTTAGACATAGGGTGTAGAGAAACTTATTCCTTAATATGCAAGCACAAAAATTCTCTTTAATTCTGGTATCTGGGCATAGAATAGAATGGGTTTGCCTGAAGCAGAAAAAAACAACCTAACATCATTAAGGCACTTGATCAAAATGTAAGACTAGACCCAATACCATGGAAAAGCCGAGGTGACAAAAAAGTTCTGTATAGATACAAGCATCTGTAACAAATAAGATAAGAAAGGATCAAATACCTGGTATGACATAAGCATATACTATAGTTCCCACTTTGTGTACTTTATTACTTTACTGTGTTGACTGTATCGGTAAGCCTAAAGAATACTTTGTGCTCCAAAATGTGTATTGTGCCAAAGTCAAAGTAAATATTAGGCTCAATTAGGCTAAGTGTTAAGAATTTTATAATATACATCAATACAGACAACTTATCTTCTACATTGCAGATGCTCCTTCTATAAAGAAGATTATTATTCTTTTGATGGCCTAACTATAGCTCCCACAACTTTTTAAAGCTAGCTGTAGTAAACTCAACCTCTCCATGTAGCGTATGACCTTAGAAAAAAAAGTTGTTTCTTTGCTTTTCAAAGGAAAATTTAATGTAAAAATATAAGTTATATAGTAGTAAATGTGATTATAGAAAATACATAGAATCTAAAGCTATGGAAACACATACCATTGAAATAACTTAACACATAATTCAAACATATTTGTACAGAATCAATGAAAATGTGGAATGTCATGAAGATGTCAATGAAGATGATATAATGAGCCTGAAAAGAGAATTAATAGCTGTGTTCATAGCAACTCTGCAAACAGACAGGTGAGAGATTCTATTAATGTCTAGGACATGGCAGACTGCACTTGTGTTGTAGCAGTGTCTCTTATACTTGAACAGTATAAAAAGTTCTCAGTGATGGATTTAGTTTCTGCTGTGCTTTAAAAAAAAATGAAAACAAATACAAAATGAAAAAGTTTTGACAAGAAATGATTAAATACCTTGTCACCCCATTTATCCTTATTAATGGACTTTTAAGGCTCCTAGGTGCTATTAAAGCAATGTTAGATCTTAATATATTTTGAATATTTTATAATCATTGTCATACAATTTCATCCTAAAAGTATTTGCATGTTTTAAGTGACCTTTTTTTTTTACCATAATAAGTACACAACTTGTTGAATAAGTGAATGGAATTAGTAAGTAAGCTTAAAGTAATGTTTCTTTTTGCGATATCAGCTTTATAGGGATACAACATACAAAGGGATTATATGTCCAGTCCAATGGACAAGACAGCTACCTTTACTTTTCATACTTTTTTTTTGTTTAGTGCATCATTTGAATTTTTAGAATACACATTAAAAAATGTATTGAGAGAGACCAATTAAAAAAAAATTGAAATTCTAAAAAATCATTTTGTATTAGAAAAATATCTCTAGTTTGATTATTGACAGTGTACAAGTAGTTTTAAAATGAAAATAGAGTTTTTATCTCCAAAAGCACTCGTCATCATTCAAACTGTTCTCATTATTTTTTTAGCCGAGTACAATGGAGCATCTTTGTGGAAATTATAGCGCTTCTGGAGCCTTATAAGGAATATTTTGATTATTTTGAAACCAAGGCTGAGGTAATAGTTATATTGTATTGTAAAAGTTGTGAATATCTTAAATCTGTTTATTAAGTTAAATATCCCACCGCTGCCACCATTTTATTGTTATGTATTATTATTTATATTTTTTTGTAGATCTTAGTCACTCCAGATATGTTTATCATAAATTGAGTTAAAACAGTAAATAGTTATTGTACAAATCACATACACACATTAATCCATATGAATAATCTTTTCATAATTAATTGAGACAATTCAATACATCATCATATGACGGCACATTCTTCATAATGCTTAACTATGATGCTCCTAAATACTTACAAACTTTAAGCATCTCAAATTGACCTGTTGCTTTCAAGTTGTCTTCTTTTCAACTTATCTGCTACTATCTACCATCTAATATGTCATCTTCTTTAATTAAAAGTCTTCGTTGGTGACTCTTCCAAACACTGTCTGCCATTTTGAAAATTATGTTCACAAATCTTAAATACAGATTGGTTAACATATATATATATATATATATATACAGAGAGAGAGAGAGAGAGATATATATATATAGATAGATAGATATATCTTTACTTAAAAATTAATAAACTGCTTTAACCTTTTTATTCCACTTGTCCATATTTCTTAATACTACATAATATCTACCTTTGACTCCCATAGTCTCATTATTTTACAATACTAATAGTTATATAATGAGATAATTTATTTTTCAGTTTCACCATTACCTAGAGCGTATTCTTTGCCATGTTGACATTCACAAGTCAAAATTATTTGACCTTCAGGTTGAAGCTCACCTCACCAGGGTGTTTCCTGAGGTATTGTGCACTAAAACTACATTATGAATATGTTTTGGTTATTATAACAAGTTTTCAATCAGTCCAAAGCTAACCAAACAAAGAGAGATCAATGAAACATTAATATATTCTCATCAGCACATCAAGCAACTGAAAGCAAAAGGTGTTGTGCCTGCTAAAAATGTCTGCATTACTTCTGTTCTCACTCTGAGTCAACCAAGTACAGCCAGGCAAATGGAGTCACCAGCACCGATAAAGTCATACAAATATCCCAGCAGTTACCTCCCTGATGGTACCAACCCATATACTACTGCAATTGCGGTAAGAAGTAACAAGTTTTCTTAGTTGCCAATTGAAATTAAACAGTTAACTAAAAATGTAAACTTTAAAAATGTATTTTGAAATTAAATTATGCTTGGTTAAGTATAACAAATTTATTTAACACAAGCCGGTATGTGCCCGGTCCTCCGAACCGGCTAAAAGTTATGTTTACATACACTCTAACTACTCAGGCAGTTATAATGAGATTGCCCGCATGACCTACGACACGAATTTAAACGTGAGGTAATTTTTTATTTTCCCGCTACAACATGAATAACCCGTTAAAATCATTACTCATCAGTACTTTTATTTTTTTTTAATGATTGTTTGATATATTTTTTTACGACAAACATTAAGTCGCAGACCTATGTTGTGTTGTTTTTGTTTATTTGCTATTTATTTATTTATTGTTGCTTTGGAAGCAAATTTAGAATTAAATTTTCTATTCAACATGTAAAACAATAACAAATGAAACCCATATGAAATAATGTTTATAAAACGTATACGACACGAATTAAAACTTTAAAAAGTTAGTTCCGGCAATTTGAACATTGCCCGGCAAATTAAACATTGCCCGGTAATATAAACATTGCCCGGTAATTTAAACATTGCCCGGTAATTTAAATATTGCCCGGTAATTTAAACATTGCCCGGTATTATAAACATTGCCCGGTAATTTAAACATTGCCCGGTAATTTAAACAATGGCCGTTACCAAGGCGATAAGCCTAAAGGTGCCCAGTTCTCGGAACTGGATAAAATAACCCATGGAGTTATAAGCAATAGTCTTAAGCGGGGATAAAGTATTTTCCGGTAACTTAAACCATTTAAATATTGCCTTCTACAAATTACGACGCAAATTAAAACAAAATTTTGTTCCCTTCTTAAACACATAAATACGCAAAATTTGATGACGCCATATAAATATAAGCTTAAATATAGAGTGTAACCAGGACCACTGCGTTTAAATAAGCTTAGTAATGCGTCAGTATTACTTCCCGAAACAGAAAAAAAATGCTAAATCTATTTGCTTAAAGTTTTAAATTATTAATTAGCTTTAAGTCATGTATTCACAGTGTAAAGTATTAAAGTAGTGATAGATTAAGAAAATCAACTACAGTATTGGTAGTGTAATGAATTTATGTTGTTTACGGCACGTAGACAATTTAAACATGAAGAAAATTTGTTCCCGTCATTGAGTTGAGATAATAAAATCCATGCACATAGTTTGATGACGTCAATTTAAACATGAATGAAAAATGTCCCTTCATTGCTATTAAATCCATGCGCAAAGATTGATGACGTCATAAAAATAATCTCAGGGCATCCTTTTTTTTTCTAACTTTGTGACGAAAAACTATAAAAAGTTGTACTGGCAAAGACAATGTGAATCAAAAGTTGTGTTTTTTTCGCGTTTTTTGACCAAACTGACCACTGCGGTCATTTAAATTTTTTTAAAACCTTGACAGTGTTCACCGCCGTAACGCAAAGAATATTTGTAGCAAATTTCACGTTTTTATGTCCAGTATTTACAAAGATTATGCGGTATGTACATACCCAGCCAGCCAGCCACATACATATTCCTTTTGAGATTTATATATATATATGATATGATAACAACATTTTTTTGCCAACACAGAGTGATGAAGAAATTTTAGGAGTTAAAAGACTAACTTTCAGAGATATCAGCAAATCTATGGGTGCAGTTGCTGTAGAAATGGCTGCTCGTAAGAAGAGTTTTAATTTCCTGTACAAAATATCAGAATTATTACAATTTATTATTTTGTTTTATTATAAAAGTTTTACAATCAAACTATAAATTTAAAAGTGGTTTAAAAAATATATCAATTTGGTTAAGTTAACTTTTTTTTTTCCCAGGAGAGTCTGTGTGGAGGCAAACTCTAGGTACCACAGCTTTAGCATTAGCAGCAGAGCTCCCAATGGAGGTAAGTAATCTCTCATACCCTTTTTTTTAAATGTCGTATTATAATGTATAATGTAGTAATCTGAATGTGTATCTGTGGATGAGTTTGCGCCATCTGTATCCATACAATCCATAAAAAAGCTCCTCATCATAGTTACATAGTTCTTTACAATAAAACTGTTAATTAGCTATAAGTTAAAAGTAAGTAAAGTATCCAGTGAAGCAGCATTCACCAGTTTCTTTGACCATGGAATACTAGGTGATTGTGTGGCCAGCCCTAAGGACGGCTGCTTTTAAATTACCTCAACTATGGTCAGGTGCCCATCAGAGCTGGGTAGGCTCAGGGACACCCTCCAGACCCGGGAAAAATTGCTAGCCTACACCAAGATACGAACCCAGGACATTGGTACCCCAGCCGAACACGCTGCTATACGACCACAGTGCCCTCTATCTGTATCTATACAATCCATAAAAAATATCTGCAACATAGTTACTTTTTTGCAATAAGACTGTTGGTTAACTACATGATGCCTTCTAATTCTGCTTTAATCTCTAAAAGTCTTCATTTCCACCTGCATTTATCTGCACTCTTATTGTAATTGTTTACAACAATATTCTTTATAAGGAAAAACTGCAAGATCAAGATATTCCAGAAACTGTGAACAAAGTTTTACTAACACCAAGAAAGAAGACACCAAGACCTGTTCCTAATGTAAGTTGTATGTGAATAAAACTGTCAATAGAGCGTTTGCAATGGGCGGAGCTTAAGTTTGTTAGTGACGTAATTTGTAAATAGAAGCCACTATTGAGGAACAAATATGGCATATAGTGAAGTTTCTTATCATGCCAAATTCACATATGAATATTGGCTATCCTACTAAAAAATAAGGAGTTAAATAGTAGTACTGTAGATTAATTGATTAATGTGATTAGGCTAGGGCTGGCTAGACCTAATTACACGTTCAATTTCACTTTATAGGCCTACACTTTTAATGTTTCGCCGGCTAGGCTAATGGGATAATGGCTAAGTAGGGCAGCTACAATGCCAAGTGATAGTGTTGGTGAATAAGCTATCTAGTCAAGTCACTAATAGGCTCACATCGTCTGTTATGACCTATGTCTATGATAAGAATAAAATAGCCTATTTTATTTAACAGACATAATACAGCTTAAATCTTAATAAGACTTAAAACACAAAACATCATTTTAAAAAAGCTCGAGCCTATATGATACAGCGCCATTGTACTTGTACACCACTACACAAAGTAATAAAAAATCACATGCTTTTTATCACGTGATTGCAAACGCCCTATACTTTGGCCATATGGTAATTCACCATTTTTTGTTTTGTTTTGTTTTTAAATTTGACTTTTTAGTGTTTAAGTTTAAAAAAGATATAAATCTTTTTCAGATGCAAGACATCATTCTGGAAATGAATGGAAGAGAAGCTGTACAGTTTTTTGCTACCAGTTATCACATGGGTAAAGTGAAGTCTATATATTTGAATTTGGCTCCAAACAGGCATTACAGGCCATATGATCTAATCTCAGTGCCTAAATCACAGGTGTGTTTAAATGGTCGCTAGAAAAATTGTATCTCATGTCTTATTTAAATCATTGTCATTGTTGTTGTTTTTAACTGTAGTAAACTTATACATATTATATTCTCTTTAACAATTAATTAAAGCTGTGATTTGAAAAAAATTCTTTCAATAGATAAACCCAGAGCATTATGTATTCACAACATTTGGTGCGCTCCATGTTTACCCAGACCAGCCATCAGAAAGCTTGACACTAGCAGAGTGGCAGAGAGAAGCCGTTATGTGGGGGGCCATCTCCAACATTCCTTTCTTTAAGAGCTATCTCATCTGCAAAATGTTTCTTAGGTAAGTGTGAATACATTTGCTTTATTTCAACAGTCATTTTATTTTATGATGAAGTCAAACTCCAGGCATTCTCCAGGCATGTTTTGCTTTACTTTATTATCAGTAGAGAATTTATACTTTACTCCCACACATTTTCTGCTTTTCTTAGATGGAAAGCTAATTGTAGACTCCTAGAGTTCCAGAGAAAACAAAACTTGATAAGATCGAGTCTTCTCTCAGCCACACCTTCATTTGGAGCTGCATTGCTTCAGATAAGCAGGTCAGATTACGGTCAATAAAATACTGTACTAACGAATTTTAGTTTATCTTTTGGATCTACTTTAAAGGGAAATAATTCATTTTCACATTAGTTAAAATTGCCTTTGATTTTTGTATGTTTCATAGATTACTAAAAGAGTTGCTGACAGTTCCTTTCCTGCCAACAGAAACTGAGTATGTTGTTTTTTAAATTTACTGAAGTCATTCATCGTCACTGTTATTTGAATTAGTTTTTTGTGTTGAAAAGAAAATTAGCTTAGCATCCTTAGATAATAATGGCTTATGAAAGTATCAAAATAAGTAAAGAACAACTTAACATATAGTTTTAAAATGTCATTGTTTCATTCCCCAAACTGCTGACTTCATTTTCTAGTGCAAAATGCTTTTACAGTGAAACGAATTATTTTACGGACTAAAAGCTCAAAGTATGCATACCAATGAAAATTTCTCTATCATTCTTTCTTTGTTAAACGTATCCAGCCCATTTCAATACCAGTCATGTTATAGTTTTAATAAATGAGCTAAAATTGTAAAACACACTGTTTGCTAATACTAGCTAAAACTAAATTTGTGTTACAATTTATATTGTAAATACTAGCTAAAACTAAATTTATGTTAGAATTTATAATGTAAAGACTTTACATTTACAGAAAAACTTATCAGCTAGGAGAGTTTGAAAACAACATCAATTATAAGAACATTCAGGCTGAAAAGTTTTTGAGCAAATTTTTCAGGTAATTTTTTTAATTAAACTGTTGTTTTTTTTTTGTTGTGAAGTTTCTAGAAAATGTGAGAAAAAATTGTAAATTAAAATAATTTACCAGTGTAAATTGCATAAATTGAAATATTTTCTCTTTCTGTTGTTTATAGATATTGTAAGCTGATTATTGACTTCACTTCAGAAGAGGCATTTAAAAAATTAAAATACTGTGAACAGCAGCTGAAAAAGAAAACATACTAGTAAGAATTACTTAATAACCTTTTTTTTTGTCTTGTTCTATAGTTTATTTCATTATGTTTGAATTATTTAAATAAAAACTATAGTTTTTAAAGTGCATGTGTATAATAAAATACAATGTTTTTATTTTTAGTTCTAAAGATTCCCTTTCTTTACAACGCATGAAAAAGGAGGAGAGAGAAAGAAATCTAGCCAATGCTCAACAAGAAGCCAGGTTTGTTCCACATTTTTTTCTAATCCTAATTATGCTAGAATTGTTTGGATTTTTATATCTGTAATTGATTTTATTTCACTTCTTTTTTAATTAAACACAAAGAAAAGCATTTTTTTAAATATGTTTTTTAAGGCAGATGATTTGATGAGTTTATAAGAACTTTCTGTCTTTTAAAAACCTTGGAGATTCTTTTTACTAAATATTTAAACAATTTTTTTTTTGTCAGTTTCAAAACTTTTCTATAAATTTGCTGTTAAAAAATTATTGTAAGATACATTTTGTACTTTTAGCTGCCTTGGCAACTTTGTAAAGCTTGTTGACCAGCTAATAGTGGAACACATGTTTGAGATAACTAAAACCCAGAGCATACATTTTGTAAATAATGTGCTGGTTGAGTCTTCTGGATCACCAAGAGAAGGATTCTTTAAAGCCAACTTGATCTTCAACAAAAATGGTTAGTGCTAAAACTAAATTAAGTCTTTTTTGTTTAAATTGGACACTTGTGTTCAAGCAGCATACAGATTGCATACAGATTGCATACAGATTGCATACAGATTGCATACAGATTGCATACAGATTGCATACAGATTGCATACAGATTGCAGTTCTCAGGCTCATATCCAGAATAAAAATTTTCTCTTTTTTTTTTTTGGTAAGTGTCCCTGAGTCTATACAGCTGTAATAAGCTTCTGGCATTAGTTAAGAGAAAGGTAAAGTTGGCTGGACATTGCAATGGTATGTGATGACCAGTTATGTGATGACCAGTTATGGGATGACCAGTTATGTGATGACCAGTTATGGGATGACCAGTTATGGGATGACCAGTTATGGGATGACCAGTTATGTGATGACCAGTTATGTGATGACCAGTTATGGGATGACCAGTTATGTGATGAACAGTTATGTGATGACCAGTTATGTGATGACCAGTTATGGGATGCTAATTTGTAATATGGGGGCACAGTGGCCAAAGCCTGGTGAAGGCTAGGATTTTTTCCCAGGTCTACCCAGCTTTGATAGGTACCTGATCTTAGTTGGGGTAAAGTAAAGTCAGCTGTGCATTGTGCTGGCCACACAATCACCTAGTATGCCATGGCCACAGAAACTGGTGGTCGCGGCTTCACCGGCCCTATGATCAATTTGATCCTAAGGGTACTTTTTAAATAAGCCCAATTATATGTTCAATTTTTCAGCAAATAATGCTTGCTTTGGTGCTTATCTGGTAACACACCTTGTAGGCTGTACATGCTAAAAAACAAATCAGCAAATGTAGACTTTCCAGACCTTCTTAAGGCCTTTCTTAACCGGGCCAAACCCTAGGTTCGCAAACCAGATCGTCGATACTACCCGAACCGTTCTCCGTATTAACCTGCCGGTCATGGGTTGGCGATCTCGGGTTGGAATGGATCGCGAACCATGGTTGGAGGTTTGCACGTCGTGTTGAGCAAACCTAGGCCGAACATGGCACTTTTTTTAGCGGAAAGGTGCAGGAAGGTGCAGAAAGACGCGAATGCATAGTTGCGGTAATCAACATGGCGGAACTGTACTTAAACGATGATGAGACCATATTTGTTTACGTTTCCAGAGAAGTACGTCAAATGTAGGATCAGCCTTGTTAAGATTGCAAAGCCCGATCTCCGACCTCATAGAAAGGTTAGGGGTTTGTATTCGTACATGTGACTATGGTTTGCAAACTAGATCACCGATCTCAGGTTCGACCCGGTTAAGAACAGGCTTTAGAAATTAGAGATGTTTCTTCTAGAAAGAAGATTATTACGTCATATGCCTAAACCTCCCACAGGGTAGCAAAAACTAGATTGTCGCAGGGATATTACCTGGGTCAACATTTTGACATTTTGGAGTACTAACCCCAGGATAATCAGGCCTAAATGTCTTTAAGAATTTATTTAAATAGGAAAGCACCAAATTATGTGGTCACTGTGATACATTAATGTTGAACAAAATTGAAATCAGCTTTTACATGGTTGACACAAATAATATAAAGTTAAAAAAAAACTTGCGCAATTATTCCAAAAATTATTTTTTTTATTAAAATATTATAATAATGTTTATGTTTTAAAATATTTATTCTTTGTGCTAATGATTTAAAAAACAACAACTTTTTGTGTGTCTAAACCAAAAGAGCAAAGAATAATTTGTTTGAAATAAAAATTCTATTTTAGGCGAGCTGGCACTTCATCCATCTAAAAAGCGCTTTATGAAAGCCCTAGACAGCACATTCAAAAATATATCTACTCTACTGATGTCTAAATCTGTAAATTTTGAAATCTGTAATCCTGACAAAGACTCAATGGAAGGGAACACTAGTTCTCGGTCTGAAGTTTTCAAACAGTTAGAAAAGTAAGCTTTCATTATTGTGTTCTTTTGTGGCATAGTAATTTTTAAGTTAAAACTTTTTAAATGTACACATAATATATATACAATAATAAGGCAGGTTAATTTATTTCTATTTAAACTTTTTTTTTCTTTGCATAACAATTTTGTTTAAAGCTGCTTTTGGTAGACATCTTGAAATACTGACAAGGAAAAACCCAATATTATTAGAACATCTGTTCGATTTTTCCAAAAGCTTTTATTAGCTGGCCTTATAATTATAACCAAATCATCTAGTGGATGCAAAGTTTGCTTCATTAGTACAAAAGTTTATCATACCAACTAATATTGTCGAACTATGTATATAGACTATTAGCCCAGAAGTAAAAATAATTGTAAAAATGTGTATGCTCAATGTCTGTAAAAGAAAATGTCTATTATGTTATCATTTTTATCATCAAAGTAGAATGTTAGTTTAATCTTATTCAATCTGTTCAATTTTTATTTGACTAAAAGAGCCACGAGCAGCCCTGCACAAACAGAGAGACAGAGTGGAGCAGATTCTGCAAGAAGTGTTAGTCTACACAGTCTAATCTCAACCTCCAAGAAAGCTACTTCAGATGGCAGGCATACTGAAAGAGCCACCAGCCTTGGTAACATAAGCAAAGTCTCATCAAGCGTTGATCTTACTCTACCAAATCTGAGTGAACAAGGTATTTCACACATATCTAAATATATAAAGTTGCATTGTGGGTCTTGCTGCTAACTATCATTTAAAACAAAAAAACTTTTTTTTTTTCAAATCTTAATACATGCTCAATTTATCTGACTAATTGGTGCTAGAAATTAACATTTGAATATTAAAATTAGTTTTCTCAATGTATATGCAGTATTAAATCATTATTATTTTTACAACAATTATATTCAAGAATGTAATTTAAAAAAAATATTTTTTTACGCAATAATATTTGTTAAAGATAGCTATTATTATGATTAAGAAACCTTATAAATTCACTGATGTAAAATGTTAAATGTTTGCTGAATTTAATCTTGTTAACTGTTGTATTTCAGTATTTCTATCTAAAGAAGAGGATGAAATGGGAGTGGCTACCCCTGACTTGGTCATTATGCATTCAGAAGACAATGACATCAAAATAGAAGGTCAAGGTTTCCTAGGCCAGTATCAGCCACTGTCACAAGCAAACTTGGAAGAAAAACTTCTCATGGAGTAAATCATTAAGAAAATTAATTTATTGTGGTGATAGAAAAATAGCAATAATGCTATAGTTGGAATTCAAACTATTGTTTAAAAAAAAATATTATTTTACCACTTTTTGATCTCTAATGTTCTACTTCTAATACTTAAAATCTTAACCAGCCAAGAATATCAGCAAATCTTAAGCAAGAAAAGGGAGTTAATGCTCACTGCTCTACAGGATGTAGATGTCTACTGTCAGAAAAACCAGTGGCTAAATGAGATACAAATGTTTTGCACAATGTGGAGTAAGAAAAGCCTCGAGGAATTTAAATCAGCAGCCGCATTTAACATTGAGGTAACTGGGACATGTGGCATAAAATGAAATGGCTAGATTTATTTATTATTCTTTAACTCCTTAACTACCTTGGAGGTCACATCGATTTCATCATTTCCATACACTTACATAACGAGGACGTCACATCGACGTCATATATAAATAAAGAAATAGTAAAAATATTATGTAAAGTCATCAAATATTTATATTAAAAATTGCGGTAGTTAAAGGGTTAATCCTTCATTATCAAATGTCTTGCATCCGTAACGAAAAAAGTATTGTTAAAAGTTTTTAATACATATCAAATTTGTTTCATGTAATAATATTTACTTCAATATGGCATTTGTGTACATTTGATCTCTAGCAAAAGTTAACTGAGATACGCCAGTGGTCTGAAAGAGTTAAGGGCTTTGACAGCAGCTATGTGACTGAAAATGGTTTGTTTTACGTTGACTGCTGTGCAATACATGAGGGACTTGTGCCACGGTTGAATGACATTTACCAGGACATTGTTGCATTTGTTGCTGATGAAGTGAATTCTCTGGCCCAGAACTTGATAGGAGATATGGCTCAGATTTTGAAGGTAAATAATATAGTGGAGAAAAAATAGGGTCATACTTTAGAAAACACTGCTTCTAATGAGTTTAGTGTAGTATATTTCCTTGTTGGCATATCACTACACTATGTGATAGCTACACTACACTAATATGGGGCTTAGTGACAGTGGAAGCGCTCTTGACTTGTGTACCAAATGTACAGGGTTCAAATCCTATTGAAGACTAGGACTTGTTCCCAAGTCTGAAGGTTGTCCCTGAGTCTACCCAGCTCTGACAGTATTTGGCCACACAGCCGCTTGTAAACTGTGGCCACGGCCATTTGTAAACCTTGCTTCACAGGCCTTATAAACCTAATTGGTCTGAAAGGATTAGTTGCACTACACCCTATTACCCTGTAGTACCTTGTGAATAAATAAGTACCGGTATTTGGACTCGTCTGTAACATAAGACTCTATATGTACATACCTCTATCTATTTTAGAATATGGCCAATAAAAAGTCTGATGTTTTATCATTTGCTGCACTTGCCAAAAACTTTCACGTGTACAAAAAAAATACAGTTGTATATCAGCAAAGAGTGGAATATATTAAATCACTATATGAGGTGAGTTTTACTTTTGATTAATGTCATTTTTAAGAACTTCATAGATGATCTATAGATTATCCATAGAAAATATTCAAAATTAAAAACTGTTCTTTTAGAAGATTCCTGTTATTCTTTCTTGCTCATGATGATCCCAGGAAAGTTCATGCATCTCTGTCATTCTCATTCCAACTTCTTGATCTCATTCTGTTATTTATGAATCTCCCACAGAGTAACGATAATTGTCCCTTGATTCTTATCTATAGTTGGCTATCCATTTTGGAGTGTTTCTGATGGTTTCTTGACCACTTACTTATTTATGTAGTTTTTTTTTACAGTTTTTTTGGTGGTCAAGTTTGAAGTGTTTGTTTTTTTATTTGAAAGTTATGTTTTAGTGCTTTGGATAAAAAAAATGTCTGTTTATGTTAGGTAATCAGAATGAGTTACAGGCAGCTGACTTCTGAGGAAGAGAAGACAGAAGAAAAGGTTTTCTCTTCTTGGGAAGCATTCCTGATGCAGATGCAGGAGACATCAGAATTTGTCAACACACAAACACCCCTTGTAGTTTCACAGCTAGATGCTACCTTTCAGGTATAATTGACAAGACATTATGAATTTTTAGGAGAAAATAATATATATAATTTGATTGTAAATGATTGCATCTTTCTAAACATTAACATTGATGAAACAAACTGTAAAGTGGTGCAACTTTCAATAGATTAAATGAAATTTAAAGTTTGCTATAAATGTATTATGATGAAAATATAGAGGTATAATTGTGTAAAAATTATATTATAAAATTGTCTCTACAGCGTCTGCAAAAAGAAGCAACAATTCAGTATGAGCTTGCAACTAGTGGCAAATTTTTGGATCCTTCTCAAAATCCAGTGTTGATTTTAGCAGATATGAAAATGGTATATATTTTATTAAAAATATAACAATATTTCTTCAAGCTCTTTCTATTTTTTTTTTATTTGCTAATGTTTTTAATTTTAAAAAAAAGACTTTTGTTACAGTATGATCATTGTGAAAATATTTTGTTCAACACCAGATTAGGGAAAAGTTTTTCACTCTGCAATCAAAGCTCCAGGAAGTGAGCCATTGCAAGGAAGCCATCACTGGTGAGCCTTACAATTTAAAATTTCTGCAAGATATGATCAGCAAGATGGATGTCCGACAAGAACTGTGGAAATATGTAGAGGTCACAACAAATACCATCAAAGATTGGCATCAAACACTTGTTAAAAAGGTAACAATTCTGGCTTAAGACTTAGTTGTAGCTGCTTTAACTTTAATAAAATAGTGCAGATGTTAAAGCTCAATATTTAGAATCAGTATGATAAAATTATGATAGCTTGTATCTGACACATATGATGTTTAATCTCAATATTTAGAATCAAGATAAATGATGTATAGATGTCAGATGTTTAAGCTCAATACTTAGAATTGAAATGAGTGACATTTGGTTTCTTGTGTCTAACATGTCAGATGAACTTCAAAAAAGCTCTAGAAAAAATCTCTGTTTGGCAAACAGCTGCTTCAAGGCTGACTTCCCAGCTTCCACAGGGTGACAAAGTTCTTGGAGCCTGGGTGACACAAATTGGAGAGTTCTGCAAACACCTGCCAGTCCTTACACAGCTATCCCATGATGCATTGCAGGTCTGCTGTTATGTTTTATTTAAACAATGTCTTCATCAGTGTTTTGGTACATCCATAAAATTTGTTTAAACTAAATAGAATCTAAAACTAAATGATTATAAAAGATTTTAAATTCTGTAATAATTTTTTGTATATAAAACACCGGCATAAAATGTAAAAAATATTTGTTTGAAAAAATGTCAAAAATCTGTTGCCAGTTTGAGTTTTTAAAAAAGGGAAAAGAATTTGCAATTACAAAAATAAATATAAAATTGTAGCCTTAAATATTTTATATACATTTTTATTTGTGTCTCAAAATAATGTTTTCTATTTTATATGTTTTAGGAGAGACACTGGCAGACTATTTTCTTGGGTATGAATGTCCCCTTTGACCCCAATGCCCAGCTGACTCTGGCAGATCTGATCTCCTTCAACATTGCTGACCACGCTGACCTGATCAACAAAATCTACCTCAGTGCACTGACTGAGAACACTGTGAACAGCAGACTTGATCACATTGTCTCCTTCTGGCAAGACAGGCAGTTTAAGCTGGCTAAATTCATCCCTGACAGCTTGTTTAATAAAGGTAAGGGCATCAATGTTGATCCTATACAGTGTTTAAAAAAAGATAAAAACATCTATATCTGCCTGGATGCTTGTTTTATAAAGGTAATAATAGTCATATTTTGATTTTGAAAAAAAAACACAAGAACATGGCAGATTTACCTCATAGCTACCTGCAGATTTACCTCATAGCTACCTGGCCCATAGTATTTAGCTGCACCAAGGAGCAAAGGTATGGCTTGGAGGGGATCTGAGGTAGCCCCAACCCCCTTCCTGAAATTGTGGGGGGGGGAGGTTTTTTTTTACAGTTTTTCTTAAAAATCTGTACTATATTTGAAAAGAATGTGGTAAATGTTTGTCATGCGAAAGTTCAGCCCCATCCTGGTTGCACCTGCTGCCACGAAATAAAGTTGTAGACGGGAATGAGACCTTTTATGCCACGTGTCACTGATAGGCAATGTCTTGTGTTTACCTGACAAAAGTTTCAGAAAGAATAGGACACTTAATTTTCTTGTGGCCACATGATGTCTTAGTAATAATTGCATTTCTCTCTATATATAAATATATACTATTAATATAATATACTTAAAAAGAGCTATGATGCTTACATCTTATGGTGTAAAATGCATCTTGCTCTACAGAACATTTTATTTTGGACTTTAAAACAGAACTATTAGGTTTAGTTTAAAAAGTTGAAGTAATTTGGTGAAGGACAAATGCAAATTAAATTAATGAAATTTATTTCTAGAACAACCCAAAAGATCAACTTCAAGCAATGCGAGGATTAGAAAACTGGAACGCTACCGCCAAGAGAGAGCTGCTGCTCAGGCCAGTTCACAGAAAGGTTTGGATGTTTCCACTGACGACTTCTATATACTCATTGAAGTAGAGGAGCTGAAATACTACCTAGAGGTAAGATATTTTGTAACCTATATTTGAAAAAAAAAAAAACCTTTTAAGACACATTTTATTAAAAACTATGAATTGAAAACACTTTGTAAAAATTTTTTTAGCCTTAATTATGCATACAGAAATAAAAAGAAATAATCTCTACCAGAACATTAACTTATTCCCATAATAAATTTGTGCAAATCATTTGAAAAACACACAAAAAAAATTGCATTAATAATTACACTGTATTTTTTTAATGAACTTGATATTTTGCTTTTTTGCCTTATGGCAACAGGACAGTCGTATTACTCTGAATGCCATGTTGGCTTCACCTCACGTGGATGATGTCAGAGCTCAAGTTGAATTTTGGTTTGAGGCTCTGAGAGAGATTGAGGAAATCACAGACCTTTGGTTTGATTGTCAGAAAAAGGTAGATTTTGGAGCATTAGCATGTTTCTGAATGCATTATTTATGGGTTGAAAGATGTTCAAAGAACGAAACAATGTCAAGAAATAATAATATATGTCTCTTTCAATTTGAATTAAATATAGAGGCATTAGCAAAAACAGAAATACTGAATAAAATTGTTTAATCAAAGTTCCTTTTTAAGATCCATTAAGCTGGTAAACTTCAGTCCACATGTTTTTGTAATTAAAGCAATATTTTATGGGTTGCACAATGCCCAATGACTTGATTTTCCTCAAAACATACCAGATACACACCTTGGGTGTGTGTTGTCCAGATCCAAACAATAATGCAGATGTCGTCAATCTAGTAATAAAATGCATAACTGTCATTATTTTTATCATATAAAAAGCTGGTTTTAAACAGTTTTAACTATTATATGATTATGTTCTTTAGTGGCAATACCTGATAAAGATCTTTGAACAACCAGCTATGTACCAGAAATTGTCGGAGCACGCTTTTAAATTTGAATCTGTTCACAGTAAATTTAAGGTAGGCCAACATAAAATGAAAAGATAGGTGTTTAGAGCTTAAGACTGTAAGTCAGTACTTAGGTAAATTTTTCTCTGACAATTGTGGCTGTTTATAAATGCAGGATTGGATGCGTGTGATATCCAGTGACTCCAAGTGCCTGTCTGTGATCAACAGACGCAGAGGAGAGAAGGGCTACCGTCTGCTGCAGGGAGATAATCTAAGGATTCTTTTTCAATCATTGATCAAAGAGCAGGTAACTGTAAAGAATTCCAAGGCAGCTGCTATGAACAAAGGAGGGCATTTTAATGTTTCTATCCTTTGGAAGTAGAATATATTGTGTAGCAGTTGATTATATGTCAAAATTGTATGCTATTTACTTCTGCTTGTTTATAGGCTGTATAAAAAAAGTTTCTGAATGTTCTCTGATTACAGTTTGGCATTATATTAAAAGGATATTATCAAGATTTGAATAAGTTTTTAGTAACTTTATTTAAATGTATTTTAATAATTTGTTTCTTCTTTGAAACTCATTTTTAAGGAGGAAATTCTTAAAGACCTTGACAGTTACATTGAAAAATCAAGAGCTGCATTCCATCGTTTATATTTTCTCAGCAATGAAGAAATATTTGAAATGTTTGCAGTATCTAGAAATCCACAAGCTCTTCTGCCTTTTGTTAGAAGGTGTTTCCCAAATGTGGAGAACATGACCTTTGCCCTTCCTGCTGCCACAGGGGCAGCTAACTCTCAATTAGATCTTTCACTAAATAGTAAGTGCATTGAATCTTTAGTGCGTATCTATGTTTGGCTTGTTTTGGATGGGTTTTTATAAGCCTTTAAATAATAAGTATGCATTTTAAGAGTGAAGACCAAATGGCTTTCAGCTGTTAGTGAAGTTCAAAAAAGAAAAAGACAAAAAAAAAGATATTTCTATATTTAAAGGTGACAAGCTTGAAGTCATAAGCATCAGTGGCTTGTTAGGGGAAGATCTGCCTTTGTATACAAAAGTTGAACCACTGCCCACGGCAGGCAAATGGCTGCAGAACCTCAACCAAGTTTTAAAGAACACACTGACCATTGCTCTGAAAGCTTGTGTCCAGGCCCGATTAGAAGAAGGTAAGACACTGGTTGTAATTCCCCGAGATTTATTTTAGACTTTCAAAACTATGTAATTTTCTTTCAGACCTTATTAGTCCATACGGCTGGTGATGCAGAGCTGATCACTTTCTCTAGTTCTCTATCTTAATTTTGTTACAACTATAATAAAGAGCAGAGACACCTCTATACGTATAAAAATATAATGGTGTTTTTACAAGGATTTCAACTAGAAATGACCTTCTGTGCTCCGTTGTATGATCATTACACCCATTTTTTGCTTAATTGAATATATTTATGTTGTTACACGTCTTCTTATTATTATTATAAGTTACAGATGTTCTTTCTAAATAGAAAATTATTATGTCCTTGGACCGAAACTCCTGCAGGATGGTAGGTGGCAAGGCCGTATTATTTACAGTCCTGTGTACTAAACGCAGCCGACCTCACGTGTTTGATTCTTATGACGATTAATGGGCAGCTATCTAACGTGTTTGGTTTCTAATGTATATTAAAATATATTGTCTACTAACTACTGTTGTTGTTTTTTTTGCAGGCACCAAGCAACCTATTCTAGTTCTGGAGGAGCTGGCCAGGCTAGCCAAAGATAATCCAAAACCTGCTCAAGAAGAGATCACCAGTGAAATCAAGTCCATCTTCCGGCAATGGCTGCTGAGATTTCCTGCACAGTCTGTTTTAACAGCGGAGGCCATCATGTGGGAAAGAAGCATGAGCAAGACACTGGACAAGAAGGACAAGGAAGAGTTGAAAAGTCAGAAGTAAGTCATTTTAAACATTTTCCTTGAAGTTTTATGACAAATCTTTGACAAATTGTTACTTTTGAGTTTTGAATGAACAGACAATGCTGTGCAAATATCTCAACATTTTTTTTGTTCAATCCCAATAGAGCTATGTTAAGTGCCAAGCTAGACCAGCTCATCAAGGTTCTGATGGAGGCTCAGAAGTTTCCAGAAATTACAGAAACTGATCACCAGAGGCTTCATGTCCTTCTCTCTTCCCTGCTGACACAAAGCATTTATCACAGAGACATCATGGGCAGTAAGTAAATATTAAAACTTATTTAGGTAGTTATTTTTTTTTAAAGAACATAAGATATTGACAATGCAAATGATTAATGTATTTATTTTGTTTTAGATTTAATAGAGACAAACCAAGTTGCAGATTCAGCTTTTGATTGGCTAAAAGTTCTCAAACTGCGTATGGATATCAGAAATGTTCTGAGAGCAAAGACAGTGATCACAGAGAAACCACAAGAAGACCAGAGAAGCAAAACTTTAAGGAAAAATCCCACCACAAAAAGGAAAAGAGATACCCGTGGTATTGTAACAATGATGACTCTTAATTTGGATCCACATTCTTTTAATTTTTATTTGTTTAACTTCTATGTATGATTGTTTATTTTGTATAGAACACTGAACATTTTTGGCTTAAGTTTTTTTAACTGAATAAGTTTTTGTACAGAAGAAGTCTTTTTTTATCTGGAACATGGATTGTGATTCTTTCAATCTTAAATTCTGCAGCACAAGAGGTTTCAAAGTTAACCAGAACTCAGACCACAGTAACCAATGACTACCAGTTCAGTACCTGCTATGCCCAGCAATTGAACCAGGTGTTCAGCTATGACTATGAGTACCTTGGACCCTACAACCAGCTGGTGATAACGCCACTAACAGAAAGAGCCTTTCTGTCCATGGGTCAAGCTCTGAAGAGCTTTCATTGCAGCGTTTTGATTGGTCCAACTGGGACTGGAAAGACAGAGACAATAGCTGAATTAGGAAAGGTAAAAAAAAATATTTTTTAACTTTTTGTTGATAAAACTTACATGTTAACTTACATTTTATATCATCTATACAGATCACCTGTGACATTTATTTTAAACTATCATAAGTCAAGTGTTTTTACAATGATGGGTTTTGGTTGTTTGTCAAACCTACAAACAAAATCCCAAATACCTTTCCTATAAAAAAAAATATTTTTTCCTTAAATTTGTCACACTGAACTTTGTTTTTCCTCTTTTCCTCATTTTTTTTGTGTGCAGTTACTTGGGAGATGCATGTTTACAATAAGCTGCCATGATACCATCACACTTCCTGTCATGCTACGCTATTTAACTGGCCTGGTTCAGTCTGGTTGTTGGGCTGTCTTTGATGACACAGATAGACTTACAAAAGGTATCAGGAATTTCATTTGTTTTTATTTTTTTAAGTTTTTTTGTATTTTTACTTCAGAAAAAAGTTTTTGTTGATTTTAACTTCAACTCATTCAACTCATTATTTTTTGAATGTTTCATTGTAATTAAAGTCTTAATCATTCATGAAAAAATAATTTTAATGGTTCAACATTTTAGTTTTCCCCAAAAATTGTGAGTGAAAAAAATTTTTTTTATGTGTTTCTTTAGGTCTGATGTCAGTTGTCGGTCAGCAGTTAGATTATCTAAGAACTGCCTTGCGAGCATTAGCCCTGACCAGTGAAAACCAGTACCAGATAAGGGGCCACTCTCACTTTGACAAAGTATGCTTAAAATAAACAAAAATTAGTGTGTGCTTGAATGTGAGATTTCATGAAATTAACTCACTTTTTGTGAATATGTGCAAAACATCACTTGACGCTCTAGATGTGTGAAAATATTTTCTCAGACTTTTTTGAAAATCTCTAGCCAGATTAATCAGTTCATATCAATGTAAAAAAAATGGTTAAAAATGTAAAGCTTGACTGATTTGAGTTTTTTTTTTTACATTTGGTGAGAATTACTGTTTCTTTTGTGATGTTTGGAAAATATGCACAAGACTAAATGATTATATTGTGTAGTAGTGTGATGATCTCACTGTCTAACCAATCTCATTCACTTACTTCATAGTGTTAATTATTTTCTTAATTTTGTAAGCATTAGTACATTATACTATTCCAGTATCTGGTTCAAGTATGGCTAAGATTAAATCATTGGACCAATTCTGTTTCCAATATGAGGCTCTGGCAAGTTTTTATTTTCTTAAAAAGAATTTAAAATCTGGTACCAATGCATCATAAAATGATCTCTTTTGAGTAAAAAAAATATTTGAATTAATATATATATTAGCCTATATTTTAGCCAGTTTAAATAAATACACTGGATTTATACTTATATAGTGTGTACAAAGGTGTTACAGCTTTTAACCCATTAAGGGCGTATGTAGCCAAAATGAACCTAATCACCTCATGCTTGAATATAAATAAAACCGTGCAGGATAATGTTTTTTTTTAAACATTTCTAATTGGAAGAACAGAATTGAAGTTGTAGTTAAAGCTACTAATGCTAACCAAAGTTTATTTGCAAACAATGGAAAACAAATTTACACATATTAAGGGGTTAAAAGTTTAAAGAAACAACAGCATTGTTCTACTTCGTATTTGGAAAAGAGTTTTAAGTAAGAATAGACATTTTACTTTGAAAGACTAACAATTAAAACTAAAAGCTTATAACTTTATACACTACTAAATAATGGAATTATTTTGTTTTATTTAAGATGATATTTACAATTTTTTTGATTACAGGTTTTTGCAATGGTATGTTTCATTTATATGAAGGCTTTTTGTTTGTGGGTTTTCTAGCAGCTTTTTGTAGATATTGCATATCATAACATCCTTACGTTTTACATAAAAATAGTATTGTTAGCAGACTTTTTCATAATACCTTTATAAATATAAATGCTTTATTGTGTTAAAAAAAATAATAGGTTAAAAAGTTTCAAATCAGATGTAAAAGAAGTGCAATTTAGATTTTTTTTAAAGTATTTTTTATCCTTGCTAGTTTTCTTTAAATTTTCTAAATCAACTTCTGTTTTCTTTTTAAGTTTTAGATAAGTTTTTTTTAATATCTGCCTTTGTTTTCTTTTAGCAGTAAAATTTATATTTTTGAAATTACCTTTCCTTTTCTTTTGTTTTCCCCTACTCTACTTACTCCCCTTTTCTTTTTTACTTTAGAATAGATGTTAATACTCTGAATTAAATGTGCTTATTCAACAACTTATTTTTTTATTAAATGAATTTTTTTTACTAATTATTTAAAGGCATAAAAAAAGAACATTAGATTACAAAAAGACTTTCTTTAATGTTAAAAAAAACATAGGGACAAATTAAAATAATATTTGATGTTGAATAAAAAAATCTATTGTACTATTATTAAATATATTATGACT
The DNA here is from genome assembly GCA_949126835.1 of Anisus vortex. Classification (NCBI taxonomy): domain Eukaryota; kingdom Metazoa; phylum Mollusca; class Gastropoda; family Planorbidae; genus Anisus; species Anisus vortex. The sequence goes on from OX421492.1 coordinate 75,506,047, forward strand.
TTTATTGGATTAAAAAATGTTCTTATGTAAATGGTTTCTAATCTTGGTGGTGATTTAATTTTTTAGAAATCTGGACTTTATGATAAAGTTATTCGTCGCAACTCCTTGACAACTCTCCATCCACTACCCAAGCCAGAAACAGAAGCTGCCCCCAGTCTTGAAAGACAGAAGACTGTTCCGCATGGATTCAATGTAAGCTAGAGTTATGGTTCATGAAACAAAAAGATAAAAAGGCACATTAATTCTTTGTTTTCACTTCGTATGTCCATATAATGAAACAATTGTTTATACATATTTTTTCATATTGATTTTGCCTTTTGCGTTGAAAAGATGACACTGTTTTGTCACATAGGAAAAGGGCCTGGTCACTTACTTTGAGGACACCTGGGTCGCTGAGAGGGAACAAAGAAGACACTCCATTGAGAGGGAAATAAAAATTAAAGAGTCAGATCTGTATAAAAGCAATAAGCCTCCCCCTTTGTTCTATGGTTAGTCACTGAGTCTTTTTTTTTTCAGATCTATATAATCTAAATTACATAACCACATTTGTATTGTTAATTATTTAAACAAAAATATTTTTTGAGCACATTATGAAACAATCAGGGCATGATTGTTCAAAGTAAAATGTGTTCAAGTCTTTATTAGATATAAATCTTATTTGTTACCTGGCAAAAATGGCTTGTTAAAATTTTACTTTAGATATAATTTTTTTTTTAATTGCCAAGGTGAAAGTATATACACATATAAATAGAAAAGAAAAACTATATATATATATATATGTCCATAAGTCCTCTCAAAATATTTATACTTTTCCAACAGAACATGTCAAGGCCAGCAGAAGACGCTCACAGCCTGATTACTCTAAACTGACCTCTGAACCTAGCTATGTGCATAGAACTCTGGGTAATGTCATGTTCAATGGAAAACTTCTACAGGCCAGCTGTAACTATGGATGCTTTATGACTATGAACGCTTCCTGTGCAGCCTCTGAGATTCCCTACAGTTTTAGGGTCAGTCTTTTTTAATGGGCTATTAATTGCCTGAAAAAAGATAATGTTAGCTTCATAAGGTATAATGGCCCATTCTAAGAATGATGACTTCTGATGAGATATTCATTAAGCTAAAACAGATGCACTAAACTAGATACTAAACAACATAATAGAATTAAACTAAGCTGTTAAAACTATATTTGTCAGAAAGAATATATATGTAAATTTGTTTTTTTAACTTGGTTAAATATGGGTAAATGGGTAAATAATGTAAGCATTCAAATCAAAAATAATTATTATTGCTGAAAAAAAGTTTTTAAAATGTTAATAAGAACATTCTTTTGTACTTTCAAGTTGCTGATGCGGCCCTGTGCAATTATAATTCCTGATATGGAGCGCATTGTATCTGTGCATTTAGAAAGACATGGATATAAGAAGCACTCTACTTTGGCCAAGAAATTAGTTCTTCTTTTTAGACAGCTGGAATCTCAGGTTTCTATTTTGTCTTTCCTTGATCTGGTAAACTTTTTTTTAAAAGTGTGTTTTAATGTATATTTGTTCTTATTGAAAAATTCAGTTGTTCTTATTGAAAAATTCACTGAAGGCATGGGGCTAAGTGATATGTTACATTGCATTATGTCCAGGTCCAATTGGCCATCTTACTAGAGTAAACTTATCTATATATAAAAGTCTGCATTTTCCAACATTTTTATGCTTTATTTTAAGTGAATGAGCATTCCACATATATAGCTCAGTGGTTTATTGTGATTTGTGTCAGTGACATCAAGGCTCATTGTGAAAAGATTAAATGACGTCAAGGGAGAATATGAAACAGTCAATTACCATTGTCATTTTTATGACAATAGTGATTTATCTTAGTTGTAGTATTTTTTGTTTAAACTCAACAATGCTTCTTATTTTAGTGTCTATTAATATTTTTTTTTTATATCTTGTCAGATTTGGAGGCACCAGAAACACATGACAAGTTTACACCAGATGAAGCAAATTGTGACATTGGCAGTTGCTACAAAACTAGAATCCATCAGCTCAGATAAGTTTACTGGTGAGGCAAATAACATAAAATAATTTTTTCTAGGCTTTTTTTCTAAGTGTCATCAAAGCTATAAGAGTATCAATTTGCATGTGTTAAATAAGACAACTGTTGTTGTGCATGTGTTAAATAAGACAACTGTTGTTGTGCAGGTGTTAAATAAGACAACTGTTGTTGTGCATGTGTTAAATAAGACAACTGTTGTTGTGCATGTGTTAAATAAGACAACTGTTGTTGTGCATGTGTTAAATAAGACAACTGTTGTTGTGCATGTGTTAAATAAGACAACTGTTGTTGTGCATGTGTTAAATAAGACAACTGTTGTTGTGCATGTGTTAAATAAGACAGCTGTTGTTGTGCATGTGTTAAATAAGACAACTGTTGTTGTGCATGTGTTAAATAAGACAACTGTTGTTGTGCATGTGTTAAATAAGACAACTGTTGTTGTGCATGTGTTAAATAAGACAACTGTTGTTGTGCATGTGTTAAATAAGACAACTGTTGTTGTGCATGTTTTAAATAAGACAACTGTTGTTGTGCATGTGTTAAATAAGACAGCTGTTGTTGTGCATGTGTTAAATAAGACAACTGTTGTTGTGCATGTGTTAAATAAGACAGCTGTTGTTGTGCATGTGTTAAATAAGACAGCTGTGTTGTTGTGCATGTGTTAAATAAGACAACTGTTGTTGTGCATGTGTTAAATAAGACAGCTGTTGTTGTGCATGTGTTAAATAAGACAACTGTTGTTGTGCATGTGTTTAATAAGACAACTGTTGTTGTGCATGTTTTAAATAAGACAACTGTTGTTGTGCATGTGTTAAATAAGACAACTGTTGTTGTGCATGTGTTAAATAAGACAATTGTTGTTCATGTGTTAAATTAAGCCTCTCCACTTGTGATATTTACTTTATCTATTGTAGTGTTGATGTTGAGCTTATAAATATTAAAAAATATCAATGGTTAATATATTACTATACAAATTGTTTTTAAAAAAAAATTACTTTAATTAATGACTAACCAGATATCATAAATTGAAAGCTAATTAAGAAAAAAGGTACTGGTCTCATTCTTTGGAAGTTATTTATAAATATACAAAATGTTGAGAAAACAAGTTACAATTTAATTTTCTTTGAAGGCAAGGGAGACAATGAGCAGGGCCAAGGAGACCCAGAGGAATTCAGCATTGTGTTTGCAGTCAGAGAGCTTCTGTCCCCAGCTGCTGAAAATGAATCTGAGAAAACAGTCTTCACAAACATCCTGGGGCAAATTTTCCCCTTGGTCTCGATACAGCAGAGCAGTAGTTCGGCCGCAGACCAGCAGCTGGTTTCAGCCTGTGTTGAAATCTTTAAAGAGGATAACATGGAGCCTAATACCCTTATGCAAAACAAGGTGATTGGTTGAGTTACAGCCAATAATAATTAACCTTTTTAAATTATGAACAGGAAAACATTTATATTTCTATATAGCCTTTAATTTACATTACAAAGTTTCCATTTTATTAATTATTCTCAAAATTATGACATAGTCAAAACTCCGTCTAAGTTTTTGCAAGTGCTTGCAAAGTTTTTTTCAATAATGCCAATAGACCTTTTACCTTCTGAAAGTACTAGTGCATTTAAAAATGTAACAATTACAACTGTTTATTTGAATACATATATTTAAAATAAGAATACATTGCATTGTTTCATAGAGAGGTTACTAACCTTTTTTTTAAACGATCTGATATTGCACATAGATTTTGGAGCTGTACAAATCCCTTGAAAGTACCTCTTCAGTTATTCTTGCTGGGCAATCTGGCAGTGGCAAGACAAAACTGTGCAACACTTTGGCCAGAGCCATCAATCTGTTGAATGACAAAATGGGGTCCTCGGAAGTCATTAAAGAAGAAAACAGATCACAAAGTCAATTGTCTGTCCAAAACTCACACAGTGTACAGGTATAAATATATTCTTTATGATTGCATTAGAGCAGGGGTCGGCAACCTAAGGCACGCAGAGCAATTTTCAATGGCACGCGAGAGACCTCCAAGAATAATTTTTTTTATTGATGAAAAAAACAACATTTTCTGGTTTTCACTGAAGACTCAACCAATATAAAAGTAAACAAGGCTTCTGGTCCAGATTAAATACCAGCAAGACTGCTTAAAGAACTAACTAATGAAATATCTCCAATCTTTAAAATACTTCTTCAGGCCTCTCTAAACCAGGGCAAAGTGCCCAAAGATTGGAAATTAGCCAATGTAACCCCCCTTTTCAAAAAAGGAGATAAATCTGACCCTGGAAATTATAGACCTGTTTCCCTAACAAGCATAGCATGTAAATTACTTGAACATATAATATATAGTAGTATAGTAGATCATCTAGACAAACTTAATGCACTGTGCCCACACCAAAATGGCTTCAGGAAAAATAGATCATGTGAGACTCAATTATTAGGCTTAATAGATGAATTGTCTAAGGGATTAGATAATAACAACCAAATTGATGCTATATTACTAGATTTTTCAAAAGTATTTGATAAAGTTCATTATTCTAGTCTACTAAAAAAACTTAATTATTTTGGCATCTCTGGTCCCTTACATCAGTGGATTCAGGACGTTCTTATAGACAGAGAACAAACAGTGATAATAAATGGCTCTAAGTCATCACCAATAACAGTAAACTCCACAAGGAACTGTTCTAGGGCCCCTACTATTTCTAATTTACATTAATGACCTGCCAAATTGCATCAACACAGGAACAAAAGTAAGATTATTTGCCGATGATTGCATAATTTATCGAATAATAAAGACAGGAAAAGATAGTGAACTTCTACAAAAAGACCTAGATGAACTACAAATATGGGAATCAAACTGGAGTATGTCTTTTCACATAGAAAAATGCCAACTAATAAGGGTATCCAAGAAAAAGAAACAAATAATAGCAAACTACTTCATTCATGGTAAAGAACTAACTCAAAATAACAATGCTAGTAGGAGTAATAATAAATGATAAGTTATCTTGGAACCCTCATATTGGTGAAGTAATTAAAAAATCAAACAAAACATTAGGATTCATAAAAAGGAACTTTTACAAATGTAATAAGAATATAAAACTAAAATGCTATCTCACATTAGTTAGGCCTATACTAGAATATGCAGCATCTGTATGGGACCCGTCAACTAAAGAAAACATTAAAAAATTAAGAAAACATTAAAAAATTAGAACAAATTCAAAAAGAGCTGCAAGGTTCATAACTAGTGAATATTCCCAATTAACAAGAGTAACACCATTAGTAAAATCACTAAACCTAGAAACACTAGAGGACAGAAGGGCAGAGAGTAAAGTAGTAATAATACATAAGGCATTAAACTCTAAGTTAGAAATACAACACAATAACAACCTGTTGCAAAGCTCAGATAAACATAAAGACAAAAACACTTTCCTTGTCCCTTGTGCGAGAACAAATGCATATAAGTACTCTTTCTTCCCGAGTGGCATTCGGGCACGGAATGGGTTGTCTGAACAAACCAGGAAAACCAATAACTTAACATCATTTAAAACAGTAACAAAATTGCAAGACCAGACTCGGACCACAGTGAGCGTAGGACGCAATAATCTTCTTTATAGAAGGAGCGTCTGTAATGTATAAGAAGAAAACTGACTGTTGAAGCCGATGTTTCTGAATAGCGACACATTTCAGTGAGATGAACTTGCATTTACAAAGACCACTGGAGTGAATTTGCATTGAAACTGGACATATTTCAAAACATTTAACTACATGTACATCCCTATATAAAGACATATATTTCGATAGGGCATTTTCAGAAGAACATCAAAGTAGTCAAAGTTGAGTTTGTTAATGAAAGGCAAGACTTTCAAAAACTATTCAAAAATGGGCATCCAAATGTGCCCATTTGCAGAAAAAATCTGAAAGGAGGCTGCTTAGCTTGCTTTGGAAAGTCATCGGCTACTCTCAACTAATAGGCATTCGCTCTTCTACTTTCAGCTTTTGGTTCAACTTACACTTATAAAGAAATACAAATAAGTCAGTAATATTTTTTATATTACAAAACATAACTTGTTTGGCATCACTATTGAATAAAATGTGGTAATGTTTTTTAACTTAAAGGGAGATAATTGAAGCATTTTGTTGGCACTAATAATTTTAATATGTTTCTTTTTTTTGTTCTTTATAAAAGAATAAATGGCTTACAAGTTATAACTTTGTAATGAACAAACTTATGCAAGTATTTGAAAATTGTATAGTCTAAATATTATATGACAAAAAAATAATTTATATGTATCTTTTTGAACATTACATTAACTACCCAGTTTGTCTGATCACTACATATTAATTCTGCTTAAGGGCAGTTAATCAATTGTTTATAATTTCCAGTATCTGACCTATCAACATTAAATGTAAATGTAAATGTAAACAGTAAGCTGAGATCACAATATAACTAATACAAGCTAAATTCCCTGGTGTTGCCAAGGGAAAAATCAAATAGGCCTGTAAGTTAAGATAAACATTTCATAAACTACAATAATCAGAAAGATATAGGCTATATCTAATACTTTAAAAAATATAATTATTATTTACTGAAAACATTTAGGAAAGTAATTTAAAATACATATTGTAATCAGGTCAAAAATAGGGAAGTATTTTTATTTAACACAAAAACTAAATTGCCTGGCGTTGCCCATGGAAAAAAGTTCATAGGCTTAGGTCGCTTAGGACTAAAGCTACATATAAAATGTTTACAGACTACATTGAACAGAGAGCTATATATATAAATATATATATATACTAACTTTAAAAATATAAATATTATTATTTTTTTACTGAAAACATTTAAGAAAGTAATTTAAAACAAATATTGTAGTCGGGTTAAAAAAATGCATGTCTTTTTATTTAACCAAAAGTTAGGACTATCCCAGTGGATGAGAATCAAACATCCGTCTTCCAGGTGCGTCTAAAATATAATTATTAGAGCTAACTTACTGAAAACATTTTAAGAAAGCTTTAAGTCCTAAAATTCCTTCCAATCTTTAAAAAAAAAAGTAATATTGATGGAAAGTTTAAAAAAAAGGAGACAAAAAAAAGAAAGCCATCAGTGGTGAATCGAACCCAGGTCGCCAACATGGCAGTCAAAGACGCTAACCAGTAAGCTAGGGAAAACAAATGTCATATAAGATCACTAAAGTAAGATATGAGACCATAACGTTACGTTTCTTTGAATTTTGATTGGTTAGACACACACACAAGCTACTTATATATATATAGATTAGTAAGTGTTAGATCTTCATCTTGAGAACCAAAATAATGTTAAGACTTTATACAATAATTGCCACAAATGTGGAAGTTTAGTAGACCAATAAAATATTGTATTTGATATAAATGCAAATAAAAAGGATGATAATCACAAACACTTTAATTTTGTTATTAAATATAAAGCGCTTCAACTATTTTCTCTATAAATAATCTCCTTTGCTTTTGGCCTTGATCTTGCTATGGGTTTCAATTAATTGTCCTATAAAAATAATTTTTTAAAAGTATAATAGAACAAACAGGTTGACTTTCAGGCTGTGGGAACGCAGAATGATTTAGGAATCCTAATTTGGCACACTGTTAGCAAAAGGTTGCCGACTGCTGCATTAGAGTATCTATATAACTCATTATACTCGATGACTCAATCATCCTCTCTGTGCAACTGTTACTGTTATTGGTGGAGTATGTAAATGCTCTAATGGGTACCTAACATTAGTTGGGTAAAGTAAAGGCAGCTGGATACGTGTGGCCACACATCCCCTAGTATGCTGTAGCCACTGGAACTGGTGAACTGCTTTATCGGTCCTATGATCAATTTGGTCCGACTGTTACTTTACTTAAACTTTTTATGTTAATCATTATAAGAAGATATATGAATTAAAAACAAATATAAATTACTTGTCAATTTGTTTTTCTTTAATTAAAAAAACATCAAGCCAATAATGAAATCTTTTTTGTTTTATTAGTCTACAGATGGACAAGATTTAACAAAATTTCCTAAAGTTGATGTGGTCCATTTATTTCCAGGTGCTATGTCTCCTAAAGAAGTAAGAAATTCTTAAAATTCTTTTTAAAGTTTTTCTTGCAGTTAGAGTAGGTTGTATTAGTATTCTGTACGGAATGAAAACAATTAGAGAAATATAAGATATTATAATATTATAAAATTACTCAAAATCTAATAAATTATAGTTCATTTTTAACATTTAGTTTTTAGGCAGCTTTGAAGATGGTATTTGGCAATGTGGCCTTCTGGGTAAAATACTAAAAGATTCATACACAAAGAGTTTGGCCACGATGAACTTCATCCAAAGCTTCAAGTTGCAGGAGAAAAAATCATCTAAATACACAACAGCTTCCCCATCTGTGTTGAAACGATGGGTTGTGATTGATGGCACCCTTCACCCTCTGTGGACAGAAGATATCAGAACACTTTTAGACAATGAGAATCATCTGTCTCTTGCCAGCGGTGAAGTGATCCAATTGAAGAGTGAGTACAGGTTACTTTAAAAACAATAAAAATCAAGCATAATTTTCCTTAGAATATAAATACAAAAAATTTGACATACATGAACATTTGCCATATATTTTATCATGTTTCACAAATTGGTTTTAGTTACAGTTCTAATATTTCATTATTAAACACTTTTTACATGCTGATTAATATCATATATGGATCAGGTCTGACTAAAATCATCTTTGAGACGACTGACTTGAAAACTGCATCACCTGCGAGTGTGGCACACAGTAACGTCATTTACCTTGGTCCTGGCACCACCAACTGGTCAGCTCTGTACTATAACTGGAAGCAAACAGCCAACAATAAATGGCTCCTTTCAGCCGAAGGGTACGTTTGACCAAAGACTATAATAAGATGGACCTCTTGCTATATTTTTAGAGCTTATATGTTCTTTTTTTCCATGTGCAGCCAATATCACTGTCTTAAATGACTCCTAGGGCTGCCTAAAGATTTCTGCTGTATACAACTTTCAGTTTTAACTTTCCATTCAGAAAATCATAGCAATTAAATAAAATGGAAGTGTACAATGCAAAAGGGATTCAGGAATTCTGAAAAGAAGTCATTCAAGTCATCAAATAGCCGAAATATTAAAACAAGCAGTTGATCTTATTACAGTCTTTGTTTGACTAGAGTGCTAGCTTAAAATATTGGTAAACTTCCTTTTACCAAGTTTAAAAATTTTTTCTCCACAAGCAATAATAACATGTTTGTTTTTTAAAAAAACTTTTTGTGTTTCAGGTTGAAGATGCTAGATGAGATCATTTCTGATGTATTCCCAGCTACCATTAAATTTCTCTCCAAAAATTGTCAGACAGCATTATTGACAGATACTGGTAGTGTCAACATGGCTGACAGTGGAGTGACTCCGGGAATTTCTGAGGTGTCAGCTTTCCTGAATATGTTTTCTGCTTTGCTTGACCGCAGTCTGAGAAGAGTTGAAAAGGGGAAAAAAATAATGAAAGATGAAAGTAAGAAAAAGAATAATTACCTTTTTTTAATGTTTTTTTCTTTTCTCTATTTTCTTTTATAAAAAAACAAACTGAATATGAATTTTTTTCAATTCTTTCCTTACACTGGGCACAAAACTTTTCATTTTATTTAAGAACATCATTTAGCCTGAACTGAAATGTATGAACATTCATTATAGCTTATCTTATCTTATACATTACAGACGCTCCTTCTATAAAGAAGATTATTGTGTCGTACGCTCATCCGTGGTCTGAGTCTAGTCTTGCATTTCTATTAATAGCTAGATTATAGCTATCTAAAAGAAGCTTCATAATGGGGACCTAAAAGATAAATATAATTTAAGCTCCTTTTTTGATAAAATTGTTAAATCATATTACATGTTTGTTTTAAATTAATCTGGTCATTTTTTTAATTTGATTAACATATAAACTTTTTTGCAATAATCCTATTCAAGCAATGGGCATAAAACGTTTGATTATATTTTAGGTCTTCACATAAAAAGCATTATTTAGCCTGATTTCAGCTGTATAGAATTTTCATTTTTATATAAAACCCATCATAGCTTTCTAAAAGAAGTTTTATTAATGGGATCTAAAAGATTAAAATAATAATTTTTTTTCTTCATAAAATTATTAAATCATCAAACATGCTTGTTTTAAATTAATCAGGTCATTTAAAAAATGTAATTAACATATTAACTTTTATCAGCATATAGATGTTTAATTAATTGTCAATGTTGCACTACTAAATTTTTCTGAAACATTTTGCTGCATAAACACAAACAAATTATTTAAATTAACTTTTTTTTTTTATTAATTGTAAATGTCTGTTATTTAAAGCTCTATTGCCTACATATAATATGCCAAATTGTTACAGGCTTGTAGCGAATCAATTAATGTGTCAAGTAAATTATTATATCATTTTTTAAATTTATTTTTGAACTGCAAAATTGTAATACCTCTAACGTCCTTGACTTATTTTCTTCTTCTTTTTTATGAAGAGTAATGCGGGCTGCTGGGTTTTTACTAGGGCTTTATACTAAATAATGCCCATGTTGTTTTTTTTTTTAAAGAAATATTTTTTCTGCAATTCAGGATCTTCATTTAACAGCAATGTTGATGGAAAGACAACATCGGGAACAAGACAGAGTGTCAGCAGCCTAACAAATACATCCCAAATAGAGGCTGTTATCCCCAATTATCAAGAGCATCTGAAGAATATATTTGCTTTTGCTTACATCTGGGCCTTTGGTGGCCATTTGCATGACCGGTTAGTGAGATGAACAAATGCAAATCTGTGTCATTTTTTTATATTTTTTTTATAATTTAAGATTTACACATAGGTAATGTAAAGGTGTGTGTTTTTGAAAGCTTTTAATTTTTAATATCCTTTGAATACATTTTTTTAATATTTAGAAATTATTGGTCTTCATTTGTTAAAACAAAGAGAGAATTTAAATTATTATTCCCTTATCCCTGAGAATCTAAATTTGTTTAACCTCAGATACAAAAATGGCTTCAGTGATTTTGCCCACAATGCTTTGTACCGAACATCACACCCCATACAGCTACCAACCGCTGGCCATGTGTTTGATTATTATTTGGATGAGAAAACTTCTGAGTTTACCAACTGGAGCAGCAGACAACAGCAAGACAGAATTAAAAACCTGGCAGGATTTTATGTTATCCCAGAGGTCTGTGGTATTAATTTGTAGTATAAGGAAAATAGATACTAATATCAACATATAGTAGAGTTTGCTGTTAACTAATAAATTAAACTGCTATCCATAAATGTAATGTTTGTGATTTGAAGTAGTAAAAAAAAATAATTGTTATTTACATTTTTGAATGCCAGGTTGACTGCTATGCTTATCTTGTTGAACTTCTAATGTCTGCCAATCTACCTGTTCTATTGGCTGGAGCACCGGGAGTTGGCAAGACTTCATTTGTACAAGTATGTGTGTTTCATTTTTTTTTAAAGTAATTTATTTATATTGCTTTCAGAGCTTTGGCTTAATTTTTTTTATATTTCTAATTACCAGAGCATGGTTTTGTCCAAGATGCCATCTACAGAGGTCATTATGTCCAATGGCCTGACCTCTTCCATTCTCCAGGACCTGATCTTGTCTCATGTTTCAGCCATTCAAAACAAGAGCAATGCCAGAGTTGGTGGTGGAGCAGGAGTCCTAGGACTTGACCAGTCCAAACATCTATTTTTTCTTGATGACCTAAACATGGCACCAAAGACTGGTGGTAAAAGATTTTCCTTTTTTTTTACTTCTCTTCAACTCCAGTTGTATATGTATGACCAAGCAAAGACAAAGCATATATCGTCAGCATAACAACAATATTGTATCTTATAAGTTTACAGACGTTCCTTCTAGATAGAAGATTATTACGTCCACTAGGCCCAAAACTCCTGCAGGGCGTCAGGGATCCGTCAGTGGCAGGGATAGAACCCGCGACGTGTCAGTTGGTTTTTGGTTGACAGTCCCGTGAACTAACCGCTGGACCACAGAAACTGCTTCCAAAAGATTTTTAGGATTCTTTTTGCTTTATATTTTTTATCCTTTAGCCTTTTTGGATTAAAATTTAACATGAAAACTTTTCCTATGAAACCAGGGGAAATTTAGCTTATTTATTTCTATGTCAAATGCATGAGAAAAAAGGCTTGTTTTTAAATAAAAAAACAGATAATTATTTATAGTGTGAAATTTCTAAAGCTGCTATCATCTGTAAAAATACAAACCTAATAATAGAAAGTGGGTTGATCCTTTAAAAAAAAAGTTGAAACTAATAAATGTAATCTATTTTAATGTATTTGATGGGTGAATTGAAGGAATTAGACTTTGTCCAGAAAAAATAAAGAAAATATAATGAATATTCTGACCACTTCAGTCTATAAAATCAATTTAGTAAAACTTCAGCTATTCATATTCAAATCAGGGATAAGCGTAGGACTCAATAATCTTCTGTTTAGAAGGAGCTTCTGTAACATAAGAAGGCAAGAAGAAAAAAGATAGCGATGTATAATTAAACGACAAATTGTAAATGTGTAACCATAAGTGAATATTGATTTCTTACTTCTCTAGACTATCAGCCTTCTCTTGAACTGATGAGAAGTTTGTTGACAACTGGAGGTGTATATGACAGGAAGAGGAAAGAATTCATGAGAACTAAAGAAGCATCTTTTATTTCTGCAGCCACCTTACCAACTGCCCCAGGTAGAAAACTAGAACATGATCTTTAGAATATATTAAAGGCATTTTTATTTTGACCGCAATAAAAAGATAAACATTTATATAATATAGGCCTATAAATATCTTGAAATCCTTTTGGTCTCGGACTGTTTCTGAAGTACAGATTTATCTAATTATGGCCTAACAACTTTTCTAATGAGTCTGCGCTATCTAATTAAAAAAGGGCTTCCCATGTAGTATGTGTCCTGGAGTGTAATGTCCAGGGACCACACTATAAGTCTATAATGTCAGCCAATTAAAATCTCAATGTTAGAGCCATCAGTCTTCAGAGTGTCTCTTCCTTGCTAAAAGATTATTGTCGTGACTGTGGGATCTTGTGTAATCATTTAGTCAATAAAGCAAATTCAAGTCGAAGTAACAAAAAAGGACATTTTATTATCTTGACATGACACCAACATTCAGTCTCTTTCCAGCCAGTCGTCAACATACACTGTAACAGTCTGCCACAGTCTCTCTCAGTCTCTCCGTCAACTACACATCTACCCCTATTTATATCCCAAATCATGCCCACAATACATTGTTCTAACTATCACCATTCATACTTTCCACGAGATTCACTTATAACTCACAACATTACAATACATCCCCGCTACACAAACACACAACCCTCTTACTTTACTCCCTTTACTCCCAGTCATCACAATTATCTTGTCCACCTCTGCATAGTTTAATTGTGTATTTCTTGACTTTCATTTGTTTATTTCTTTTAGGAATTGGGCTGGGTAAAGCATGCCATGTGATGTCCTCTCGCTTGACCAGACAGTTTGTTAACTTGACGGTGTTTACTCCCCCAGAAGACTCACTAGTGACGTTATTCTCAAGGCCACTGCAGACGTGGCTGGAGGAATTTCCTACATGCTCGGTTGAGCATACCTTTGAATTTTCAAGGGTCTGTGGTTTTTTTTTTTTTTTTGGTGTTTTTTTTTATCACAAGTTTAACAAACCTATCAGCGGTTATGATAATGAAATAAATAAATTGATTTTTTTCCTTCTTTGCTACAAAAATTCTTAGGCAATGTCCAGTGCACTTCTAGAACTGTTTCACACAATCAGAGACAAGTTGCGGCCTAGTCCATCAAAAGCTCACTATATTTTCTCTTTACATGATTTAAGCAAAATCATCCAAGGAATTCTTCTCATGTCTCCAAGAATTCACATGAAAAAGGGGAAAATTCTGAAAAAAAGTAATTGGCTTAATTTATTTTCTTTCAAAAGTTTTGAACTGCCATTTTAGGAATTCTAGTATTGAAAACACAATTCCAGTCCACCTTTTTGTTAGAATGTCAGTACTTAGTCATTTATACTTTGAACAGAGACTGGTAACAAGAGCAAAAAGTTCACGTCTGCTCCTATGATGAAGATCATTGCTCAGCTCTGGTGTCATGAGGTGTGTCGCAACTTTGGAGACAGGCTGCTTCATTCTGAAGGTATGACTCTGTCCACGATACAATATATTTTATCTTTAACCATGAGATACTTCACCTGCATACTTTTTTCAAGTCTTTACTAGTTCTGCAATGGTCTAATATTAAATTGGACATTTTTTTAGATTAACATGTTCTGAAATTTGCAAAATCCATATGACCTATTCACAGAGACTGCTTGGTTCAGCCAGATGGTTGAGACTTTAGTTATCAAACATTTTTGTTCTCCAAATTCAAATTACCACTGCCAACAGGAAAAGATAATCACAGAAGAAAGCTCAGACGTGGAATCTGTAAGTGTTCTTATATTATGCTAATTACTAATACACATTTTATGTTGTTGATGTTATTTTTTTAATTAGGTAAATATAAAATAAAAAATATTTTATAGACACATGTTATAATGCAAAACACTAAATTAATCAACCAAAATATATTGCAGAAGTTAAATACTGCTGACTCTTGGAGCCAGCAAAAATCTGGAAGAAGTACAGAAGAAGATAAAAACAATGCAAATCAGTTGACATTTTCTGTCAGTCCAAAGACAAATGAATTGGAATCAAAACATCGGTGATTAGCTGTTCTTTTTTTCTGATATAAAAATAAAGTTGTTAGCACATGATTAGTATAATTAAAGTAAATGGTGAACATTGGTGAATGATGCTTCACTAGCCCCTACAGATAAGAACACTTCACTTATTTTTTTAAATATTTAAAATATAATGTCTAATAAATAACAGAAAATACTTGTTTGTTAAAAAAAAACTGTATCTGTGAGAGTAATTGACCTATTTCAGATTGAGTAAAAAAAAAAAAGTAACAAGCTAGATATTTAAACAATGATGAATGTGTGTTTATTTTAAGCTCCTCCTCCACAAGCACTAAAAATAGAAAACCTGTCAGTGCTGCATCAGATCAGGGGAATACAGGAAGTCCCATTAAAGAAATAGGTTTGGATTGAAATTAATGATTTCTTTTTTTAACAATTAATCCATTAGATATTATATTATATAAATTAAAGTAATGTAATATTTGTCATAGAAAACTTTTTATGAAATATAATTATAAATGAAATTTGTTTATTCAGAATCTTTTTTTTAACAATATGATTCTATACAAATATGAGGAACATGCATTAATTTTGATATTTTGAACATGATATGTAATATTATTATTAAATGCATAATTTGCAAAGATACAACTCTGCAACAAGGGGAGGTAACCTTAACAGATGAATCAGACTCTGACTCCAATTCTGAAACATCATCCATGGATGACTTTGAAAGCCAATCAGGTTACTATTAAAATCGTTTTTTTATCAAATTGACAAAACAATTAGGCCCTACAAACATTTTTTCTTCCTTACCTACAAGCTAGTATCTTAGTCAGGAATACTCTACCAACTTATTTACCTGCTTTGAAATATTCCTTGTAGATACCTATAGGCCTATAGAGTGCCCAGCCACATCATCTACGCCCCCTTTTTCAGATGACAGACTGATATGCTCTCCAATTTACTCAGCTAATTTGTCCTGTGACCATCAGGCTGAAAGTGTCAGTTTCAGCTTACAACATTTGGATTTTTATTTGTCTGTCGTTTCATTGGTGATTTAATTGTCTTGATGAAGACCTCTAGGCTGTCACATTATTTATCTTTTTTTTTTTAAAATTAGCAGAGTTTGCCTCCCCTTCCCCCACCCCTTTGTGTATGTATTATTTTTTTTTACAATGATAATACATATTTCCCCAGAACTACCCAAGACTCCAAATATTCCTGAAAAGGAAACAGAACATTACAGTAATATAAAAATGCAGAAATCTTCAGCTCAAAACAATGAACATTTGTGTATGTATAATGCACCAGTTATATTGTAACTAGGGATGTTAAAACCGGTTTGTTTTCAAAACCAGTTTTTGGTTCTATAAAACTGGTTTAAAACCGGATTTGGATTCCCCCCCCCCCCCCCCCCCGCAATGTCACAAGTCACAGGCCGGAAAAGACAAGAGCGTAGTTTTGTAGGTTTAGGCTATTTGAAAAATATTTCAAACTTAGCCTAATAAGTGTTTGCATAGCATTCAAGAGGTTGATTTGTGTGAATACATGATGATTTTGTACACTCTTTAGAAATAAAAAAAATATGGGCTAATTTATTAAAACCGATAATAGCTTTCAATAGTGATAATTTGTGTGCCTTGTAAAATAATGTATTGAATAGGATCACGTAGCGCCAATCAAAAGTCAAAAGAATGTGTATTTAATGCTGCCGTTAATAATAAAGTACAGACGCGGTGCGGTGTCTAGCCGAATTGTTCATGGTCATAGGACAAAACTAGTTTGCTCTCTCCATTGCGTACATCAAAGAATCGTCGTCGGCATCCATCCGTCTCGAGTGACGATGGTCACTCATGGCTGAGGTATCCAACTGCACCGCCCGAGAATGGCTATGTAGGCCAACCCGGTAGGGGCAATCCCTGCCGCATTTGAGGCACATCAAACAGTAGCGCACATCTAAACGATGAGCCGACATTTGGTTTGATGTTGTTTTTATCGCAAGCCATAGTTGGTATTTGGAGAAAAAAAAGAAACACAATATCTAAGACTAAATAGTATTAGCAAGGCATTTCAAGAATTTTTTTGCGTGAATCCAACATTATTTTTTTTAAAATAGTTCCACCAGAACCAATAAAAAAAATAAAATAAAGGGTGTGCTACTTGAAGTAATGATTACCTTCCAACCAACAAACCGAAATCCGGTTTTAAAAATAAAAACCGGTTTTCAGATTCAAAACCGGAATTTGGTATTCCGGTTTTCGTTTAACATCCCTAATTGTAACTTTCAAAGATTCAATTTAATATAAGACAGTTATTAGGGCTCTGGTAATAAATCTATGTTTTGATGTCAATTTATAGTGCATCAAGAAGTGCATAAAAAAGATGAAAAAGCAGCTACCAAAAGACAGGAGTCCAATAAAAAGGCAGTAACTTTCAAAGCTGGACTTCTTACAGATAAGAAACAAGCCATGTATTATGGACCATTACTTTCTATCAATGAGGTGAAATGTCATACTGCCTTGTTAATTTACAACTGAAAAGAAATCTCATTGAACTTTTAAGATCAATATTTATACGGTAGTTTGAATTCTATTTTCCAATAATATATTTTATGTTTTGAACTCAAGAAATGTATTTGCTTCCTAATTGTCTCATGAAAACATTTTTCTGTTGTTTATTCTGATATTGCATAGGGCTCATTTGTCTATCAAAAGAGCATTGTTTTGCCATTCTCAGATTTGGGGTTGGTAGATTAGTACATTACTTCTTTTGTCTAAAAGGTATCCTTAAATCTACTCAGCTCTGATAGGCATACCACCATCAATGTAGAGGCTGGTGGACACCATTTCCTTTCTTTGCCCTGACCATAGAAATTGATACATTCTGCTTCACTAGCACACTAGGTCTACCTATGAATTTTTGTACTTGAAAACATACTCTTATTTTTTTACATCTTTTTGTGAACACATTTTTTCAGTATTTTATTTTTCTATACAGATTAAAGGGACAATGACAGACCTAAGTAGTTTTATATTCAGCAAGTTTTACATGGGATGCCATGCAGAATTGCTTGGAATTCAGACAGAAAAAGGTGAAACTAAACTTTTTTCTAATGTTGTAGCATTTCTTTAGTTTAAACTAGTTACAGTATTAATTTATTTTTATTTTTTTATTTGGGGGGGGGGGGGGGTTTCTATGGTATAATTAGCATGATCCAGTATTACTGTCCACTGAACTTAGACTTGACATTAAAACGGCATTGTTGGCTACGGCTTTAATATTTTATTTTATAAGCTAACATATTTTAAAAAATTTAAACCTTCTAATCTTATAGACAAAAAAAAAACACAGAATGCATCTCTCATTTACCTCTTTCTTTTCCACCCTGGACCTTATAGTTAAGAAAATATTGCATACTGAAAGGATTTTTTATATAATATACGGTATTTCTTTTTATAAGGCTACACTCAGCAAAGTGAAGAGAAGTTGGCAGAAGCACTCTACAGTTGTCTAAGTAAATATAACAAAGGGACATCACAAAGGATTGATCTTGTGTTTTTCTCTGAGGCAGTCCATCATGCAGCCAGGCTCAGCAGAGTTCTTGTAAGTCATGAAAGCTGAAATATATATACACTTTATTTAATGTAAACACTTCAGGTATATTTTATATCTTCAAAAGCTTTTTGAAATCTTGTGGAAGCAGATCATGTAGGCCTATATGGGTTGCATATGACTTGCAACCTATAAATTGCTCTAGATTTCTGTTTGAATATTTATATTATTTAAGATGGCAAGTTTTATATTAATCATTTAATATTTTAAAGTCAAACTATCAATTATAAATGTAAATTTTAATATTCTATTAGGAAGAAAAACAGTTTAGCAAATGATTTTTTTACCTAATATAAAGCTATTAAATAAAATTAATGTAAATTTTAATACCTTTTTTTCATTGAAATTATTATTTTTATATCAATATTTTTAATTTATATTTTTACTTAAATTACTGAAAGCAGCGAAGATAAAAATCCCAGCACTGTTGATTTGCTTACAAAACAACCATTTTTATTTAAATTTTTGGCTTTAACCTACAGGCTCAGCCGAAGGGTCATGCCTTACTTCTTGGTATGAGTTACTGCACTGGCAGGGCCACTCTGACTCGATTAGCAGCTTACATAGCCCACTGCAAGCTCTACGAAGCCAAATCTCAGTCCCAGCCTGTCCACAATCTGGATGTCCTGCGGAGGTGCATCAAGCTCAGTTGCTTCCATGCTGGCGTCACTGGCAAACCTACTGTGTTACTGGTGCATGAAGATATAGGAGAGGAAAGTCTCCAGGATGTTACTGCCATTATGTCAGAAGGTAAACACTATTAGAACCATTTATATATTATTTTAATTACCTTTGGTTGGTGTTTATTTGTTAGCTTGCTTATACTCTCACACTTTTCTTGAGACGCTGTAGACTTATCTCCAAATGTACTGGCTGAGACACGGTTGACTTATTTCTTATGTTACTGGTTGAGAAAAAGTTGATTTATTTCCTACTTTACTGGTCCACACAGTTGACTTATCCAATTCTTTACTGGTTAAGACACTCTTGGCTTAAGAAGTAATTCTTTCAGATTTGTTTCACAGGAACAACCCCAGGTCTCTATTCAGACTCAGAAGTTCAAGAAATAGTTGCTCACCTATTGCCAGGTGGAGTTCAAACCAAAAAGGTGGAGAAGATAGAACAAGTCTTTAATAAGTACATTAAACGTATCAGGCAAAATTTGCATGTCATTGTTTGCCTGAACTACAAAGGTATTTGGAGTTATTTTTTTTTTAGTATTTAGTTTCATTTAAAATACTGCTTGTTCCTATCTGAAGAGATGAAAATGTTATTGTCAAAACTTTAATAGTGCTGATAATGTTTTTTATAACATCTACCTATTATTTTTGTTAATGAAGTTTAAAAAACAACAATACATTGTCAAAATGTTGTTCTTTTTTTATGATAACTTTAGGACAGAAATATTCAGGCAAATATCTGGAATTTCATTTCTGATCTGCTAGTATTCATGATGATCTTTTTTATTATATAGGTTGAAAGATATACAAAATGTAGGGAATAGTTTAAAATGTAATGATTTATGAAGATTCTACTCCATGACACCCTGTGGTTGGCAGTCAATGGCCAACACCAATATCCAACTATCACAGAAAATAATGATTTCCATTTCACAAGTTTTTCACATTCATAGTATAGCTAAGTGGACATTATGACATTACCTTATATTTCTGGTTTTAGGCAACAATTATTCCACTAAAGGGATCAGCCTTCATGACAAGCTCCAGAAGTATCCTGGTCTGTTGAAGAACTGTATCAGCATTGACATCTACATGCCATGGAGCTTCAAGTCACTGGCACAAGTGGCTAAGACATGGCTACAGGACACTAAGTCTGGGGTAGGCTAAAATATGATTCTGATCATTTCAATATATATTAGTGTAATAATTTATGGAGAGATTAGGGTTAAAAATGGTTTTCAGACATTATTACACTGTAGAGTGTAGTACTATAGGATAAAAGTTATGAATGTTAAGATCCTATATGAGGCATGTTGCTAGCTGCATGCAAGTGAAAGTAGGAACAGAGATTTTACCTCCTGAAGTTTAAAGATATCAGACTTTTGCTTTCCTCCAGTTTTTGTACTTTCAACACAGACTTTCCATGATCATAGCTAACTTTGTGTATTATGCTAGTAATGTCTGTAATAGAAGGAACAACTCATTCGCATTCTAATAGTCTCTGCTCAAGGAGGGAGCAGATTTTATTTTTAAGGATGTGAAGCATATTTTGGTGTTACAATTTACTTTATTCTATCAATATATATAAATAGACTCAAAGCATGTAAAAAAAATAATTACAACAGACATAAATAAACCCAGTTGTCTATTTCTGGACCACTTGGTCCCATCTGAGTCTGTTTTGATACAGTGTAAAAGTAACAAGAAAACCATAAAAACGAAGTTTTCATTATACTCCCTTTATTTGCAAACTAAGTTTACCATCATGTAATTAAATAATTGATTGACTACTGCAAATGAAACGTACAGAAAATAATATCTGTGTCACAAATCTCAAAAATATCTCCTTACTCCGTATGAATTGTTATAAAAAAATCTTAGCGCATAATTTTTTTTTCTAGCTTTGCGCCGAAAAAGTATAAAAAGTTGCACAGGCATTTTTAACGCGAAATCAAAATATTTCTTATACTTTCCTTTTAAGAAATGAATATTGTCATAAGTGTAGTATTATTAAGTTGTTTTAACTGAAAATTTGATAGTATGTATTGTTAGGCGCCACAAATCTGCTGTCCAAATTTCAGCTCGATCGGACCACGGGAAGTGGTCGAAAAATCGAAGCCAATTTTTGCACCATTGCAGAAATTGCAACTTAAAATAAAGTTAGTAAAAATGTAATAAATGCATTAAATTTTGAACCCTTGTGTATCAACATGCAGATTATTGTACCATGGAACCCAACCCGTTCTGCCGAGCAGCTTGAAGCCACTGCCAACGCTATGGCCTTTGTTCACTTGTCCTCAAAGACAGCTATTGAAAGACAGTTTTGCCACCAGAGGGAGCCTCTCAGGATTTTCACGCCTCTGACATTCTTGGAATTCGTTCACTTGTTTAAAATTATTGCAGCTTTCCTGGTGAAAACAGAGAGAGTAAGCACTCTTGTTTAAATTTTTTTGCTCCATATTTCATTTCAACTTTTAACATAACAAAATTATTATAATATCACATTAGATAGAAAGTAATTTGTTTTTGTTTTTTTATAACAAAATCTCTAGGCCAAAGGAAAAAAATATGAGAGAGCACTAAACAAAATTAATGAAGCATTTGGCAGCATAGCAGATTATAAGAAGGAGGTTTCTGACTTGGTACCACAGCATCTGACTGCAGCCAGACAAGTTACAGATTTGGTAGCACAGGTGGAGAGCTCTAAGGAAAATTATATCAAGGTAAGTCATTGGCTATCAGAAGCTTTATATTTACTGATTTAAATACTTTAAGATATCATTGACTCCTTATTTGCTATCTGTAGTAGCTAAGATCATTTTTATTAAATACCAAAATAAGTTGGCATTAGCTTTTAACTATTCCCTAAGGTTCTCATATCCTTAAGAACTGAAGAAAAAAGTCCTCAATTCTCATTAGGACAGTAATTACTGATTCACCTCACAATAACTATCTATCAAATATTTACATGCACCATAGCTTTATTTATTTGGCTGTTTCATTTTGAAATGTTGTACTTTAGGCATAATTTTTTGTTATGTTATTAATGTCTTAATGTTATTTTCATATTTGCTTAATCTTCTTAACTTCTATTAAGGCTTTAGAACAATGTAAGATTCAGGAGGAAGCAATTTACCAGTTACAGTCTCCACTGGAGTCACTCAGGCAAACTGCTCAAACTGAATTTAATAAGGTGAAACCAAATGATCATTTTAAATCCATATAAACTACTATAGAGCGTTAACAATATGGACATTTTAAAATTTAGTTTAACAAAATTTTATCCCACGGTATAACACATTATAATGAATATATACAGTGAATGTGTTTTCATTTAAGTTATGCGCTGTCTTTTTGTTCCAGGTTAACCCTGTTTATCAAGCAGCAGTTAAAGTGTTAGATAATCTAGACTCTAGTTCTGTTGAGGAGCTGCGCAGTTATCCTTCCCCTCCAGAGGGCGTCAAGTTTGTGATGAAAGCCGTATGCCTTCTCTTCAACAAACCACAGACGTAAGGGATGAACAATGTTTATATATATTGTAAATATTTGTACCTTGTATTATTTGTAGCTTTATACAAAATCATATAAAAATTACAGAAGTATAAATATGATATTTTTTATGAACTTCAGTTTTTTTATTAATTAATTAAAATTATTTCAATTTTTTAAAACCTATGCATTAGAAGTGATAAGATCTCTGTGAGTATAAAGTTATGAGCGTTCTTTGGTTAGATTTCTTTGTGTTTGTCTTCATCTGGAAATAAGAGACATGCTTTGTCACTTCACAGATTTGGTTTTCTTTACATTTACTGTTAAAGTTTTCACTGATTATTTAAAGAAAAATGTTTGTTCCACTATAATATCTTTTTTTCACATCTATAAATAATTTGTCACAATTTGTTTTATACAATTATCACCCTGTGAAATAATAAACAAGGTTAAATACAAGGCTTTTACAATAAAATTTATGGTCAGGTTAAATAGAAAATTACTTTCAAGCTTAAAAACATCATTGATGATTTGAATTAATGGATCATTTAAGGTCTATAGCTCCAGAGACATGTGATCAAACACTTTACCTTAACATAGTTAAAATACAATATTCTAATTTTTTGTCTGTGCAAAATACAGCTCATGAAATGGTTGAGTAGTTTGGGTAGTAACTTTTTTCATTGAATGTTGTATGTGAATGAGAAATTGTGTGTCTGTTTTTACAGTTGGGACTGTGCTAAGTCTTTAATGGTGAACCAAGACTTCTTTGAAGAACTGATATTCTATAAAAAGGATGACATACCCGGGCCAATGTTTGAAGAGCTGAAAAAGTTTGTCCACGATCCTTCCTTTGTGCCAGAGACGGTGGCTCAATCAAGCTCTGCAGCATCATCAATCTGCGCCTGGGTGCATGCTGTCTTTGCCTACAGCACCATACAGCGGAAGATGAAACCCAGAATGAAGGACTTAATGGAAGCAGAAAATAACTTCACGCAGGTATGGCCACATTCCTATTCTTAATTCCGCTCATTTCTTAAACAAAATGATAGTATTTTGAACACTGTATTTGATTTTATCATTAGGCCGAAGCTCACCTTGGTCAATTTAGAGTTGAGGCCCAGCAGATCAAGACAAATTTAGAACAATACATCAACCAACATAAAGAAGCCATAAAAATATCAAAGGCTATTGAAAAGCAAATACAGGTGATTAAAAAATAAGTAATATATAAAATATGAGTTAAAACTCATTTCTTACCCTTTAAATTTTAAAGTTTTACCAATTGCACAAAATGCAATGACATTAAAAAAAATTATTTGTTTATCAACAGGCAGTTGAAAGAAAAATTGCCCGGGCCAGTAATTTGATGGACAACATGTCCATGCAGCATTTTTTGTGGCGCTCTGAACTTAAAAAGACCAGAAAACAGATCATTTGTGCACCTGGAGACGCCTTATTAACTGCTGCCAGCGTCGCATATCATGGCCCGCTGGATGACAAGTCTCGCCTAGATCTCATGCAAAACTGGCTGGATCTTATTAAACAAAATACTCTGAATGCTCAGACATATGAGGAGTGTGAACCCTACTCTGTCACGGCCAAGCTTGAGTTTCTAATGGATACCATGACACACTATGAAGAAAGGAGAGACAGTGAAGATTTGAGTGAATCAGCTCACGGAATAGATTCAAATCAAATTGAATCATCCTTAACTAGATCATCTTGTCCACAGGTAACTGGGTTCTTAAACAAATACTGTTATAACTCTTTCATGTTGCAGTTCAATCTCAGTTGCTAACTGGAAAATCCTGGACTTTTTTTTTTGTTTCATAATAGATTTAGTCTCAAAGTCCTAAAAATGTGTATTACTCTAAAGTTTTCTAAAGTAAAGATATTAAAATGAACTTTGGCCATTCTTCCTATTATCTTAGTTCATTTTGATTTTGTTTCTGCTTTAATCAGTTTTTTTTTAAATATCTTCTTCTTGCAACTAAACAGGATGAACATTTATACTTCTTGTTATTTACAAAATTATTCTTTGCTGCTTGTGCCAATTCTGTGACTGTTTATGCTAGTTCTAAATATCCCTGTTCTCAGGTGAAGACATTCAAGTACATATCAGCAGTATATGACAGCAGCAAATACTACAAGTCTGAGCTCAAGAGACAAGGAACCATGGAGAGTGTTGTACCAGAGCAAGAATTTGTTGAGGACACAGATGACGAGGATGATGAAAATGTTATTTTGCCGACCCGCCCGAATCTGACGCTTCAGGACATCCTGTCTGACTTTGATGAGCTCAGCGAATGGCGGATGTTGAATTTGCCAACAGATTTGCACTCAGTAAGTTAACAACACACTGGAAATGGTGAAACTCAATTATTTAAAAAAAAAATTAAGCATAGCCAGTGGCTTTTCTTTAAATCTCAATTGAGGTTCTAGTAAAGAAGTTATGAAAACATTATTATATAATTATGACAGGTTCAGAATGCCCTGATGATGCGTGTCTGTTGCCACAATCGCAAACATTGCTGGCCACTTCTTGTTGACCCTGACAACCAAGCTGAAATGTGGGTCAAGACACTTCATAAGAGTCACAATGTGTTCACCCAGAGAGATGTGGCAGATGTTGAAATAGATGATGGTAAGGACCTGAATCTCGAGATAAATGAAAATATTTAACAATTTTGGCATTTACCAGTACATAATAATATTTTGCTGCTACATTATTTTATAATAATAAACTTTTATTGATCAAATTCATTAATTTGTTTTTAATGGTATTTATCTATGGAATATACTAATATGATACGTGTATCCTTAAGTTAAATAAGTTAGTACTCAGAACTAAAAACCAAGACTAAAAGAGGACAATCCAAATGTTGATGACACAGACATAAAGTAAACAATGCAGACGTCAAGAACGGCCTGAAGTAAATATGTTATAACAAGGTGATGAATAATCTTTTTGAGAACATACGGAATTCTCATAATACATATTTATTATGACGAATTAAGTACATGTCTTGCTTGAAAATCCTTATAGAAATACCCATTGATGAATCTCAGTTAAAAAATGATGAAGAAGACATGATACGTCCACCACCCAGCAGAGGAACAACATTGACCTACAACATTACAGAGTCCTCACAATATTCTTTTTCAAGGCCCATAACCAGGTGATTTTGAAAAATATTGTATTTTCTCTTTGTTTTTTTTAGTCTATAACTAGCTATTGCCTCCAGGTCTATAACTATCCTTTAGCAATACTAGCAATATTACAATTCATGTCCTAAAAAAATGGGTTTGGGGTTTGACAATATATTATTATTTGTTGAATAGCAAACCTAACTGTTAACTATTTTTAGTTCCTGTAATAGTTAAATCCTGAATAAGCCAGAACAAACACTATCACAACTTATAAACTCAGACCACAGAGAGATGAAATAGTTAAGTTTTTAGAACAATTAAATTTGTGGTCCAAATTATGCATTATTTTTCTAACTGCTCAATATGAGGGATACAATAACATGTGCATTGAGAAGCCCTTGTGAATAAATAAACAAACTAACAACAGTGTGTAGCTAGATGAACTTCTTTGTTCAAGCTAACTGATAAGGTTTACTGTTTTTAACAGACACTACTTTGATAGCAACTTAAAAAGCCTTATCAAAACAGAATACTGTTCATTGAAACTTTATTTTGAATAATTTTATGACCCAACATTTATCCTATAAGTTCCTTAAAAGTATGAAAAAGTTTTTTGCTTTAAGTACGATTATTATTTGGATTTATAGGTTTTTCATCTTATTCTGAGTGTGGGTTATGTTTATTACAGGGAAGGACAATCCCAGCATACAATTGACAGTGAAGAGATTCTGCCAGTGACATCTGTGGCCAACAGCTGGGATAACTACAGCCTCCGTGTGGACTCGGAGATAAATTTACCCTCATCAAACCTGTGGGTGCTGGATGCAGATGATGCCAACATAAATTCTAGATTGATCAATGCTATAGTGCATGGTAAGTTCATTCTTTGTAGTAGAATTAGAAGACAGTGTGTTGAATGTGTGAGCTTCAATTAAAACTTATTGGGGGCATGGTGACTGATCAGCAGCATGTTCAAATGGCCTACTGAAGGTTCTGGGTTCGAATCCTGATGAAGGCTAGAATTTGTTCCCAGGTCTACCCAGCTCTGAAAGGTAGCTGACAATAGTTGGGTCAAAGTCTAGGTGGCTGGGCATTGTATTCTGTGGCAACAGACACTGGTGAACGCTGCTTCACCGTCCTATGGATCAATTTGGTCCAATGGGAATAGTTTATATTTTAAAAAATTGGTTATATAAGTTGTATTAATTTCAAAAAGCTAGGGCTAAACTGGGGTCAGATAGAGAAATTGGCCCAGGATCGGGATGCCTGGAGGACCTTTGTTGGTGGCCTATGTCCCAGGTGGAGCGCAAGGCATAAGTAAAAGTAAGTATTAATTTCAATATGCCTTTGACTAATTTTACTACCCTATAATTTGCACTTGACTAATTTTACTCATTTAAATTATGCACTTGACAAATACAAATTCAAAATGAACCAAAGTAGTTGTTATGTTTCAGAGTCAAATTATAGATGTCTTTAATCTTCTACTCAACCAAACTCAAGTTGATCGAGAGTGGAAGGAGAATAAAAAACAACATAACATTTTATAATTACCTCAAAACTTTGACTCGAAAAGAAAACCTTTCAAATAAAACTTTTTTTTTCTCTCTCCATGTGTAGGTGTAACTGTGTTGATAACTCATCTAGAACGAAGGCCTTTGGATCCTTTATTCAGAGGGCTCCTACTGAAACAGTTCTATGTTGACAAAGATGGCAACAAGGTTGTGAAAGTTGGTGACATGATCTTCAATTATCATCCAAACTTTTGCCTCTATCTCAGTACCAGTGTTCCACTCTTCATAAAAGGTGAACAAGAAAGCTGCAGTTACTTTTTTATTTTTTGTTTTGCTTGTAGATTTATTTTGTTTTGTTATTTTGCTCCAAAAATATTTTCAAGTTACATTTTTTAAATAGTTTTGTTAAATGATTAATTTAAAAATAGGAACAAATTTGTTACAAGTAAATAAATGTATTCAGGTGATGCCATTTTTGTATTATATGCTAGAATACTTACACCATATTGACACTTAATTATTGCAAATATATTGAATTTTGTAAATATATTTTTTTTAAAGAAATCGCGTATAAAATTGCGGGTCTTGATTTACCTTTGCAGGAGATGGGCTGTACAATTTCCCCTTGAACAGAGTTAGCGTGATCAACATGGCTGTAAGTGATGAAGCCATCATCAATCGTCTGATGTTCGAAACAATGCAAGTTGAAAAGAAAGAGTTTGAAGGACAGAGGAGATCAAATGAAAATGATATTATTCTACATCGTCAACGTTTAGCCAGAGAACACGTAATGTCCTTTTTTTTCATTTATTAAAGGGGTCACGTGATATTTTTCAAAAGGGCTTTAGTCATATATAATATAACAATGGAGTAATTTGTCACATTTTCCAAAGGGCGCTTTCTATAGTCAAATTTTACAATGGACTTGACTGTCACATTATACAATGGGTTAATTTGATACATTTTACAAAGTGATTAAATTATCTTATATTATGGATGATCTGGTGTATCTGTCAGAATTTGCTAAGGGGTTTTCTATCACAATTTTATATGGGGTTTATTTGTCACATTTACCAATGGAATATCTGTTACAATTAAAAATGTATTAATTTGTAAAATTATATTGTATTTTCAATCATTCAATGAGCTTTTGTTTACAAATTTTAATGACCAGGAAATAATTCGAGAGAAGACTTTGAACCTGACCGGCCCACTTTTGGAGGATAAAACCATGCTGGACTCGCTGCTGGCGTGCCAGACAAATGTAGAACACAACCGTCTGATCCTCCAGGAAACACGCTTCATGGGAGACCACCTAGAGGAAAAATTTGCCCATTATGCTCCCTTTGTCAAGCACTCTGCCATGTTGTACAATGTTATTGGCAAAATGTATGTTCTGTATCCATGCTACTATTTGCCATTCTACAAATTTGTGGAAATATTTGCAACTATAATTAGAAGCAGAGACAGAGGCAAAGGAAGTTTGGGTGAGAGATATTTATTTCATTGTTTTTTAAATAGTTTATATATTTACAAAAGTGTAATTAGTTTTTTTACCTTTCAAAATGACATTGAAAAGAATGAGAGAGAGAAAATGAAAAGGGCTATAGTTTTTTCTATATTTATATTAAGATTTTCAGTTGTAATGTTGTATGCCTGGTAATGTTATATGCCCTGACTGATAATATTGTGGTATTTTTAAATGTGGGACTTGATCTAAATCTACACACTTTCCATACCAAATTGTATAAATTTACAAATATTGTGAGATTTTAGAACATCATTTTAATTTAAATGTGTCCCATTGCTACACACCCAAAATTCGGTTTTCTCACTGGCACTAAGCATTCCAGACCATTGACCATGCCTGGTCATAATTATAATTTTTATGTAGGAATAAAAAAATTTTATAAGTAAAAAATATGAATGATAAAACCCTTATTATACAATAAAATGTCTTCAATATTTCTTAATTTTTCATTTCTAACTTTTAAATCTTAAACTTGATAAGAAAACTTTAGATAAAAACCTATGTGGGATTGTTTTAAATCTCTGAATGTATTTTCCAGGAGCTCCACAAGTAAGAGCCCAAGAACTGTCTGATGCAGTGCTGCATGGAGTGTTCAAGTATGCAAGACTGATGATGTTTGAGCAGCACTACAACTTGCTGGCACTGATTGTGTCTTTAGAGAGAATGCTGAGGCAACGCAAAACAAGCAACAAGGAGCTGAGTCTTTTTGTCAATGGCTTCCAGAAGCTTGGATTAAATGATACTTGTTTAGCAGAGCAGAAACCTGACTGGATGGAAACAAATGTAATTACATGATATACTTTATTACTATATTCTTTTTATCTGGTAATTATTTTAAAGAAATAGGTAAACAAATAATAACCCATTGCTTATTATGTGAAAATTTAATATAACAGCTAATATATTATTTAAATCTAACAGATCAAGCATGGTGCACAAAAGCTTTGTTTCAACTTGTTTTATTTTAATCCTGAAATAATACTCATTAATAATTTATTGATGTTGAAATACTGACCACTTTGTAATCAAGTCAAATTTCCATCTGCTTGGATTAATCAAGAAATATTATTTATTTAAAACAGCTAATTGATAAGCCAATTTTAAAATAAAGATCTAACTTCTTTTGGATTTTAACTTTTGAAAAATAAGTTTTCAAACTCCTGTTTTCTTTCTTTTAGTCTTGGATAGACTGCAGTATTCTTGAATCGTTACACCATCCATTTCATGGACTTTGCCAGTCTCTGGTTAGCAGCTCCCAGCAATGGAAAGAATATTTTCAAGTAAGTTGGCTACAAATATTGACCCTAGTTTCACACCAAACTTAATTGCTAACATTTTAACATTTAGCATTGAAATTTTTTTTTTTTTTCAGCATCAAGTCAGCCTTGTTAATCTAGTACCTGGCAACTCATTGCAAGAACTTTCTGTTTTCCAGAAATGTTTATTATGGAAATTTGTTTGTCCTAAAAAGGTATCTTATATCTATTAATATTATTTTAATTTTTCTTTAACTAAGATAGTATCATTTAACATTGTTATAAATTTTGTTTCATAAATATAATTTGCATAAATTTAAAAAGATGTTTGCATATGTTGGTTAAAAATATAAGTACAAGTTTATTTGATAGCAAATTAAGAACAGTATTTTTTGTAATTGTGATTTGAGTATATACAAAAATAATCCAAGATTTATTTAAAATGTGTATTTCCCTTTTCAGTTTGCTGAGCTAGCCAATGCAGTTATTTTATATGAGCTAGGCAGTACTGTTGATCTGCCAGACAACTATGACATCCGAGAGGTTTATGCATACACTGACAAGCACACACCTGCAGTCTTTATACTGCCGTCAGCAGAGCAGACCAATGTGACTAATGGAACACAAGGTAAAGAAAGCAGCAGAAAGCTATGTGTCATATTTAAACCAGTTTCTGAAGCAGAGGCATGTAAAAGGATTGTGTGGCTAGCATGATGCCCAGTAAAAAAAAATTAGGCACACATGACTAAATTAAAAATTTTGATCACAGCTCTTTCTAGATTTTTATTTCAAGTAAGCCTATTTATTCTGTAGGTTTCTTTATGTGTTGAGTGATAATTCATTTAGTATCCAACATGCTGGCAACTGACATTGTGTTAGCCACTTGACCCTTCTTCATATGATGTGACTATGTAATTCCTTTCCACCTCCATTCATTTAATATTTCATATGATTCATTGCCTTAAAGGTTTATTTTCTATGATAACTCTAAAAAAATAGAATGTATTTATTCACTGCAGGACTCATATTCGCTAATCCAGTTCAGGAAATCAAAAGGCTAGCCAGGGAGATGAACATGGAAGGAAAAGTTTGTGTCATAAGTTTTGGTGTGGGCTCACAAATGGCAGACGTCAACCAAGCAATAGAAGACTGCATGCAAGCTGGCCATTGGCTACTCCTACAAAACTATCATCTTGCAGAAGAGCCGAGCACGGCCTTCTTTGACTACCTCAAGGTAAGAAGACTATAGGAAATTATCTTTTAACTATAATAACATCAACATTTAAAAAGAAAACCTTCAAACTTATTTGGGTATATAAGCTTACCTAAAAATTCATACAATATTTTTTTAAGAAAACAAAAATGTTTTTTAATTAAAGGCTAAATACTTTTTGTACGGCTATAAGTTCAAATTAATTTCAAGAAATAAAACTACCAAAATTTAAGCACTAAAATATAATAATTTTTTGAAACACAAAATTCAGTGAAATGTATAGAATGTACAAGCTACATGGCATACATATTAGGACAGCCTTTTCAATAAAGAGCACAAAAATATTGAAAAAAAATATATTGTATTGTACAGAAAATATATATTATTACTGCTTTTCCTAATACTAATAAACATTGACCACCATTGGATATATTTGAAAACAAAAAAAAGTAAATTGATGTTTAAACACTATTTCCTGCTACTTTGTTTTCCTTCTAATATTTCTGTTCAGTACATCATTTACTCACAATGGGAGGAGGAGAGCAGCAATCAAGAGCAGCCAGAGGACTCTGGTAGAAGTCTTGTGACCAGGTCATGCCAATCTAGTCAGCTCAAGCCTGCAGCTAAAATTAACAACTCCTTCAGGATGTGGATAACAACAAAAGCAGACAGGAATAAAATCATGCCAGGTTGTAAAAACATTATTAAGTGAAGCTGCTTATTTAACCAAATTAAAATAGAGTTTATTTTGTAGATGTTCATGTTTGTTATTTTAAAATTATATAATTCTTTAAAATATAAGATTATTGTAAGAATATTATAGTCAATAATGTGATGATAATAATATAATTATATGATTCTGTGGAAAAAAAGGTTTATTGATACAGCATGGATTAAGAGTAACCTGTGAACTTACTGCAAATTTCCAAAGTTTGCTTGGTAAAGCTTACAAGTCTACAGCATTTCTAATGAGCACAAGGGCTGTCACTGGAGAACAGGTTAGTAGCAGTAATTAATTAGGGAACCATTTATTTAATTTGTTGTTTCATTTTGTACATTTAAAAATATCCTTTTTTATTTTTGTTCCTTTAATTTTTGCCAGCTTGTGCAGAGATTCAGCAGAGTGATGCCCCTTGCTCTCATTCATGCCATCCTAGTGCAGCAGAGCTATTATGGACATCTTGGCTTTGTCAGTGATCAGTTCTGGACAATGGCAGACGTGGCCTTAGCTGTAGACATTCTCCAGAGTTTATCCCCTTGGGCCAGTGATACAGAAGCCATTTATAACTTAATATCTCATGTCTATTCTGACCATTGCCTGGTAATCTTTTTCATTTTAGTGATTTTGGGCTAAACTAGTTTTATAACATTAACACATATAACAGTAATCAGAATATATTTATATAGATCTACATTTGTTTTGTTTCTCAATGATCACAAATTTCTAATATAACAAAGAATTTTGTTTTAAATGTAAATTGCAGGATTTGTCGGATGCATGGGTTGTGGAGAGTGTTGTAAAGAGTCTTATTGGCAATAAGGTAATAAATAATTTTTGTTTTAGGAATTAGGTTGAAGTAAAAATGATAGTATATTATTGAACTAAAAGGCAATTAGCTTTCTTAAATACCCATTTTTTTTTCTTGGTATTACTGAAAGCAAAAGCTGTGTGAATGCAATTTAAAGACACCAACTAACTTAATACATGTATACATATATTTGCAGCACTTGTCTGGTGCTAGTCAAGGAGCATCCTTGTTGTTTAATAAGCTGTCAGCTACTGTTAGAGAAACCAATGACCTTCAGAAGACATTAGAGTCCATTGAGGATAAGTCAGCCAAAATCTACTGCCTACCAGAAGAAAATGAAGAAATTCATGTTGCCCAGATTAGCAAGTAAGCATTTCACTTATTCTGTTTAATCAATGTCTAACATTTATTACAATTTTATTTCACCTTTCTAACAGATTAACAACTCCTCTAAGAATCAAGAAAAAATTCCTTTTCAACTCTATAGGACACTAACTAAAACAGAGTAAAACAAAATAATGAGAATTTCATTTTTTGAATTACTCGTTAGTAGGGTACAGCTCATCTAATCCTGATTTATACCCAGAGGATCTATAACTAAAGTGTATCCTAAATCTAATCTGTAGTAAAAAGCTTTTTGAACTTTTACAAACCCAACTTAACAAAATAAATAAAACAAGAATTATATTTGACAATGGTTACTTAGTAGTTTAGAGTTGTTTCCAATAAACACTGGGTTAAATCCTTTTCAGCTATCACTATTAGGTGGATGATGAATCTATTTGGAAAAGAAAGTAAAGATAAGACATACAATCTGTGATTGTATGTCACACCAATATGTAGTAAACACTCTTCAATTACCATTAGATTTGAACACTTAGTATTTTTTAAAACTATTCATTCACACGGGCTGTAAAAAAAAGATGTTTTTTAATTATTTCCATTTAATAAAAACTTTATTACCGTATTAAAGTTGTTTCTTTTGAAAATGTGTTAGAAGTAAAAATAATTTTTGTGTGTGTTTCTATTCATCAGGATTTTTTTGAGAGAAATGGTTCAAGCTACAGGAGCTCCAGAGCTCCTCATCTCTGACACTCAGACTGTGTTCATGTTACAAAACATGTCTACTGATGTAATAGATTCAATTCTTTCTCATGTAGCAGCTTGCCCTGTGCTGTCAGATATCTCTGTGGATCAAATTCGGCCGTTAGACGCTTTCTTTGCCCAGGAAGTGAAAGCTTATAAAAGCTTAATAAACCTGATCCAAGTTAGTTCATTATAATATGTCATTATTAACAAAGTACCAGTACCCAGTATAAGCTAATGAAAGAAATAGACAAACCCCGTCCAAGATGCAGATATAGCACACCAGTTTAAGTTATTAGATTATAAAGTTTATGTATTGCTTACTTATTGAATTTTATGAATCGAGAGCTATGGTCCTGTAGCAGAGCCTTGGCTTGCCATTCTCAAGATCTCTATCCATCAGTCATAAGTACCTGACTATAGTTGAGGAAAATAAAGTTTGCTTGGCATTTTGTTGACCAACACAATCTCTTGTATTTGTATATTGTAGAGTGGTTTGCCATACCTTTCTTTTTTAAATCCCAGAGATAAAATTGATAAGTCTCTTTAAAGTTAGTCGAGCCTTCTTGTTCTTAAGTCCAGGTCATGATGAGAAAGTAGAGGGTCCAAAAACCTGTCCAAGGTGCCAATAGAGCACTCCACATGTTAGTTATCCCACATGCACTTCACCTTTTGCCCCCTGAGGAATTGGATCATTAATGAGGCAGCATTACCTTGTATACCTGCACTGTCGCCAGATAGTAAAAATACCAGACTATAGGTCTGGTCATCCAGACACTGGGCTTGGCAAGACAGGTATTGATTTGCCTTTTCTTTCCTCCCCACCGAGTTTCGGTGGCTCTCTCACATGTAATATTCCTCGGATGCGCAACGGGGGACATCTCCAATGGGTTATCCCACCTGTTGTTTTTCTCACTTTACCAAATTTAAGGCCCATGGGTACAGAAGTGCCTGGAGATGGAAGTTGGCTTGTACATCGACAAATGGTGGGCCCTTATTAACACAGCTGTAATGAACATTTAGATTGCAGAGTTGATGTCTAAGGGCTATAAGAGAGGAAGCACAGTTCTTAGTCAATTAGAATTCTAGCCAGGTGAACTTTGACCCATAAGCCCCCAAAAATGGTCAGAAATGGTTTACTTTGCTATTGACTAATTTATTAAAACCTATTCATCTATATTCTATATAGTATAAGTACAAGTATAAGAGAAAACAAGGAGTCTATATAGTATAAGTATAAGAGAAAACAAGGAGTCTATGTAGTTTAAGTATAAGAGAAAACAAGGAGTCTATGTAGTATAAGTATAAGAGAAAACAAGGAGTCTATATAGTATAAGTATAAGAGAAAACAAGGAGTCTATATAGTATAAGTATAAGAGAAAACAAGGAGTCTATATAGTATAAGAGAAAACAAGGAGTCTATATAGTATAAGTATAAGAGAAAACAAGGAGTCTATATAGTATAAGTATAAGAGAAAACTAGGAGTCTATGTAGTATAAGTATAAGAGAAAACAAGGAGTCTATGTAGTATAAGTATAAGAGAAAACAAGGAGTCTATATAGTATAAGTATAAGAGAAAACAAGTAGTCTATATAGTATAAGTATAAGAGAAAACAAGGAGTCTATGTAGTAGGCCTATAAGTATAAGAGAAAACAAGGAGTCTATGTAGTATAAATATAAGAGAAAACAAGGAGTCTATATAGTATAAGTATAAGAGAAAACAAGTAGTCTATATAGTATAAGTATAAGAGAAAACAAGTAGTCTATGTAGTATAAGAGAAAACAAGGAGTCTATGTAGTATAAGTATAAGAGAAAACAAGGAGTCTATATAGTATAAGTATAAGAGAAAACAAGGAGTCTATATAGTATAAGTATAAGAGAAAACAAGTAGTCACTTATTTGCTAAAAAGTAGTATTAGGAATCTCATTTTTCAAACTTTTTCTATTTCAGAATGACTTGGTTACAATTGGTCAGGCCATAACAGGAAACATTTCACTCACACCTGATATGGCCGCCGTACTAGAAGCTATCAGTATGGGCATTGTGCCATCTTCTTGGCTGAAGAATACTTTCACCACCTGCACCAGCTTAGACACTTGGCTAAGACTTTTACCTGTTAAGTCAACCTACGCTCAGCACTGCTACGACAAGTGCCCCTCTGTTTTGTCACTCCATATGATGATGAGGCCAGACAGGGTTTTCCATGTTGTGAGACAAAGTTATGCAAGTAAATATTTCAAGGACATAGCTGATGTCAGACTAGAGTTTCAGGTACAGCTTTACACTTTTTTTTTTTTCCTTAAAAATATAAATAGTTACGGTTATTAGTTAAAAATAATGAGATGTCCACTTGCAAAATGTGCAAAGTGACTTTAAAAAAAAAAAAAATGAGTTATTCCTTTTGTCTGCAAGATCATGTATTTGTTTATAAGATGAGTTAATAGTACATCCTAATAAAAGTACATCCTAATATAGTTCATAGAAAAGTAAAGCGCCTCTCAAAAGATGCTAAAGTGTGACGTAAGAAGTTGATTACTGCAAAATCACTTTTCATTGACTTTGCAAGTAGACTAATCATAGGCCTATGTTTAAAACTAATTTACTATTTATCTTTTCTTTCATTTTTTCTTTTCTTTATCATAAGCATATTATATTGGTCTCGCAGACCTCGTAAGGTATAATTTTGTATTCTTTATTTTTTAGGTCATGCCCCTCGATTTTAAGCTTGAATCAAGACCCAACGATGGTCTGTACATCAACGGGTTAGACCTAAGAAATGCCATGTGGGACAATGGTCTGGGCGCTCTGACCGAGATGAGAGGCTGCCTAATGGAGATGCAACATTTTCCAGCTGTGTGGCTCAAACCAGACCTTTCAGAAGCTAGACCGAACAAAGACCTCTATGATTGCCCACTCTACAGCTCAGGTGACCCCATGCAAAAGAGTGATTCTTTACTGCTGTGCTCCATTCCACTGCCTACAACAACTTCACCAGTTGTATGTGCTCAAAAAAGAGTGGCCCTGACCTTGGCATAAAGATATGATTAGAAATTAGACAGTATTCTTATGTTAATTTACCAATATTTCCGTCCTTGAAAAATGATTTTGAACAAACGTGTATTAATTTTGTTTTAATGAATGTTGGGCTACCCCCCCCCCAAACCTTTGCTGCTAGCTTTAAGCTTCAGGTAAAATTGTACTGTACCTATTTGGATTTCTAGTATGTAATGACCTAATACAATTATAGGCCAGTAGTATACAGTTTAAAGGTTTCATATCAACAATGATGGTATTATGGTGATGCATTCAGGTGATAACATTTTTACCTTTTTTTAATGAACTTTTTGAATCAGTTTATGTATATTCATGTAAATATCAAACTTAAAGATTTGCCTAACAAGTCTGAATATAATGATCTAATACTGCTGAAGTTGTTTTTTTGTGGTTAATGATAATTGTTTTCAGTATTTCTTTTCCATTTGAAATTTTGACAATTAATGTACTTTTTAAAGTTTAATTATTTATGTTTTTTTTTGGTATCAGCATTATTAAATTGAAGACGAACAATAACTCATTTGATGCTTTACACTCGATTTACAAAATTGTAATTATTTTATCAAATAACTGTGATGTTTTATATCCTGTGTTCCAAATAATATGCAAAGATAAAATAGTTAAATAAGATAACAATGTTACTCTCATTTAGCAATGCTGTCAATGTGATATGTATAGTTATAATTTTTTGCTCATTTTCTAATATTTTGAACTGCTGATGTGTGTACACTTTTATGAGAAGAATAATAATAATAAATCCCAATAACTGTGTGCTTAAAAAATGCTTTATTATAAAATTCTTTTAGAATTTTAATAAAAATGCCTGAATAAATAAAGCATCAAATAATACAAATTATATTTACAAGTTTCAAAAACCTTATTTAAAAAATGTAACATTTAAAAAATAAAATACCTTAATTAGAAATTGTTATGTATACAGGGAGATTGGATGATAAGTATTTTAGTCACCCAGAAGATAAAGTCAATTAAACTAAAACTAACTTATATACATTCATAGGGATATGTGTTAAAACTAAATTCTTAATTATAACAAAAAAATAACAATTTTGTTATATATCTTTTTCTGAAAAGTTTTATCAAGATGATGAACAAATATTAAAACCAATTTCTCAGGTGAAAATTTTTGTAGAACTAAATCAAACAAATGAATTTTTTTGCACTTGGACTGTTCTAATTCGTACAATAAATCAGTATTCAAGAGCTTCATTTGCAGGCAAGCTTAGACATGGATCTGCACACAAGAGGCTTAAGCAAGTAAAAAAAAATTCTTACCCCTTGCAATCAATGTGTGACAGTGAAGGAAAAAATCTGCAAACCCTTTCTCAGTCAATTGAAAGCTATTGACCCCTTTCCAACCAATCAAAAGCTATTTTACGTAAATGACCAATCAAAAGCCGACTTGTTTCAGGGGCTCTGATCAACACCTCAAGGGAAGGATTATCATTGGCCCAAAATGAAATAGCTGAATTCTTTATTAGTGGACTGCATATAAACACAATCCATGTTTAGTATAAGATCAAATGTGTCTAGACTTATTTTTTGCCAAGCTCTATAGGCCCCACAAATATTATTGAATTTCATAATAAAATACAGCCATAATGTTTCATATAAAACACATTTTGACTCAATACTTTTCTTAGCACTGTCATTGAATACATTATATTATGGATGTTATTATGTCTCAAGTAAGTGTCTTTCTTCAAAATCAATACATGATGATGAATTAAGCCTGTGCTTGTATCTCAGTAATACTCTCAGGGGCAGATAAGTCCTCATCAATGACTTCAATGGTTGTAGCATCTGTTTCGTCTGCTTGGACTATTTCCATTTCATGAGAACCATTTTTTTGTTTGCCTCTTCCAGTTTTGCACCCGTTCTTTTTGTTTGGTCTTGGTTGTCCTTTTTTACTTTTGGTTTTGTCTTCTTCAACCTAACAAACAATTTTGTAGAGTTTGAAAAAATATTTTTAAAAACCACATAGTTATCATCTTTTTAAACATCTGAAATCAATACTAAAATGAAATAAATATTTTTCACTTTGCTTTGTTCATTTCAGAAAAATTCACAAACTTTTCCCAAACTTGAAAAATCAATTCAAGTCAATTTTCCTAACCTAAAAAAACTATTTTAACACATGCTTAATTTGTAACACATTAAATTTAAGA
This sequence comes from Anisus vortex, assembly GCA_949126835.1. Taxonomy (NCBI): domain Eukaryota; kingdom Metazoa; phylum Mollusca; class Gastropoda; family Planorbidae; genus Anisus; species Anisus vortex. Next base: position 75,545,146 of record OX421492.1, read on the forward strand.
CTTGTTATTGAATTGATTTGTTACACAAATATAATGGTTGTTGACATCAGTATATCTTCAACTCCCCTCCTCCTTCAAGTCAACAACAGTCAGGCATTTTAAAAACATCCCCCCCTTCTCTATTTAGTTGGTGGCATAACCAATAGACCCTCAGTCAAAAACAGATAAAATCACACTAAATGAATACATGTTGTTGTTTTTTTAGTTAAAAGTATTTTAAAATGTTAAGTCTTTTGAACAGTGATTCAAGTTAAGAACTTTGAATATATATAAAACATATCTAGTATTGATAGGTGCACAATATTTTTTTTCCGCATATATGTAATGCTTGGCTTAAAAAGTTTTTTGTTTTGGTCATGAAATTCAGCTTTAGATAGAAAAGCTCTAGTTTATTTTATGTTTTATAAATAGCCTCAATGCTATTAACACTTTTTTTTAAAACTGCTTTACAACAATTGTCTAGTTTTCATTGTTTGTTACAAATACTGCACAACTTTTGAAACATTGCAAAGGTTTTAAAATTTAACAACCTAAAATGGCATGCAGGCAGAGCAGGCATAGAATAGTTTGCCAGAACAAAGAGAACCAAAAACTTAACATTTAAAACTTGTATAAAACTCTTATAAAAGACAAGACTTAAACCATAGACACGAACTGGAAATATTTTCCCTTAAAGATAGCAATGTTTGTAAATCATAAGAACAGCAGACAAACATTTCCTGTTAAATCAAAGACTATAATTAGATTGACCGCTTGCTATATTTTTAGAGCTAAAATGTTAGTTTGTGCATGTGCGGCCTTCTATACGTCCTCAAGTTTTCCAGTGCACATCAAAGACTATAATGAGCTGGACCGCTTGCTCTATTTTTAGAGCTTAACATGTATTTTTTCAGTGCGCACACTGTCTTAAATGACTCCTAAACTTCTTTAAAGACATCCACTGTATACAACTTTCAATTTCAATCTTAGTTTTTCATTGAGAAAATCTTAGCGAATTACTAGACCGGAAGTCTAGAGAACTTAGTGCTTAATTCTGAAAAGAAGATATTCAAATCATCAAATAGCTGAAATATTAAAGTAAGCGGTCCATCTTATTTTAATCTTTGGTTAAATGCATTCATGTTAAAATTTGGTTCTCTATTATTTTGATGTGATGGGAACAAGTTCAATTTTAGAAAGTCTCCGCACTGAATAGAAGAAACAGGTTGGATGTCATGTCGCAGTAAATGAAACTACTAACCTTTTTCATATGGTCTGCGTAGTTACTGTAGTCTTTTGGCATGTGCGTCATCTGGTGTTCTGGCACTGAGATACCCAAAACCTCTAGCAGCATGTACGGCTTGAGCCAGACCACTAGTGGTGTGCTACCAAATGTGTAATGAGTTCGTTTATGAAAGAACAATAAGCCATCGATCTGTAGATTCAAAAAAATGTATTATGTCTTTTAATAATAAACAAGAGAAAACAATAATCAAAATAGTAATGATTAGTAATAAAGAAACAAATTATACTATAATCTGTTAATGAACAATAATAGCTATTCCATATAATAATAATCACAAAGAATTTTAATGATAGCAAGAGACTTTCATATTAGACTATAAATAAAATACATAAGAATTAAGAATAAAAAAAAATACAAATTATACATGTATAACATGACAAACAAAGAAGCTACTGACTGGGAATTGAGCAGAAGAAACGGCTAAACTTATATCCTCTTGTGTACAGCTGAAGCCAGGCAGACCAATAAATTTGTACTGAGAAAACGAATTAAATTAAAATCAATCTTTGCAAGCTTTTCTTTTCCAGACCATTTTAGCCAGTTCTAATCTTCTCTATTGAAGAATGTTGATAAATTTAGGATAAGAAAATTTAATTTTTTTGACACACATTAACTTTTTAAAATCTTTTTATTTGTCTAAAAAATAAATAATATTAATATATTATCGAAATATAACATTTATTTTAATTCTATAACATCAATTTTTTTGTCAACCCTTGCTGAGAAAACAGCTCTGCAGTCTCGTTGAATAAATAACATGCCCCGATATAAATTGTAATCTTTATCTTTTAATTTGTCTAGCTGATCCTCATGATAACTGTTGTAAAGTTTGACTATAAACTCAGGGAATGGGGCTTCTAAATTACTTTGTACAGTAAAATCAACCATTCTAAGAAATTCTTACTTACAGGATTTGTATTTGATGCATCTCTTATTGTTTGATATTCATTTAACTTCTCATGCAACCAATAAAAGCGAAATTCTGTCTAGAAAGAGTTTAAAGGTGCATTTTTTACTATTAATAGATCATTTCAATTTTTAAAAAAAAATGATAAAAAGTAAAGTAGGCCCTGTCAGACCAGTTTCATCTATAGGACCTGTGAAGCAGTGTTCACAAGTTTCTGTGTGGCCAGCACAATGCCCTGGTGCCCTGTACTTTGCCCCAACAATCGTCAAGTACCCTTTCAGAGCTGGGTGGACTACGTCCTAGCCTTCTTCAGGATTTAATCTCATTTCCTTTGGTAAACACACTGCTACTAGGCAATCAAGTCCCATATATAATGTGGTTATAGTGCTTGCTTTTTGTTTGCACACGAATTGAAAAGCAGCTGGACATTGCAGTAGACAAGATCTTCAAAAGGTGCCACAGCAGACACTAGTTAAATCAATTTCTTTGTCTTCACAAGGGATTTTACCCATCCTTATCATTTAAATAAGAAATACAATACTCAGGGGCAATGAGTATCACAAACTAATTCTATAAAGTAAGTAAGTAAGGATAGAGTCTTCAACAGGGAAAAAAAGTTTGCTGCTTACCTCTGTGTCATATACAGTATGCCCATTCCAACACATTAAATCCAATATATAATAAGTCTGACTAGCTTCATGATACAAGCAGTCTAATATTGTGGTACCTTCATCAGAACAAAAAGTATTTTTATATTGACACATACCTCTTAAAGCATTGATCATGAAAATGGTTAATTACACAAATATATAACAGAACAAAATGTTCACTTTCAATACAGTAAAATTGAGAATGGTTCAGAACAGAGTACCCTGGAGATCTGTAGTTGGCAGCCCATACCCCAGATGGGGTGACGTGCAATGATTATGATGATGATGATGAAATTGAGCGCAAGCCTGGCATTTAACGTCTCTAATTTATCGTTTTAGAAGCTTAAAAGGATAGTTTGAAATGCAATAGTGACTGAGAAATGAGGACATATTGTTGATGCCAGCCATTCTTATCAACCAATATCTGAGACATACAAAGAATAAGATATTTAACACATCCCATTCATTGCAAGTAGAAACATGTAATGTATTAAGAAAAATTGTTTTTGAAGAAAACTAACATTTTAAACAAATTAGTTCAAAATTTTAGTTCAGGTTCAAATATCTGTACATCAGACATGCACATTTAATCTATTAGTATTTTATTACTTTTTTTCTCAACCTAAGACAATAATGCAATATATCATATTCAAATGGTAAATTTAGTAGTGAATATGTTGTGCAACTTAAATCTGACTCTTTACCTTTGTCAGCATTTTTGCGCAGGCCACCAGGAAGGTGTGAAGGAAAGTGATTTGTGCAATATCCACTCTTGGTGTAGGCTCTTGTAGTTCCCTGTAAGTTAAACAGTTCTATTTTGTTAAACAGTTCTATTTTGTTAAACAGTTCTATTTTGTTAAACAGTTCTATTTTGTTAAAGATGTTCTATTTTGTTAAACAGTTCTATTTTGTTAAAGATGTTCTATTTTGTTAAACAGTTCTATTTTGTTAAACAGTTCTATTTTTTGTTAAACAGTTCTATTTTGTTAAACAGTTCTATTTTGTTAAACAGTTCTATTTTGTTAAACAGTTCTATTTTGTTAAACAGTTCTATTTTGTTAAACAGTTCTATTTTGTTAAACAGTTCTATTTTGTTAAACAGTTCTATTTTTTGTTAAACAGTTCTATTTTGTTAAACAGTTCTATTTTGTTAAACAGTTCTATTTTGTTAAACAGTTCTATTTTGTTAAACAGTTCTATTTTGTTAAACAGTTCTATTTTGTTAAACAGTTCTATTTTGTTAAACAGTTCTATTTTGTTAAACAGTTCTATTTTGTTAAACAGTTCTATTTTGTTAAACAGTTCTATTTTGTTAAACAGTTCTATTTTGTTAAACAGTTCTATTTTGTTAAACAGTTCTATTTTGTTAAACAGTTCTATTTTGTTAAACAGTTCTATTTTGTTAAACAGTTCTATTTTGTTAAACAGTTCTATTTTGTTAAACAGTTCTATTTTGTTAAACAGTTCTATTTTGTTAAACAGTTCTATTTTGTTAAACAGTTCTATTTTGTTAAAGATGCTGAATGTTGTTCTTTTCTATATAGCACAGCGTACAAAAAAAAAAAAAACTGTCAAGACAATCTTGATCGTTAAAATTTTAAAATATGTTAAGCACAAATTCTAGTGAAACTTAGTTAATTAGAACATTTCTGTCAATGGCCAAACTGGTTGAACATTGAATCAATAAAACTAAATTGATTTTAAAGTCCAGAGAATTAAGTTAAATGATTAATTAATTATATATATATATATATATATATATATATATTATATAAAAATTAAACAAATTTTATATTAATATTATAAAAAAAAATAAAAAATTAAACAAATTATATATATATATATATTATAAAAAAATTAAACAAATATATTTATATAGATATCAGTACAAGCAAAGATATAAATTATATATATTATATATATATATTATATACACATGTATATAATTAGATCATTTATTTGCTTAATAATAATATAAAGGAAGCTTATGGGTAGACAACTTCCAAATATATTTATATAGAAAAAGATAAAAGTGTTAGATGAGAGAAATCATGCTAGTAGAAAATCTTTGCTTGTACTGATATCTATATAAATATATTTGTTTAATTTTTGTAGTTAGCCAGCAATATCTATTGTATATAACAATCTCTAGAAATTGACTTATTTTATAACTTTTGTATCAAACAAATGTGTTTCCTTTTACTATCAGTTTACTATCTTTTACTATCATTCTAATTGCTAAATTATATTCCAAATACTGCAAGAATAATTTTAAAAAGAGATATAGTTTTCATACTAATATGAATGGCAATAATATTAAAGCAAATTTATCAGGAGCATGCCATCAATACAATGGGGAAAACGGCTTGTTAGGTTTAATTACAGAGCAATTGTAGGAATTGCATATCTTTAATAAAAGGAATCATTCAATAAATAAAAAGAAAGCAATAAAAGTGACTTTTGACATTTCCATATGTATCCAAATCTTCTTTATAATTAGGTGTACAGTGTGAAAATCTGATAAAGTGAGCTAATGAACTAACCCTTGAAGCAACAATCAAGCAACGTTTTGCAATGGGACACAACACGGCAATCCATTCAGTTGTGAAGTCACTTGGAACTTCCACCAACCATTCTGAGAGCATCAACTGATCAAAAGATTTACAATTACTTTATATATATATATATATATATATATATATATATATATATATATATATATATATATATAGATGCTAGTGGTATATTTTGTAATTCAGCCCTTCAACTGTCTCATATGTGACAGTAGCAAACATAAAATGAGATACTATTTTGTGTTGTTTGTGCCAATAGTACAGAAAGAATGAGATAATTTTTTGTGTTGTGTGTGCCAATAGTACAGAAAGAATCAGATACTGTTTTGTGTTGTGTGTGCCAGTAGCCTACATAAAGAATGAGATAACCACGTAAAGTATTATTTCTATAATATTTTAGTTCTTCATTTTGTTCTTTTGAAAAGACATCTTTATGTTAAATTTTAAGTTAGTATTAATTTTGTATATTTTGTTAAAAACTTGTAAATAATAATGGATAACCAAAGATTGTAAAAAACACCAAAGACACATCATAAGTTAGCATTTATGATTGCTAAAATACTTTTTTTAAAACTATGTTTAAAATGTTTCACTCTAAGCACCTGATCTTTATAAAACCTGCCAGGTTTTTTTAATGTTGCGTCAACATCCATTAAATTTCCATCTTTATCTTCATTGTCAACTTCCTCATCCCAGCAATCATCTGTTAGCTTTCTAACCAGACTTAGAAAATCATATCTTTGCCTAAAAGAAATGGACAAATATTGTATAAATTACTGTTAGATTAAATATTGAACTATACAACAAAGTAGAACCATATTTATTTCAAAACCAATTCTTAAAGTATAACTAATAAAGTATTAAAAAAATAACAGACTTGTAGTAATATTTTAGGATTTTAGATTTTGGGACATTATTTAGATTTGAAAAGCCACAAATTTGTTATTATCCATGACTTATCACATATAGACTAGTAGGAATAAGCCAATGGTGTCGTCTACATTTGACTTTTTCACACTTTTTTTTCTCTTGCTCTCTATCTTGTCACTTTTGTTGTGACATTTAAAAAATTTATCTTAAGAATGTTTTTAATGTCTTTGTTAGACACAGACTTAATATTAGTAGACTAGAGTCAGTACAAGCAAAACCAGAAGTAAATACATTGGATTTTTATATTAAGTATATAAGCCTAATCAAATATTTTTTCAACACTTGGCTATCCATAATATAGACTATAGCAGATAGCATATACATGCAGGGGCGAAGCCAGGATTTTTTTCGAGGGGGGGGGGGGCCAAATTGCTCTATAGGACAGGAGAAGCAGCGTTTGCAGATTTATAATGTTAAAAAAAAAGAAAGAAACATCCAGCGTATAACAATATTCCAGACTATAGACCTGTCGACATCCAGGCATCAGGTTGTGGTAGAGATGGGCATTATCCCACTGAGTCTCGTAGCCTCTCGGAAGTGCAATGACTCTCAGACTTACAACAGGAGCTGTCCCACATGCTTTAGCCCTTCGGCGCACTTTTAAAAGGTGTGTCCATGGAAGGGATAGTACATCTGGTTTGGGTGAGCTGATGTACCCTTTCGGGGTTTCTCATCTAACTTTGGTCCCCACCTGGCACACAGCTCTCAACTGAGGCTCCACGTAGCCGTAGCATGCACTGAGACCACACTACGAGAAACGGCCTCAGCTGGACGCCTAAATCATTTGCGGGTAACCGTTAGGTTTTAATCCTTGGTGAAGTAGGCTTTATTTAACAAACATGTGAAGGAGTCACCATGGAAGAAACGCCATTCTTACAAACAACTACTTGTTCATCAGAGAAAAGAGGGCTGCCAGTCTGACATAGCAAAGGAAAGCAGAATGGAACGCTGAAGAAGAAGGTCATCGCCGAATAAGACAGACGTACATCACATTCTTAAACCGGTGGTTTCCACACTTCGCAGCTTAAAGGCCCATGGGTACAGAAGTGCAGCGTTTACCAGTTTCTGTGGTCAATGCATACTAGGGACGCCCTCCAGACCCGTGAAAAAATCCTAGCTTTAGCCATAACTCGAACCCGGACCTTCGATACGCTATCTGAACGCGCAGCGCTCGTCCACGGTACCTCGTTTTATTTAGATCTACTTGAGTTTCAAATGCATTTCTATCAATTTTTTAGATTATATGTAGGTCGACTGTACGGGATGACGTTTACATTGAAATAATTAATAACCTCTAAATTCTTTTGCCGGTCCTTTTTCAATGTAAATCAATATTATAGTTACTATCGATTCACCACATCTAAGTGTATGCAATCTTGTTTTTATTATTTACAATGCAGATATTGCTCGATTTTCAATTGATTTGAGCTGGCTTTTTGAATTAATAACAGACTGTGTATGGTTATTCTGTTCTTGATTCATTCCATGGCCATTCTGAAGTTACAAGCTTCAAGCATCTTAGACAATATCATGAAGCAAATTTCTTTGCTTGTTAGATGCAATTGCAATGTTGTAGATGTTTTGAACATGCAGAAAGAACCGGCGGAGAAAATTATTATTCTTTAAAACTGCAACAATGACAAGGCTTAGTTTGTGGGCCCAGTGTGAGGTGAAAATTGTGCTTCAAATGACTTTTCATTCAGGTGTTTAACAAGGTTTGAGAAGTGTTTCCTTAGCATGCATCATAGTCCAAGAAGCATTTGTGACTTAAATTGTTCATTCGATATCAACGCACCTAATAATTAAAGGCATCCACAATTTTTTTGCTGCACAAGGAGTTTTACCGCATAAAATGATGTAAGGAGTTTTATTTGCTGAACGATATTTTGTTAAACCAAGGTTGCTATTTATATAATTATAGAATATTGCTTTGCAAAAATCTTTTGGAATCATCGGATTTTATAAATACATATACACAAGGATCGATTCAATCGCCGTTTAATTTTTTTCCCCCCACAAATTGAAACATATCAGCTGTAAAAAAATAATAATTTTTATAATGTCAGGGGGGGCTTCGCCCTTGTATACATGTATTATGATAGCTATATTTTGGAATCGAAGAAAATTTTCATTGAACACATGTTTAGTTAGTATATTATAATTAGTTTTGTTTAATATAGACTTCCTAGTCAGATTAGAAGAAAAAACTATAACCCTTTCTGAACAGGTTATATGAAAATCACTCTCAAGCTTGTGTGTATATATGTTTTAGTAGACAAAAATACAGTAGCCATTTATTTAAGTATTGCTAGATGATATGTTTAATTGATCATTAGACTAGACTTATCAATGAGTTCCTGGGCCATAATTACACCTCTACATCGGTCTAATCTTGGATGGCCCCCATTAATCATTCCATGGGAGGCCAGCAGCCTTTGCCTCATTTTCAAATGACCTTCTCAAATTCCGCTTTAGTCTGCCCACTTTTCTTTTCCCCGGGAGGGGGTTCCAGTTTAGTGCCTGTCTGGCCACAACGCCCTCCAGTGTTCTGATCTTGTTCTTTAGGGTCCATGCACTAGAGTTCCATATGGGCCGAAGTGTGTTAAATGTATATCTTGCCTTGTATTGATGTCACTTTGTATGTATATTGATTATTAGGCATGTTATATTATATTCTTCTTCTTAGTCTTTATCGCTCCCCGTGGAGCATAAGGCAGCAACAAAGTTCCGCCAGGCCTCCCTATCCTGGGCGAGCCATCGGATTTTGTGCCATGTTTTATTTGTGGCCTTTGCTTCCTCGTCCATTGTCCTCCTCCACGTTCCCATTGGCCTTCCCCTTCGTCTTTTTCCTGGTGGTGTCCATTTCAATGCGCTGCTTGGGAGCCTCATTTTGTCCATGCGGAGGATGTGACCCAGCCATCTCCATCTTCTTTTCATTATTTCATCGATAATGAAGCTTATTCCAGTTCTTTGGTGGACTTCAATGTTGGAGATGTGGTCCTCCCAGCTGATCCTTAGTATACGTCGGAGACATCTACCTTCAAACCCTCTAAGGCGGCCTTCAATTTTGGTATTGGTCTTCCAGGTCTCTGCAGCATAGAGAAGGACTGAGCGTACATTTGACTTGTATAGTTTCAGTTTTGTTCTTAGTTGCAGAGAGGATGACTTCCATATTTTCCCCAGTTTGTTGAAGGCCTGAGCTGCCATAGCTAGTCTGGTGGAGATTTCCATGTCTATGCTTCCATTAGCAGAGATGTAGCTGCCAAGGTATTTGAAGTTTTCAATCTCTTCCACCTCCACACCATTGGCACTTGTCCTCTTAGAGCTCTTTGTCTTAACTTTCATGATTTTTGTTTTCCCTGAGTTGATCTTTAAGCCAACACTTTTGGCTATTTGTTCTACTCTTGTTGTCTTCTCCTGGATATCTGGTTGAGAATGAGAGAGCAGAGCTATGTCATCTGCAAAATCGCAGTCTTCTAGATAGGAAGTTAGTCCCCATACTAGGCCTCGAGGTTTATCTGCAGTAGATCTCCTCATGACCCAGTCCATTACTATTAAGAAGATAACAGGTGATATCACACATCCTTGTCGGACACCTGTTTTCACCTGGAACCATTCACTCTGTTGGTTTTCATGGCGTACACAGCACTGGTTTCCAGTATAGATGTCTTTCAGGATGTTAATGACTTTGCCTGGGAATCCATATGATTCCAGAATTTTCCAAAGTGTTGGGTGGTGGATGCTATCGAAAGCCTTTTCAAAATCTATGTAGTTGATGTACAAAGAGGAGTTCCATTCCAATGACTGTTCCACTATGGTACGCAGGACAAAAATTTGATCATTGCATGATCTTCCAGCTCTGAAACCAGCTTGTTCTTCACGTAGGACTCTCTCTATTCCTGTTCTCATTCTCATCAGTAAGATTCTACAAAAGATTTTTCCTGTAACAGACAATAGGTTTATGCCTCTCCAATTCTCACAGAGGGTTAGGTCGCCTTTCTTGGGAACTTTGACAATAATCCCTCGTTTCCATGAGGTAGGTACATGTTCTTTGTCCCATATTTTATTAAAGAGTCCTATAAGTGTTCTTGCACACAGGGTTGGGCTGGACTTGAGCATGTCTGCCGTAACTCTATCCTCTCCTGGCGCCTTATTTCCTTTTGTCTGTTTAATGGCTTCTATTATTTCTTGTTCCATAATGGGCCCTTTAGACACTTCAATCTCAAAACCCGTGTCTGTGATGACAGCCTCTGTTTCTGGGTCCGGTCTATTCAGGATATCTTCAAAATGTTCTGCCCACCTCTGGAGCTGGTCTTTCTCTGTCGTCAGATTATTTCCATTTTTATCTTTAACAGTCGTCGATTTGCTCCTTAGACCTCCCGTAAGGGACTTAATGATTTTGTAGACTGTTTGGTTGTCGCCTTTATCAGCTGCTACTTGTGCCTCTAGTGCCATGTTGTCTATATAATCTCTTTTGTCTTGTCTTGCACTTCGCTTTACTCTAATGTTGAGTCTTTTGTAATCCTGTCTAGCTTCTGAAGTTCTTTCTCCATTTTTGGTGAGCATTTTTCGCTTTGCCTCTTTCCTTTGTTCTATGAGGCTCCATGTGGCATCTGAAATCCATTCCTTTCTCTGTCTTGTTTTGTGTCCTAGTGTTGTTCTACTGGTTTCGGTGTATACATTTAAAATCTTATCGCAGTGTGTGTTAATGTCGTCCTCTAAAAGATTTTCTAGTAGGCTGAATCTATTCTGTAGTTCCAACACAAAACTGTTTTTTACTAGTGTATCTTTTAATTTGGAAGAGTCATAGAGTTGGTAACTAGTAGTTTTGGTAGCTTTCTTTAGTTTGAGTTTGAGTTTGCATAAGACAAGGTTATGGTCACTACCAATGTCAGCACCCCTAATCGCCTTGACATCTTTCATACTTCTTCTCCACTTTTGGTTGATGACAATGTGGTCAATCTGATTCTTTGTCCTGTTGTCAGGAGAGGTCCAGGTGGCTTTATGAATATTCTTGTGCTGGAAAACACTACCTCCTATAACCAGGCCATTCTCTAGGCATATATCAATGAGGCGTTGGCCATTGTCGTTTCTTTCCCCCATGGCTTCCTTGCCCATGCAATACTCATAACCACTGTTGTCACATCCTATCTTTGAATTTAGGTCTCCCATGATTATCATAATATCATGTCGAGGAGATTTATCTATCTGACTTTGCAGGTTATGATAGAACATGTCTTTTTCATCTTCTGTTGCTTGTTCTGTGGGCGCGTAGCACTGTATGACAGTAATCTTAGCATATGTTGAGAAAAATCTTGCTCTGATTATTCGGGCATCAATTGGCTCCCAGCTCAACAGACTTTTCCTTGTCTGCTTGTCCATGATAATACCTACACCTTCCTGATGCTGACCGTCAGATCTTCCAGAGTAAACTATGGTTTGGCCTGATGCCAGAGTTACCATTCCCGAGTCAGTCCACCGCATTTCACTTACACCCAATATGTTGACTTTATAGCGTACCATTTCTTTGGTTACTTGGGCAGTTTTTCCTGATTCGTACATGGTGCGTACATTCCATGCTCCAATTCTGATTTCTTTTCGAGGGGTCGCCAAGGATTGTGTCAGAGGAGAGACTTCCTTTCGGCTTTCATCTCGCCTCGTCATATCAGGCATCACAGCCTCAACCCTCAGCTGAGCTCCCATAATAGTTTGGCTTTTGGATATTTCTGTTGCTGTTTCTGTAGCTTTATGTTTTTTTACATGGCAGGTTGCTAGCCTAGCGCATAACCGTCTAGGGAGGAGTTCCCCTCTCAGCTCTCAGGATAGCTGCCTTTTTTCGGGTTATGTTCCCTAGCCTTTGTGGATCCCTCCACTTCCTGCAAGGCAGCAGGTACTGATTTTGGTCCGCCCCGGGTATTTGATTTCCCCGGTACCTACCATATCTGGTGGGCTTTCCCCGATCCGCCACCTGGGGAGGCGCCCGATGGGAGATCAGTAACTCCACACAGGAATATTATATTATTATATTAGGCATGTTATATTATATTAGGCATGTTATATTATATTAGGCATGTTATATTATATTAGGCATGTTATATTATATTAGGCATGTTATATTATATTAGGCATGTTATATTATATTAGGCATGTTATATTATATTAGGCATGTTATATTATATTAGGCATGTTATATTATATTAGGCATGTTATATTATATTAGGCATGTTATATTATATTAGGCATGTTATATTGCATGACTGGGGAATTGCTTCTATGTCTTTTCCTTTCTTTCCAGTCTTCATTTACTTTTATATTAGCTATACAAATACAAACACAAAGCATAAATTTTACTGTATTACAGGCCTCTGAAATCTGATTTTTTATTGATTTAATGACATGATATGGCTTTATTATTGAAGTATTTTATTTAAAAAATTTAAAACTTTTAGGTAACCGAAATGTCCCAGACAATATGGTTTAGTTCCATTTCATTTGGAAAATAGTGTATTTTTCATACTCACTTTTTTTGAATCTCCAATAATTTTTTCCGCCTCGAATCTTGATCAGTGTTGGAAGACTTTTGCTTATACTGAGAATACCTGGGATGGGGTGCTGAAGTTTTGTTTGGCTCCCGTGTAATATTTAAATTACCACCAAAAGCAGCTGTCAAATCTTCCATTTGCTTAAAAGATAGATAAAAAGTTTCTTGTTACAGCAAAGATGTGGTATGTATGCAAAATGGTAAGACTTTTTAATATTATAATAAAATGCATATTATAATAACTTTTTAACATTCATTATTCAACATAAATAATGGTTTTTATCACACAGACTTCACTTGAACTTTTCATTTTCTTTGAGTTTGATGGTAGGCTTACAGCTATCCTCTTTCTGTTTTTACACCTTGGAACAATTTTCTAAATTTCTTTGAGATGCATATATGTGGTCTATTTGGTTTGCAGTAGACATGTCTAATGTTATACATGCACTTCTGTATCCATGGACCTCAAAGTTGGTGAAGATTTTAAACCACAGATACGCACACATTAAGAACAGGCCTAAGCCCCTGGGCTAACGCATGGGGAGCGTCCCTTGTTGCCGGGAGATTTCATTACACAGGCGAGAGCCACCAAGACTCTTTGTAGAGAGGGATAAAGAAGTGTGTGCAACAATCCATTTCGCCAATCTCGGTGCTTGGATGACCAAGCATATAGGCCTAGTCTAGTACGCCTGTTTAAGATATATTTTTTTTAAGTACCCGTCGAACTGAATTGATCCATAGGTCCGGTGAAGCAGCGTTCACCAGTTTCTGTGGCCACAGCATACTAGGTGATTGTGTGGCCAGCACTATGCACAGCCGCCTTTACTTTACCCCAACAAAGGTCAGGTATCCATCAGAGCTGGGTAGACATGGGGACACCCTCCAGACCCTGGAAAAAAAATTGCCTGCACCAGGATTCGAACCCAGGACATTCGGTATGCCAGTTGAACACGCTGCCGCACGGCCACCGTGCCCCCTTATTTGAGATATTTAAGATTTAAGTATATAAGATAAGATATTTGTGTTACCGGGTAACAGTGCAGGGACGGTGTCATATGGCTATGCAGGCAATGTGTTGCCTTGTCAATGATACAAGGGGACTTCCACAGAGCAGAGGGGAAAAAGTATAGTGCATGTGTCATGTGCCTGCAAAGACCTATTCCACTCACTATATGATTATATGTGGCTTGCCTATATCCTAAATTTGGGCCTATATAAAACCCAGGACCTTTGGTATACCAGTCGAACACGCTGCAACGGCCACTGTGCCCCCTTATTTAAGATATAAGATATTTGTGTTACCGGGTGACAGTGCAGGGCAGGTGTCATACGGCTATGCAAGCAATGTGTTGCCTTGTCAATGATACAAGAAAGGGACTTCCACAGAGCAGAGGGTAAAAAGTATACTATAGTATTAGTATAGTGCACGTGTCATGTGCCTGCAGAGACCTATTTCACACACTATATTACTATATATGATTAGGCTATATATGTGATATGTGGCTTACCTATATCTATATCCTATATAATTATATAGGATATAGAGGATATAGGCCTATATAAAATCCTATATTAATATTATATATCTGCAAGGCAGGATCTTTTATACATTACACTGAATTACAGACGCTCCTTCTATAATATATTATTCTATAAATAGCCTACTTACTACTATAAAGTATAATAAAGAAGAAGGTTTTGAATTTGGTGTGTCACCCCTTGAGTCTTGACTCTAGACTCTTGACTCTTGACCCTTGCCTAGCCATACCCCTTATCCTTATTATCATTGAGCCCTGATTTTTTAAGAGACGTTTTACTTGTAAGTTCGTGGCCATTGAATTTAAAGTAGTAAATAGCTTCTAACAACTTAGACAGCCTAAGTGAATATTTTTAAATTTTTAGTGCCTGACCTGAAGGCTGAAGCCGCTGAAGCCTGAAGACAGTGTCAGTGTCAGTGAAGTGAAGAAGTAGAGTAGAAGCGACTTCTTCCAATATTGTTTTTTCAGTAAAGTAAATTTAGTTAAAGTTAAAGCTTAACTTAAAAATTACCTAAATATTCAATTTATTATAATGGTTACCTTATATGTATTATAAATAATATAATACTATAATCCTTTTGGTGTAATTTATAGATAGGCTTTTAATTGAACATTAGGACTTAGGTGCAAACGTTTACTTTGTTTACAAAAGTCGTTTTTTAACTCTACGAATCTCTGACTCTTCTGCGTTTAAAATCGCATTTAACAGCAGCGCTTTTATTTAAAAAATGGACGACTTCAGCGATATATTAGAGAAACAGTCGTAAGTTAACAATATATGTTATATTTTTTTAATATCATAATCTGATTTAAATTCAAATATTTCAGGTTCCCTGTTTCACGTTAATGCTTTACTTTAGCTGATACTTGAGTATATAATATATACTAAGACATAAAAATTATCATTACGGAATTACGCCGATTCCATTTGTCATTTGTGATTTGTTTAGAGTTTAGTTAGGCCTAGTCAAGGCTAGTCATAGTCACTACGTGACTAGTCTTAAGTCTAGACTTAGATCTAGATCTAGAGTTCTAGAGGCCCTAGTACCTAGACTCCAGTCTAGAGTCTAGTACCTAGAATCTAGTATAGTATAGTAGTAGGCCTATATATAGTATAGAGTATACTCTGAGTATAGTATACTACTAATATTAGTATTAGTAAAAGTAAAGGCTAGTACCTAGCCTTCCCCTACTCCTAGCCTAGGCCTAGTTTTTAGTGGCCTAGTGACTAGTGAGTCAGTCCTCCTACTTCTAGTCCTTGTCGAGGCTAATACTACTTAATACTAGTAATACTAATCTTATTTATTATAATTATATAGCGTAACTAGACTAGATCTAGACTAGATTCTATACACTTTTATACTTATTAAATTTACTTTTATAAATTATAAATAATACTTATAATTATAATAAATTGTAAAAAGTAGCCTAGGGCCTATATCTATACGTATACACTTACTATAATTATACAGTGTATCAGTGTATACACTATCACTATCCTACTACTACTACTACTAGTAGCTAGTTTTTAATTTAAAATAGTTTAAAATAAGTTTACTAGCCAGTAGACTAGGACAGTGACTGAACATCACAGTGTTAATGTTATACTCTCCTGCCCTACTTGCGTAAAGTCTATTATTAATAGTATTAATGATAAATCTATTTACTCAGTTAATTTATATTAGTCATTAGTGGCTCTTGAAAGAGCGTTTCATACAAACTACTACGGACAAGGACAGTAAGGAAAAAATCATTGGCATTTACAATAAATGCAATAGCAATAGTTCTTCAGCACTGTTCTTCCAACAACAAACTGATATTATCCATATAATATATATATATTATATATAATATAATATATAATAATAAAACTAAAACAAGACTCTTCAACTCTCAGATTGATGAGAATGAGATTGGCATCCTGGCTTAGTTATATCCAGGAATCCAGGGCTGTGGAGTCGGGAGATAAATGTGCCTCAGTTTTTTGTACTTTCGACTCCTCTGCACAACACTATGAAAAGTATAATTATAATAAGTATTGCCCCTCCTAATTGTGCGCTGCGTGCCACATAGTGAAGCACATGAAAAGCATGCTTCTGCAGAGTCACTTAACATGTTCGTATTGCAGTTACGTGAAACACTGCATGCGTTTGTCTTTATTCTTACAGTAAGAGAAGTCATTAATTAGGCCTATATATTTTATAAATTTTTGTGAATTGGGACATTTAAAGTTGCTTTTTTAAAATTCCAATCTAAATTTAGTACGAGTTGGTGCATTATTTGCCGACTCCAAGTACCCCAAATTTCCTCCGACTCAAAGTACCCCAAATTTCCTCCAATTTCACAGCCCTGGTTATATCAATCTCAAAACTGATGTAATAAAAGTGTTCCACAAACATTTTCCTAAACGTTCACAGCATAAAACGTTCTCATTTGACTATTTTATGGTAATAAAGACATGATGCAATCTGTCTTGACATACTAACTGTGTGGGAGGTGAATCTCCTTTCAAAGCTTATTGTGAAACCTGCCATGTATGCAAAACTTTTCTCTATTTTTTTATCTAACATATCAAATGAATTTCTAACTTTTTATTTTACAGTTATGTCCGTACTTTAAAGTCACATTGCTCAAAACGATATAATTTAACTGCCCTGCCGGAGTCAGACTATCTAGAAGAAAGTTTAACTTATTTACAGCAGGTAACACATTTCATGTGTATGCTTACACTCAAAAGTTTTATAATTAAGACATATATAATATATAAAATGTTCACCCATCCTAAATGATAAAATGCCCATTAAATTAAGACCTCTCTTTCTTAAATTTTCAATTTAATACTCAACAAATCTTGTAAGTCTGTGACTTGACTTAGTCCCTGGGGTCCCCATCTAGTAAGTCTACGACTTGATTTGATCCCTGAGGTACCCATCTAGTAAGTCTACGACTTGATTTGATCCCTGCAGGCCCCATCTTGTAAGTCCACAAAGCCTCTGTTTAGTTATAACTATGGTAGTTGTTTTTTTATATAGTCCTTGCCCAAGTAAGTTAATGACAAATTAACAATAATCATCATATAGTCAACAGAATATATATACTCAATGTATCAAGACTGAAAGATAGACACTGAGGCCCTGTGACTTACTAAGAATGGGAAATATTAAGCACTGGGCAACCCAATCAAGGAGGGGTCATAATTTTGAAGGTGGTGCCTATGTTAAAAAATTCAGTTCTTCTGCCTAATTAAATTTTTGTTCGAATGTAATTCTCTATCAAATTTCTCAAGATTTTAGTCAAAGTATGAATTATTAAAGAATTTTAGGCTTACTGTAGTGGTCTTGTAAAAAGAATGCATTTATTAGACTGTCAAAGTAATGTCAGAAAAAAATTCAATCATAGTCCTTATAACTTTATACTTGAGATGACTCCACAGAGCTAAAAGGAATTTTTTTTTGGTCTAGTTTTTTTTTCCCCACTATTTTCCTTAATGTACAGAGAATAAAATTGATGTATTTTGATGTTATTCAATTTGTGAACTAATACAGAAAATGCTCATTAATTTAAAAAAAAATTATTTCAGGAGAAATCAAATCTTCAGCATAAGCTTTTGTCAGATTTGGAAGATCAGATGATACTTCAGGAGCTTGGAAAGCATCCCAATGAATGGCTGACAACAGAACAAGCAGGTCAACTTTAGTCGTGAATGTTTTAGCCATCTAAAAAGTTCAATCCTAATGATATTGCAGGGTCTCAAAGGGATTTTTGGGAACATTTAGAAAAATTTGGTTTATTTTCCAATCTTGGAAAAAACTGACCACGCCTTGGGAATATTTGTAAATTTCTCTAAAATAGACAAAGTAGCCAAAAATTTGTTTTATTATTTTCTATTTTTGAAAATAAATATATATTTAAGTTAAAGGAGTCTTAAAAAATGTTTCTAAACTTATTCTATAGGTACTTTAAAAAACATGAGAGAAATATTTTTTTTTAATTTGGACTACTAGTATCTATATATACTCTGTCAGACACTAGAATATTTTCAGACATACCTACATAAATTTATTTAGGAATTTTGTGTAAAATGTTCAAAGTTTATGAATTTTAAATGATTTTATATTATTTTATTTTTATTTGCTTTTATTGAACGCACAATCTGTGCTATGTGATAGTTTATTTGACTGTTGAGCACTCTGTTTAAAATCATATCATTTCCTCCTCCTCCCCCCATTTAAAAACAATAACAAAAACAAAAAACAATTTTTATGAACACAAAATATTTGATATAGAAGTGTTATACTTGTATTAAGAGCCACATATTTCAAGAAAAAAATAAGTTTGATATCACTATGTCAGGGCATTTTAATTTGATATTTATATTGCGCATCTTAAAAGATCTTGTCTATTTTTACTGCCCACTGTATTTGTGAATTGTTTAGAAATTGGCAGTCAGTTTCTGCTTAGACCCAATGGGATGTTTCATAAAATACCTTGCCCTTAAAAATTGCTCCTTTTCATGGCTTTCATTTAACCATCTATTCATTGGTCTTATAATGGTAGATTTAAAATTGTTAAATGTACCTGTAATTAAATTTTGTTTTACACTGAAATTGCAGAAAACAGTTTCTTAGAGTCAGAACAACTTTTGAAAGAGATCAAAGATACTTCTAAGAAACAGGAGAAGAATCATCAAGAAACTATTGATATAGCCTCTGATGGTAATTAACTAATTAGATATAATTATAATCCGAGACCTTAATTAATATTAACATGAAACCTTTTCTAATGTAAACACAAACATTTTGCCATTATTTATGTAAACACATAAAAAAACAATGCAATGTATGATTGTGGTTGATTAATGTACCGGTATGCATGTATTGATTGTAAGGACATTGTACTGCCCACACAATCCTCTAGGATGCCCTGGCCATGAAAACTTGTGAACACTGCTTCACTGTGATCAAATTATAGATCAAATTGGTCTTACAGGGCTGCTTCACTTTTCACTTTCACTATTTTTGTTCTTGTTACTTTTAAACTTTAATGTTGAGAGAACATTTTGTTAAAACATATGTACCAAGTTAGTTGATTATATTGTTTACAAAGTATTCTAATTACCAATATGCTATTCATTGCCACAGCCCTTAAAACTTTAAAAGAAAAGCTGAGCATTTTAGAGAACAAAATTCTGGAGTTGTCTGAAAAGGTATTGTTTCTATTTGAAATTATAATCAACATCTTGAAATTTACACTATGACTATGAGATGTGTGTTGAAGTAAAAAAAACAACAACACAAGTCAATCCAAAAACTTTCTAGTTCCTTTCTTTAAATAAATCTTTTGTTTTAAGTTTGGGGGAAAAGTTAGTGGAAGCTTTTAAGTTTTGCAATAATGGACACAGAGTAGCAAGAAAAATTTTAAGCAACAAAAAATAACAATTACAACAAAGACTTTTGTTTTGGTAACTTATACAAGTTGAATTTTTTTCATAGAAACTATTCAATAACTGTTTCAATCTTTTCTACGAGTACTAAAAAAATCCACAAATAAACTGCTCAGTTTGGACTATCTAAATACAAAATCTGTTGACATTAAGACGATTTTCACATACCAGTTTTAGTATTTTTGCATTATGGGTTTGGAAATTTTGAATAAAGTTTGATAATTTGATAATGCTTTAGTGTAATATATTTTAATAATATAAATTTAGTCACATGATATTGTTTATTTATTTGCAGATGACAAATTGTAAAGTCAGCAAAGCCTTAGAAAAAGAGTCTCTACTCCTGTCTACAGCCATTGCAGAAAGACAGCTTGCACAGTCCCACTTAGAAAGTCTTCAGGGAAAAATTGAAAACCTACAAGCTATGGCTTCTAAAAACCACAACCAGGAAGTTGCCTTAGAAAAAGTCTTGAAAAAGTAAGCATGGACTATATTTACTTATATATTACTGACACTCATTCTATAAAGAAGAGTGTTGCGTCCTACGCTCATCTGTGATCTAGACTTGCATTTTGTTTAGTGTTTTAAATGATGTAAGTTACTTGTTATCCTGGTTTGTTCAGGCAACCCATTCCCTGCCCAGGTGTCACAGGAAGAAAGAGTACATGTTCTCGCATGAGGGATAATAAAAAACTTTTGTCCTTGTGACTATAAGCTTCTTTGTTACTGTAGCGTGGCGGCCACTCTACGTAGTTATTTGGCTCGTGTAGAGGCTTATTTTTTGTGATGTCACAGTGATGTTGGGCCTTAGAATATATTTTTTTTTTTTCTGTATCCCACGTGGCTGGAGCGAGTGCTGTTGATTTGAGTAATTCTACTACAAGACACGAATACTACACATAGGCAGGTACAAGAACTAAGATTGATTCAATGCTGGGATGAATTTCAAATACTGTTTATTTAGGCATAAGTCCATAGGTAGCAGAAGTAATTCACAATACAAATTTACAGCGTATCAGTATAATTGAACCAGCCGTAAACCCATCTACCCTGTGTTTTACGGCTCCAATGCCAGTTTTCATTCCGTCCTAACTAAAGTGCCCTCTGTAGGGAGGGCAATGGGGAGGGGGAGAGGAGGGCGATCGGGGAAATACAAAGGTTCTTTGATTCTGATACCCTACGGTCCGGACGAGGGCTGTTGCGTATGTGTTAGTTTACAGGGGGGGGATTTGGGGGAGGCGATTTTCACCGCCCACCTGCGCCGACTAAGAATTTCGCGCCTAAACGCAATTTGCTTATCTTGACCAGTGGTCGGTAGCGGAGGGGGGGATCAAAAGAGAGCTAGTCTTGGCGAGGCTAGAAGTGGATGTTTACACTGTTTACGGTGGAGACATAAAAAAGGGGGGGTAAATGGAAGTATCCTGAATTTATACAAGGACAGATAACTATGCTTATGTAATAATATATATCTATATATATCGATATGTGTAAGACAGTTATAAATGAGAGTAAGTAAATACATTCATATATAAACATTAATGCAAGTTACAAATACAGTCATACATCGATGAGCACTGCAATGAGCCAGGATTAATTGTAGTTTATAGGTTGGAGCCATTGTGAGTAAGTGCCATGGCAACAGACTGAGCGGTTGGCGCCTCTAGTGAGTTTACAACAGTTACTAACTAACCAAAAATGCATTAACAATAAAGTTCAATTACTTGTTGTTTTTTTTTGTTATCTGCTATACTCCATAGAATTATTTGGAATAAGTTTTGTTTTATTTTTTCTCGTGATTACAGGATGCAAGGAGATCTGGATGCATCTTTTGAACATTATGGGATAAGATGCTGCGTTTTATCGGAAACATCCCTAGAAGTTACCCTTGAAACTGAAGCATTTAAGCAGTTGAACACTAAAATGTCTGACTTGGATGTTACGTTAGATGAACTCAAGCTGGTAGTGACACTTAATTTTTCAAAACAAGGTCAACTTATTGACGTAAAGGTGAGATTTTGTAAATAAATAATTATTATTTGTCTTCCTTTCAAATTAACTTATTTACATATGAATGACAATAATGACATGTAAGTAGCCTAGCACTGTTTAAAAGATTTTACATTTTTTCTAGGGATTGGGGGAGGGGGACATTGTAAAAAAATAAACTCTTATGATGTCAACAATTTTTGTGTATCAGTATTGTTTTAATTATGTAGAAAAAAGAGCATTTTTTATAGAATTCTTTTACAAAAAGTATTGGACAGTATATAATATTTTTTTGTTTTACAAAGTTAAATCAAACCATAGATGCTAAAGCCATCATAGCCACAGCATTAGCAGACAACAATATTTTGAGGTTTGTTCTAGAGCTGAGCAAATTATGGAGCTCTCAAACCAGGCTTGTAGCTGAAATCTCACTTCTCAGAAATAGGTAATTATTTTATAGTAACAATCAAATAAATTACATATTTATATAGCGCTATTCATAACAAAGTCTTTGAATGCGATTTACATTTACCATGTTATTAAAATAGATAGAAAAAGGGTGTTTTTAATTTTGTTACAAGAATGTATATATATTGTTGGCTTGTTTAACTGTGTTCGGAAGTTCATTCCACCACAGAGGTGCTATGGCCCTGTAGGAGCGAGCTGCAAATGTTTCTCTTCTTACACTTGGTACCTTGAGCTGTAGGATTTTTTTTAACGCAGTCCATTTTCTCTGATGTGTGTAGTTCGACCATGGTTCTCATGTACTGGGGAGATTGACCATAAAGGCTTTTATAGAGGATAGCCAGGACTTATTTTATCCTAAGTGTAGGTAGCTAGTGCAGTTTTCTTAGACAGGTTAATGAGTTCACTTCATTGTTCAGAACAATTTTTGCAGCCATGTTTTGGAACCTTTGAAGCGTTTTCAAATCACACTCTGGCAGTCCAATGTATAGACAATAGTCTATCATCTTGCACAATTCTTTCCTTTATTGTAAATGTTATGCACGTAAATCCATTAGTTTGTTGTTTTTTTACTTTTCTCCAGACATGCCATTGATTGGCTACCAGAGAAGAATACCTTGCTGCTGATTGTGAAGAAAGTGAAAAACTGTGTTTGCACAATTAAAGTTCCTTCAACTTACCCTCATTCTGGAGAAATTGTTGTAGAAAATGTTATGGGTCACCCCAGTGGATTAACTGCTGATGAGGTCATGGTAAGTGCATACAGAAATGTTACTTTATTTTGTAGCATGTATATCAATAGGGCTCATACAGGTTGTGGAAAATTGACATGATTTTTACAGATTTGGGAAAACTGACCAGGGCTTGGAAAAAATGTGTGAATTTTACTAAAAATGGACAAACAAGTGTGAAAAATATTTCTTTTGAATTTGAAAAAAGTGAATTACTATGTTATTAAATCCCCTCTTTTTTTATTTTCTTCAATTATTATAGCTATAGGGTACGTAAAAAATGAACACAAACATTTTGGTAATTATTTGGCCTTTTATAAATACCGTACTACCAAAAATTAAGAGGTTTCACACAAAGCTGTCTGAATTGGGTCGTGAAGTTTGTGAAACGGATTTTTGTTAATAATTTTTTTTAGATCTCTGATTAAGTGAGCATGTTTAAATCACCTATTTTTATTTTGCTAACAATATTTAAGTCAGTTTTTTTTGCTTTCTACAGCCTCCTACAGATACAACTTTAATAGGTTGGTTAGATCACTTGGATTCCTTCTTTGGGCAAGCATAAAGAATATATTAATGATGATTGCTATTAGTATTATTATGCCTTTCCAACAAAAAGGAGTGATAAAACATGCAGGTCCATGTGTAAAATAAATTTTACAATTAATTTAGTGTAACTTCAAATTTAAAAAAATAAATTTTGTTGCACTTTCTACATAATACTTTTTGTATTATTCAAAATCTGTTTCCACAGATCAACTTTCAATGTGGGTTAAGATGTCTTAAGAGTTTTATTTAAACTGATTTAATAAATTCAGAGCTCTTTAGCTAAAAAATTTTTAAGTTTATAACAGTCTGCCCACAGTTATATTTTTATAGAAAAATGTAACAATAAGGCTTACAAATATGTTAATGGAAAATGTTGCATTTTAGTAAAGTGCAATAGCACACATTTTTTCTCATGTAAATAAGTTTTCTAGTGTAAATGTGCTTTTTTTCCTGCCATTTTTTAATGTACTTTTCAGTGAAAAAATCATCATCATCTTAAACATTGAAGACACTGTGTTGTTTTATTTTTATCAACATTTGTCAATATTGACAGATATATTTAATATCAGGCCACACATGGTCTGAGATGCTAGTGCCTCACAAATAACACACAAAATTAAGGCCTTCATTACACACTACATATGTTTTACAAATCTGCAAACATTGTCTTCTTTATGTAGTGATAAGTAGTAGTAACGTTTAATACATCCCTCCCATGACCAAGTGTGTCATTAAATTAGTTGTTCTTTGCCATCAGCCTTTGAAAACCACCATGTCAGCTGGACCCCACCAAATGAACTATTCCAAATTTATTTTTGTTCAAATCGAGCTTTTTAAATGTTTTAAACAGTGTCTTAAGTAGATGACAATAAACTTGCAATATGTTTTTATATATTGTACATAAAAATTTTCTTATACATATGTCTGAACTGGTGTGCCTGAATAAATATTTAATACATATTCAAACAGCATTTTGTTCACATTGTTTGATGAAAATGTTAAGTACTAATTTGTCATCTCTCACTTTCACAAAGCTTTACACAAAACATTATTGTAAGCTAGATGTTGGAATGAAGAGGGTAAAGTAATCACACATTTTGCATTACAATATTTTCAATAATTTTTTTATTCATTTTCTTTGGTCATAATAGCACTATGGTGATCAGCTGTTTAATGAGATTAGACTTAGACTAAAAAAAAATGTTAATACATTTTATATCACTGTAAATTTGTTTCTTTACAATCTGAAAATTTGTTAACTTTTATGCTAATTTTAACTGTTAACAAACATATGAAGAGCATACAAATGACACTTTTGCTTTTAAATTTTTAGTTCAAAATATCAAATTATGTTTATTTTACAGTTGAAAAATTAAGCACTCTAATTTTAATACCGTAATTTTAAAACAAATTTCAAAAATTAACATTTAACTGGAACAAGTAAAACTAAAACATTATTATCATTAAAATAAAATGTTTATCATAATGATTATATAAGAAGTTGATGATGAATACTTTTATCATTTTTAAATTTAAACAAACATTTATTCCTTATGCAATATACAATCAAGGATGGCAAAGTATGCAATCCATTTTCTTTTTTATCATTACAAATAAAATAATATGGCAAGCACACAATCACATAAGTTTCACATATTCAGATCTATATTGAGGTTCAAACATTTTGGTTTAGAATTAATTAATTCAAATTCTTGAAATAAAAAAAAATCCCCCCAAAAAAATCTGATTCTATCTAAAATATGTTGAAAATTAATTTGTGAATTTGAATTAATTTATAGAATTAATAAAAAAAATAAAAAACTCAATCTTAATGCATACACACACAAAACACTATATACAAACCATGCAACCTACTTTGAACAAGGACAATTTTGAAAGAGCAATTGCTATGCATTCTAACCAATTCTGGCAGCAATATCAACTTTGCCATACCAGGACAATGTGTTCTTTATGAAGTCTTATGATTTTAGAAAAAAAATTCAGGGCGCCCATTAACTCTAATAAAGATCACCTTTTGTTTACATTTATTTTAAATATAAATACACTGCCCAGGATTATAAAGAAATATGGATTTTACCATTGTAGTACAATGTAATATTTTATAAAATAGGAAAGGTTCTGACCTTCTAATAACATTTTCATGCGCTACAGCCTGTTACATGTTCATTAATTTAAAAAATGCTCAATAACTATAATTTTACAATATTCAAGCCACAGATTCAGATAAAAGTTAAAGAACAATTAAACAAGATAAGTTGGATAAGTACAGAAAGATGCCAACATTTTGGATTTAAAATGGGGAGATTTGTCAGCAAAAAGTGTTCACCTGGAGTCAAGGAGCAGAGAGCCTATTGGTTCCTATCAATAATAGCAATAAAAAAATGGATGGCTAACAAACAAATATGTCCTGTACACAGGACACAACAATAGTGCAACATTGTTTTCATACTATCAGCAAATTATGTTTAAAAATTATAAACACAATATTTCTATCCTGGACATCCTTACTTAAAATGGGACAGTATGTAGGTATGACAACATGATGTGGGGGAATGGAATATATTTTTATCATTAAGGCCTTCAATGGACAATAGCAATCTGTTCTATTTGCATTTAATACTGTAAATACTGAAAACTCACAATTATATACTTGTGTGTGAAAAATTACCATTTAGAAATTGGATCCTATTTTTAAAAACCTCCTGTAGGTATTTTGTATATATTGTAAATACCCATATTTTAATAATTGTAAAGCATAAACCACGATTTTTATATAATCACAATTTATTACCTTATCCTTCCAGGGTATTGATAGTACTAAAAATATATACACTTTTCTATTACAGTCCATTTGATTTTGATATAATATGTGTGTATATATCTTGAAATTCATTTTAACTACAAAAATATTGAAAAGTTGTGCTAAATAACAAATTTTCTCAAACAGAGGCAAAAACTTCCCATGAATTTTTTTCTGAGACTTTAAAAAGAATGAAACCATTTAAAAAAAGACACTTCCCTGCAAAGTTGACATATAATCATATTTATTCGAGACAATATCCGAGGTGTCATGTCTTATAGCTGGTTATTACAATCAATTAAGTAAATATTATGTACTAGGATGAAGAAGCCCTTGATAAAATTGGAGGTGCTTTGGATTTGGCTATTTCCGCTGCTTTGCGTGCTGTGTCTTTAATTTTATTTCCCACAAGTAGTGGATGGTCTTTTAGATGATCTGTTTTGAACAAGGATGTAAGTACAAAATCTAAACCCTGGGTAGCTTTCTTTGCATTGCTTTGGAATCTATTAGCTCCAAATGCTTCCAAGGCCCCAGCAAGGCCAAACACACAGGAAGATACAAAAGCTGTTCTCTCGCATATTGTCCATGCTGGGTTCTCAGGGTTCACTCTGTAAACACATTTTTCTTCAATGCTCTGAAACAGATATTGAAATTATAAAACTATTGTACAACAGAAATACATAACTTTGTTTTACTGTATTGATTTTTTCCGGGTAGAAATCTGATTTTAAATGTCTCTTTAAAAAAACATGAGCCAAAGGAAAGAGGTGAAAAGGGGGGGGGGGGAAGATGTGCATATATATTCTCATCAGTCATATGCACTAAACTGCTTCTCCCCACCTGCAGAACTACCCAGGGTCATTGACAAGGTGGCTTGCTCATATTCAACAGGGGCTGTCCCCCATTGTTAGCCTGTCATTGTACTCCTAAAGGGAGCGTATTTGTGATTTACACACTTTGTCAGTGTAACATTTTCACAATTGGCATAAGTCTGTATTTAAAATGAACTTTCCAACCCAATAGACGTTCTATTACAAGTTTAAGAAAACAATCTCAGCACTTATCAAATTTTAAAAAAATGTATTAAAGTCTCACCATTATTTTCTGTAGACCTAAATTTCTAGTGTAAGTTGTAAAGGTTTTTTCTGACGCATCAACCACTGACTCTTCAACAATCAACACATCCTTGTTCTGACCAACCAATTTCTCTCCCCACTTTGGAATTTTATTTGTCTTGGTGAGCATTCGTGTTGAAACAATTTTGTTTCCATCAATTTTACGAGATATGACATCTTCAGTCAGGACATGTTTACTGAAAAATTGGAAGTGCCTTTTTAATAACGTAAAATTGAAAAATACATTTAGACCTTCAAATGACAAAAATCTAAACTGATAACCAAAAAACATACTTCTTTTTCTTAGCCATACAAAAATCTTTAAAAATATAAATCCCATTTGAATAAATGATTACTGTTTCGGATAAGAGTTAGAATTTTTTAAGTTTGTAATGATCTTTCCTTCATACCATTTTTGGAAGCCAAGAAATACTTTAAGTTTGAGGATGGTCAATGAAAGACAGACTAGAGAGAACTTTTGAAAGTAAAATAATATTCAATAAATGCTCTTGAATCAATTGAAATTTGATTAACTAGATTTGTTAATAAATTTCTCCCTCAAATGCCATTTGCATGAAAATAAACGCATCTTTTACTTTTTTATTGTGACACAAGAAAAACTGAATATTAGCAGTAGGGCACACAAGTACTCAAGGACAAAATGGTTTATATTCTTATGCCTCATTAGAACAGATGTTTTGCTATGCTATAATAAGAGATAAAAGCCGTGACATAAAGGCATAATATGAACTACTCACTCAGTATAAAGGTGCTATACAAGTTTTCTGACACTTATATGAAATTGCAGACAAAAAGCAGCACGACAACCACACATCCCCCCCCCCCTTTCCCACAAGATGCCACAGCAAGTAAATCAAAACTGCTGTCGTTTATATTGTATTGAAAGAGATAACCGAGAATTTTAAAAATTCTAAGTCTAATTAGTTTTTGGTTTTAATGACTCTATTCATGGAATCCACAATATTTCTGTTAAAATCGTTCCCCCAGAATCAATAGACAGCCATGCTACTTAAGATAAACAACAGCTTCCAAAAAAAAGCACTGATCACTTTCCATTTGATTATCAAAGTTATGATCATTGTTAAAGTTTCTAAATAAAAATGAAAACCAACCTGTTTGGATTTGGATAACGTTGCCAAAAACTTATTGCCACTTGTTCCCAGGTGTATTTAAATATACTTGTTGTAGCAACAAATTTCACCATTGTGGACTGAAATATTACATGCATAATACATTAATAAAATAAATGTAGAAAAAACAAACAAGTAAAATGTGACTCTGATACTATGTATTATAGCTCAAGCTGTGTGATTTAATTTGTAAGCTCTCAATATTGAGTTACAATAGCTTTAAAATAAGGATTACAGCCTAAATGGAAATAATTGTCTTGGACATTTGGATTTGCCTCAACAGAATCTCCAGCTATTCTGAATTATTTTTTTTTCATAGACAAATAATGCACACACAAACAGTTATAAATTAATAAGTAAAGAAAAAAACTATCCAGGGGTATTAAATATTTAGTATATTAAAATATTTTAATAATATTATACATAAGTTATTATAAATATTAAATTTTAATGTAAATTGTAAATTATTGAATTAATCTTATCTTATACATTACAGGTAGGCCTATGCAGTAGGCTACGTTATTAAATGGGTAAAAGTGCATTATAAGTAGGCTAAGCCTCTGCTCTAGTTGTATAAGACTATAAGACAGAATATCCTCAATTGCAGGTTCAAGAAAACATTATGACAACAATCAAATGGCACAAACTAACATGGTCATGTGTTGCGGCACAATAGCCTGTCAAAAACAATCCTCCAGGCCAGGGCACAGAAGAAGGTGTAGGCCCCTATGTCAGAGAGGCCGTCAGCAGAGATGTTTGTTCAACAATGTAATATGTAAAGTATTGGACAGGGCTGCAGTTGACTCAACACTCAACTATTCACAACTGCTCAACAAGTCTCAAGAGTGAGTCAAGAGTACTCAAGAGTCAAGCCAAGAGAAAGAGACTCAAGTCAAGATAGGAGATAGTGATAGGCAAAGCGGAGAAAGTTGACTGCTGGCTGGGGTGTCCATTCGCTCCCCGGTCATGGGATCGATGATGATGATGATTTAAGTAGTATAAGGCTATATAGGCCTAATTTATAAGATAATAATAATAATAGCATGCCTATAACTATAACTATAAGTTATAACAGGAACCTAAAAAGTAAATACAAAATGAAATTACGCCGGTGCAATTTTTTATCACTGACAACACAGTTCTCAGAAAAACAAATTCAAATGCTGATTGTGGCCTCGGCTATTGTTAATAAACTCTATTTTTAATGAGAAGATCTTTTTAAGCAAATAAAATAGTGCTAAATATAGATATATATTCTGCCCAAGATGTAGTAGAACATACTCTACAAGAAAGAGTCTCGTGCTTACCTGAAATTTCAATAGGAAACTGTCATTTTACAGTGAACTGTGACCTTAGACGACATTGAACCGGAAGTTGTCTTTTATTTCTTTCTTTTCCTAACACTGAACTATATAAACATAGATATATGTATCGACTACCTCAAATAAAATATCCGTTCCTTAAACTTAAATGCCAGACTTATTTTTTTTTTAAACTTGGTTTTGTCGAATGTAAAATCAATAGAAAATTGTAGATTTATTGAATATTTTGATCTACTGTTGGCTAGCTGGCTATAAGTCATAATCACTGACAAAGAGAGACACTGATAACGTTAAAAAAATGCCGCCCCGCCCCCTTCCCGTTTAACTTTGTAATTGTAAAAGCATTACGGCACTCCTTTACTTTGGGGCTCGAGGGTATATGTAACTGTATTGTTGATTGAAAAAAATGATAAGCACTCCTTATTTGCATTTAAAAAGTGAAATAAAAAAAAACTATTAAAAAAAAGGAGCTTTGAATTTTTGTTCGTATCGTTAAAGTTTAGATCTAGTTCACGTTTTTATATTATTCAAAGTGGGTGGGTCCCCATGTCACTCTTCAATGTGAAATCTTAAAATAACAATCAGTTGATAAACACCCGTGTTAAGAAATTCATTATGATTGTACTTAGTAAATAAGTTAACCTTACATTTATTGGGTATTACCACTTTAGTCTTGAATCTATTCTAATATAAGATCTACATTTTACTTTTGTAAAAATGGCTCTGTTTACAGCCTCATCGAGGTGAGTGTTAAAGGCGACTGCTGTTAAAAAAAAATGTCAAGTAGAGACTCTACACTCCTCTACTACTACTAGTACTAGTTACTAGTCTAGATCTAGAGTCTAGACGAGTAGCGTAGGCTATAAAATTGCTATATAAATATATAAACAATTATAAAATAGTAAGTTAAGTAAGTTATTTAGTAGTAGCCAGCAGTAGTAGGCCTTCTGACTTAAACTACTAAGTAGTAGTTACGTTAGTTAGTACTAAGTTAGTAGGCTAAGTCTAAGTTTAAGTAGGCTTACACTGGTGACTGATACACTCACTGGCCTACAGATTACAGTCAGTCTAGTCTATATCATATGCTATACACTAGGCCTACCTATACTATATATTATCTAGATTTATATTCTATAGCCCCCTTTACTAGGCTACTATCTAGGCCTATATAATAAATATATTCAGTCAGTAGGCTGAGTAGGCTACTATAGGTCCAGTAGGCCCTATAGTATATGATAATATGTAGTATATTAGTATAGACTTTACTTTATACTTTATAGTTTTATAGACTAGTATAGTTACTGGTAATACTTCGGTACTCCTGCCCCACGAAAAGTAGGGTTATAAAAAATTCCAACTGAAAATCTCTTCGCGTGGAGCTATTGTAAAGTGTCTCAGAAAGAGCAGCAGACTATTTAAAATGAAAAAAAAAATTTTTTTCAAAAAAATATAAATCATTTATATTGTGTTTAGCAAATGGTTGTGACGTCACACAGCCAAGCAACACGATGCATGAATCAAGTCTGCATCAATTCCTAAGACACTCATCAATAGCTCCTGGTACGAACATTTTCAGTCGGAATTTCTTAGAACCGATACCGAAAAGGGAAAAGGGGCCAAATAGCACAAAACGAATAAAAAAATATAATTATTCTTACCGTATTTCATATGAAAGAACACAAAAAGACACAAAATCCTATTGTTCTTTCTTTCTACTTGTTGAGAACACCTTGTCTCTTCAGCATGTGCTATTCTAGACTACTTCCTGCCCCAAGATATGGCCAGTTTAGCTATCTATAGCCAAATAAAAAAACTACAAAGCTCTCCCTATCCTATTACCTAACCGATACGAACCATTAACAAATAATAAAAAGCCATCCCTAGCTTAGAAACTAATCGATACTGGCTAAAAATCTGGTCCGCGAAGCGTGCAGTACATGCAGTGTGTGTGTGTTCGTTTGACATTATGCGATAAAAAATTTTTAAAAATTAAAAATAAACAAACCAAAGGGACGTAACACAATTTCCAAAGGAAGTAACTCATGTTAAATTTTCAACACACAATTTCAAAGGGAGGTAATATTTTTTAATTAAAAAATCTCAATTTTCAACATTTCAATTTTTTTTTTTTAAATCACTGAAATGAAACCGCTCAATAAAACCTCGATTTTCGTATTCAGGATAAAAAGATCTTTAAAGTAAAGAAAAATTCCGTGGGGCAGTTAAGCCAAAGTTTACTATAGTTTAATAGTATATATTATTAGGCCTAAATTTAATAAATTTATATTTTATACTATAAATTGTATATTAATAGTAAATTCTAAATTTAAATAGACAGCTAAAATAGGGCATATTCCGCCACCTAGTTCTAGTAACCTAGTACTAATGACTAATACTGGAATACTATTAATGCTTGATACTATTTCACTATACTATACTTATACTGTCTATACTATTATAGTATAGTCTAGGCCAGCCATGGCGAACCTATGGCACGCGTGCCACAGCTGGCACATAGAGCCATTTCTGTGGCCACGCAATCATTTACCAAAAATGGAACAGCCAAGTTATGCTTGTTGGTTTTAATTGCTGTGTTGGCACGTTAAAAGAAATAAGTTGGTCTTGTAGTGTACTTTGGGCACGCAGCCTCAAAAAGGTTCGCCATCACTGGTCTAGGCTAATGTGTAAATTAGCCTAATTATTTAATAATAATTTATTAGGCTAAAGCTAAATTCCTAAATAATTTAGAAAAAATATCTTAGGCTAAAAGCTTAGGCCAGCCGCCAGGTCCTACTCCTACTGCCTACCTCTAATACAAACTATTTCAATAACAATTGAACAAATAATTAATGACATATATATGGGCCTACTGTATATATTAGGCTATACTAACAACTACTACTTTTTGGGTTGGTATTAGTAGGCTACTATTAGTCAGTCTAAGACGTATAGTCTAATCACTAATTAGATTATTAAATAAAATTCAAGAGAGAGAATCATTTAAAGTTGAAATCATTTAGAATTAGATTACCATAGCAGCATGCTAAGTGAGAGAGAATCATTTAAAGTTGAAATCATTTAGAATTAGATTACCATAGCAGCATGCTAAGTGGGTTAACCTAGGCTTGCCGTGGCCAAAGAAACTAGTGGATGCCGCTTAACTGGCCCTATGATAAATTTGGTCCAATAGTTACTTGACTTTACTTAGTTATAACTATGTATGGGGACTTTTTTATCCATTTCTATTTTGTAGTATCAAGAAAGCAGTACTACTTATCAATGAATTGGATGTTAGCAAGTTCCCTTTGCTTTTGTCAAGAATTATACAAAAATTGCATGTAAAGGTAAGAGTTTTTAAATTTAATATATATGGTAATTCGCTAATGATATGTAAAATAGGCAAACCTATAAGTTAAAACATTTTATGGCCCAGCATTCTAGTCTTAATCACAATTGTTGTAAAATCTTATAAAAGATTTTCACAATGTTTATTGAATGTCTACAAGAAATCAAATTAAAAAATAATGACAACAAACACAGATAATTTTTTATTTCCTCACACTCCACCATATAAAAATAAGATCTTGACTAAGGATTGAGGACTAACAATAGTATTTAGATATTAATGTTTTCACATTTTAGCACATAAAAAAACAATTTTAGTGTACAGTAAACATAAACATACCAGTCATTGTTTTATATATAAAGTGACCTGGACTCCTGATAAATAAAATAATACATCAACATCTGAACATACAACAAAACTCTGTGAAAACAGTAGCATTTATTTCACTCCTATTCACTTCTGCACAAGTCCTGGATAATCTCAGTTTTGGTCATTTTGTCTCTCCCTACCTGCTACTCCAAACTTTCTTTGCAATTCCATGCACATTCATTAGAGAGAAAACTAGAAACTTTTATCCCTAACTTTATTATCTTGTCCTTATTTTATGCTCTTTATGACGACACATCATTTCAAACGTTCAGACCCCTAACCGTTACTGCTCCAACCTCCCAAAATCAGTTTTCTCTGTTTTATTCATTATGATGCACATTTTGAAATTCTTTATATTTTAGTTTTTGTATATGGCAAAATATTCTAAAGACTAATAATAAAAGATTTTGGGAGAAATTAAAATGCAAACAAAAATACTTATAAAGGATACATACAAAAACCTTTTTTTTACACTTAATAATTAATTAGAACAAATTCAGAAAAGAGCTGCAAGGCTCATTACTATAGAATATATTTACAACTGACAAGAGTAACACCCATAATTAAATCACTAAACCTAGAAACACTATAGGACAAAAGAGCAAAGACTAAAGTAATTATAATACATAAAGCATTAAACTCTTATTTTGAAATACAACCCAATAACAACCTGTTGCAATGCTCAGATAAACATAAGGACAGAAACACTTTTGTTTTCCCTTATGCGAGAACAAATGCACATAAATACTCTTTCTTCCCGAGGGGCATTTGGGCATGGAATGGGATGCCTGAACAAACCAGGAAAACCAGTAACTTAACATCATTTAAAACATTAATAAAAATGCAAGACTAGACTAATGAACGTAGGACGCATCAATCTTCTTTATAGAACTGTAATATATAAGATAAGAATTGAGCTGTTGTTCACTTGAGTTTTAAAACAACCTAAATTAATTTTTTATACAGCATTTCTATGTTTGGCTTCATTCCTTCTAATTATCTCATTCACCAGGATGAACGCACATTCTCAGAGGAAGAAGAAGAGAAACTTCAAAATGCATTTGACATAGCACCTAATGATTTAGACCTGATTCTACAGACACTGGAATTTATTTTACAACAGGTAAATGAAGCATTTACTTTGAATGTTGCTTGGGTCTTACTCTTTAGTTTTGTCATGGGAATTTTATTGCCAAACAATATCCCTGTTCGCAGTAATTTATTATTTTTTTTGTAAAAAATGTAATTGTTATGTGAATGAAAATTATTCTGACACTAACACTTTGCTATATACTGATAAATACTGAGATTTCAGTATGTTATGAACCTATTGGTCTCCAATCATTGTCATATCTTTAGTCTACATTTTGGAACCCAGTTCCATTTTATTTCTACAAGATACAGCATCGCAACCCAAATATTAGCTCTTAAAATGGTTGAAAAAAAACATATTAAAATAGAATAACCTTCAAATTGTAGTTTTAAAAAAGAGTGTTTTTTATATCTGTGCTATGCATGTATAAATTTATTCTTTCGTAGGCAGCTTATCACACAGCAAAACCTGTAACATTAGGAGAACAATTAAAAGAATTACAGCTAGATGATGATAAGGTAAATAAAAAAAAACATTTTTAGCAAACCATAAATATAAAATTGTGTGTAAGTAAAAAAAAATACAAAATCTAACATTTTACGATTTAACTTTTTTATTTTTGTTTAAAAATCCGACAAAGTTGTGACAATCATTTTTTTAAATTGATTTACTAAATTGAGCTTATTGCTTAACATCTAGGCAAACATAATTGTTGAAGCATGGGCCAATGGAGCCAGAGATCTGGTTCAGAAATTAAGAGAAAGAACAGTTCATCCTCTACAGGTGAGAAAACATTTCAATTTTTTAAACCCCTTTTTTTTTTCCTCCAGTTATCTCCCCTTTCTCATACTTGAATATCATGCTATTTATTTATTTTATCTTATACATTACAGACGCTCCTTCTATAAAGTCAATTATTGCGTCCTACGCTCACCTGAGGTCCGAGCCTAGTCTTGCATTTTTATTAAAGTTTTAAATGATGTTAAGTTACTGGTTTTCCTGGTTTGTTCAGGCAACCCATTCCATGCCCGAATGCCACTCGAGAAGAAAGAGTACTTATATGCATTTGTTTTATTGAATATATTGTTTTCCTACCCAATATATTAGAGACATGTTTGATACTTGTTTACTCCCCTTTCATTCCCTTTCAAAATGGATTATCCGACCATGCTCTGACCTGTATACATTATAGGTTTATAACACATATTTATCTATTTAATATGGGGGTTCAGTGCTATACATATTGTGTGTATTCAGGATAATGGAAACAGTAACATTTAACTTTAATGCCAACTGCCTTGCAATAAATTTGTTGTTATTTCAGCTGGAGGACATTAATTGGAGAGTTAATCTTCAGATGGCTCAGACCTCCCAGTCCAAGATGAAGCTGCCTAATGCTTTATTTCAACTGGGCATCAGAAATGACACAACAGGGGTGAGTTGGGTGTATTAAAACTTCAGAATAGACACCCACAAACGAAATATTTTGTAAACTTTTTGTCTACTGAGACACTCATTATCTGACTAGAATAAAGGCAGCTTGATAGATTCATTGCATTAAAATGACATCTTCCATAAGTTGTTTTACTTTTTCAAATGGACAAAGCCTTAAACATTTTTTTATTTAAATAAAAAAATCAGTTAAGCAATTGCTCCAGGTTGTTTTTTTTAAATAACTAAAAGCAACTAGAATTTTAACAAAAATGAAATTCCCATTGAAATTGTTTAATTTATTTAGTGCTGATATAAGTTCATTAGTTTCCTTTACATATGAATGTGTAGTTCCCTCACACTTGTGGGCTGCCTATCAATGCTGGGTAGACTTCTGGATGCCTCATGTCTTGGGAAGAAATTCAGACTTTATTAGACAGCTCTTGATTAGGCTTAACTATTTAATTAGACTTAACCAATTGATTTAGACATAACCAATTGATTTAGACATAACCACTTGGTTTAGACTTAACCAATTGATTTAGACATAACCACTTGGTTTAGACGTAACTAATTGATTTAGACATAACCACTTGGTTTAGACTTAACCAATTGATTTAGACTTAACCAATTGATTTAGACATAACCAAATGGTTTAGACTTAACCAATTGATTTAGACATAACCACTGCCACTTGGTTTAGACTTAACCAATTGATTTAGACATAACCACTCGGTTTAGACTTGACCACTTGATTTAGACATAACCACTTGATTAGGCTCAATCAAAGATCCATCTCATGATAGGCCATCATGTCCCATAAACACAACAACAGCAGTAGTCAAGTAAAGATAAGAATTACAGATAAAAGGAACAGTAGATACATGAACAGCTAAATTTGAAATTTTAACATCACTTACCTACACACTTAAAAACACTTCTTTTGACAAATATTTTTATTAATATTAATTAAAAATACCAGGGTAGTATCAAACATGTATACATAGAAAGTGTGTTATCATAATATATTATTGAACAGATTAGTAGATTAGTAAATGCATTTGTTGTTTTGAAGAAAATTTTGATGGCTTTTTTTTTGTTGTTGCTATTGATTTCACAGTTGAAAGAAAATATCAGACTGGAATTTACCCATGAAGAGCTTTATGACTTCTATAATCAGGTCAGTGGAGTTTTTTATAGTAATTTTTGTTTCAAAATCAACTCGTTCCTTTCCCCAATCAAACATACATTGTTATGTAAATGCCATTCCTAAGTTTGTCAGTCAGATCCATACCTCGATATCATCTGTTAGGGCATCGCTGCTTTTTGTATAAGCGATAAGAAATTTCTATAATATCTTAGCCCTTATGCGAATTTGAAATCCTAGGCTTTGTCCCCCAAAGTGATAAGTCAGGTTTGATGTGAGAGAATCTCATTACTGTTATTTACTTACGACTGCACCAAGCAGAAGAAAAGAAGAAAACAGACAGATCCCCCCCCCCTCCTTTATTATTCAGCTCACCTAAAAATGAATAAAAAAACACCTGTACATATTTGTTAGCTGCAAAAGAGTGTTGGGCTCAGCCTTATGATTTGTTGGGCTCAGCCTTATGATTTGTTGGGCTCAGCCTTATGATTTGTTGGGCTCAGCCTTATGATTTGTTGGGCTCAGCCTTATGATTTGTTGGGCTCAGCCTTATGATTTGTTGGGCTCAGCCTTATGATTTGTTGGGCTCAGCCTTATGATTTGTTGGGCTCAGCCTTATGATTTGTTGGGCTCAGCCTTATGATTTGTTGGGCTCAGCCTTATGATTTGTTGGGCTCAGCCTTATGATTTGTTGGGCTCAGCCTTATGATTTGTTGGGCTCAGCCTTATGATTTGTTGGGCTCAGCCTTATGATTTGTTGGGCTCAGCCTTATGATTTGTTGGGCTCAGCCTTATGATTTGTTGGGCTCAGCCTTATGATTTGTTGGGCTCAGCCTTATGATTTGTTGGGCTCAGCCTTATGATTTGTTGGGCTCAGCCTTATGATTTGTTGGGCTCAGCCTTATAATTTGTTGGGCTCAGCCTTATGATTTGTTGGGCTCAGCCTTATGATTTGTTGGGCTCAGCCTTATGATTTGTTGGGCTCAGCCTTATGATATGTTGGGCTCAGCCTTATGATTTGTTGGGCTCAGCCTTATGATTTGTTGGGCTCAGCCTTATGATTTGTTGGGCTCAGCCTTATGATTTGTTGGGCTCAGCCTTATGATTTGTTGGGCTCAGCCTTATGATTTGTTGGGCTCAGCCTTATGATTTGTTGGGCTCAGTCTTATGATTTGTTGGGCTCAGCCTTATGATTATAATATATATATATATATACACACACAAAAACACAAAGTTTTTACATTCTTGATTGTTCCAAAAACACAATAGGGCTCACAGTGTTTTTGGGAGGGGTGGGTCTTTCATTTGTATGTATACCATTCTACCAGTATGTTATTTGTGTATAGGACACAAATAATTATGTTAAAGCAGGTGATAAACGGGGTTCTAATGTTTTATTAAATAGAGCTAAGTCATAGCACAGTATTAAAATACTAATCTGACAGAGCAGGGGTGGGGAACCCATGGCCCGTGAGCCAGATGTGGCTCTTTTGATGGCTTCGTCTAACTCGCAGACAATTGTTCGATTATTTAAAAAAAATTTAAAGACTTTTTTATCTAAATATTAATTGCATATCAATATTTCATTCTACAAATGAGCTTAAGTCTACTGCAGCTCAGCATCACGTTGAATTTACACAAAATGCACACATTTACTTGAATGTTTAGTTTCAAAATATGTGGTATCCATGGCTCTCTAAGACAAAAAGGTTCCCGACCCCTGTGACAGAGTATTTATTTAAAGCCACCTTTATATCATCATATTCTGGAACTTGATAAAAAAATCTCTTTACCCTCAATTCAATCCTAAGTTTCTTTCAATGAAAGGCAAAAAAAAAAAAGGATTACCGTCAATAATTTTTTTGTAAATATACTTTGTAGTTCAGTTAACAGTTTAAAATAATAGATTACCTCTTCTTTACTGCTAATAAAAAAAACTTTCCTAAATTACCTCCCCTTTACTGATAATTTAAAAAAAAAAAAACTTTTCTTCCCCGATGATGATAATAATAACTGGGCTTTTTACACACGAATGTTTTTATACTTTTTAAAACATTATATTTTTAAATAGTTTATAATAACCGTAGTGAAGCATACATATAATAAAAAAAAATGAAGGTAATAAAAAGTAAGCCCACGTTATTGATAAGTAATTCACATGACATTCATTATACATTATTATGTTCTTTCCAACTAAACCCTTTTATAAAATAGAAACGATATAAGCTAACACGGCTTTGACAGTTCTCCTTTTTAAAAATTCTAATGCATGAAATTACATGACGTGTACTTACTGTGGATTTTGGAGGTTTTAAATTTTAAGTAATGAGTTGTGTTTTATCCAAAGACGTAAGTTATTTAAACTGAGTTATGGTCCTTGACTTCTTAAACCGTGTCGAAGTAAGTAGAAGCAATGTTTCTGCTCTACAAACTCAAATGGTTGGCTCTATTATGGCGAGTGGAGTTGCGTTTACCCCATTCACTTGGTCTGCAAACACCAAGAGATTAGTGCCCTCTTCATCGCAAAGTCCACATTTAATTATTCCCCCTACTGATGTCGGGGGTGCCTATCATAGCTTATCAGGAGGGGAGCGCCCTTTACCGCGACCATCGCATCTTATTCCCATACACATAACATTCGTTTTCAACTATCTAGCATTCTAGGCTACTCATTTAACAGAGGAAGTCATGTGCTTTTTTTGCGTGAGCAGAATTACACTTGAAAGGGATCATGGGTATTTTTTAGTTGTAACAACACATTTACTTTTTCATTGAACAATGTTCTTAACGTTTCATTATATTTCCGAAAACGAACTGAAATGTGTGTAATTACTCGAGTAACGTGTTGGTCATCGACCTTAGTAATTGTTCTTACGCAGCGTTTTCCCCCAATTCCACACTGCGACCCGGTACCGGACCACTCCGGACCACGGTAAGCTAAGTGGAAGAAATGCTCAAAGTTTAGGCCATATTTGCATAGCAATAGATCTATGACAATAGACATAGACCTTTATTAATAGATCTATAACAATATAGCCTACCTATAACACTAAAAATATAACAATATACCTAAGCTTATAACAATACAAATATAACAAAATACTTTTTTTTAAA
This sequence comes from Anisus vortex, assembly GCA_949126835.1. NCBI lineage: Eukaryota > Metazoa > Mollusca > Gastropoda > Planorbidae > Anisus > Anisus vortex. The sequence continues at coordinate 75,585,653 of OX421492.1, forward strand.
ACCATTTTACATATTTCACTTATAAGAATAGGTTTTTACAGGCCGAATTTTTCGTTAAATTTCGTTTATTTCGCGCAAAATTCGAGACTAAATCTAGACATACATTATTCAACAATCGGGAGTAATATATCACCATGACTCGACCCCCAGTGAGAAATGGGACTCGACCCCCAGTGAGAAATGGGACTCGACCCCCAGTGAGAAATGGGACTCGACCCCCAGTGAGAAAACGGGAAGGGTTTTAATTATAACCCAATAAGCCGACCATGTGTGTGTGTTTTTTTGTTTTATTATTCTTGCTGTGTGTATTTTTTCCCCCGCCAATTACAAGGTAAATCACCAAGACGTTCCATTTTTCTTCCTGACGACACGGACCCAAAAGGGAAGATTACTGGCGTTTTCTTTTTTCCAACTTCATGACGTTGTTGGCTCGAGAGTTCATAGTTCCCAAGGGGAAGTCATTGATGGGCGGAGGGCTCCATTAATAATGAATCCGATGGGCGGGCAACGGGATCTGTTCGCGCGATTCCCCAATGATGGGGGGGAAGGGGGGGATTTTGGTATGTGACAGAAATTGAAGTTTGTCTGTCAGAGATCTCAGATTTGTTGTCCCTGCCTAGTGAACTGGGTGCAGCCTTGACACTTGTGGCCGAAATGGAAATGTCATTTACTCCCACAGCCACGAGAGGAGAGGAAAATTGCTTATTTAGATGTTTTTTAAGATAACTCTTGAACGAACACATTTTCAGATTTACTCCCCCTTATCCCCCCCCCCCCTTTTTTTGTGTGCGTTAGTTTTCGTTTTCAAATTACTTTGGAAGAGGTGACTAAAAGTTCATTTAATTTTACGTTTTTTTTAAACTCTCTAACCAAAAGAAAAGACAATAGACCGTATTACATAAATGTTCAATTAAATTGCACCTTTTATATTGATTTACGTTCGTGCTGCTTCCAAAGAGTGAACAAGATATTGCGCGCTCATTTTCTTGGTAGTCCTATTTACAAAGACTATAATAAGATCGACCGCTTGCTCTATTTTTAGAGATGAAGTGTTGTTTTTCCGCGCGCAGCCAATGACGCTGTCCTAAATGACCCCTAAACATACCTAAAGTTTTTCGCTGTATAGGACAACTTTCGATTTTAATCTTAATTTTCCATTGAGACAATCAAAGCGAATTACTAAACCGGAAGTCTAGAGGACAGGGTGCGATCGGGAATTCCGAAACAGATTATTTCAAGTTATCAAATAGCAAAAAATATCAAAGCAAGAGTTCCATCTTTTTATAGTCTTTGTTATTAGCTATGTTATGTAGACTCTTTCTGGTGCATACTAGCTAGACTTGTTTGAAACGGCCATCATTGTGATAAAATTCCTGCCTTGGAAAATCAACAAGGTAGCCTAAATCAATATTTAGGTCTAGGCCTGTGTTTGAATAGGCCTAAACATGAATCTAACAACGACATATTATTATTTCTTTTTGCAAGAATCCATTTAGAATAATAGCTCCGTGAAGATAGAACTTATTCTTCTCCTAAACAGGTCAATGTGATTCACTTAGAATCATTAGTCCTACACGCTCACCCCTTTGTGATCTGAGCGCGCGATTTAATGTTAGTCATTTTGACCACATAATATGAGTCATATAATAAAGTTTTTAGTTGTTGCTTTTTAGCGTATTTTGTTTAAATATTTCAACCAATCACAGATCGTATTGGTGTCGTGCGTATGGGGAAAAAAATCCCTTTAACCCTTACAGTCCCGGGCGCGTATATAGCGGAACTGAAGGCAGCATAGATAGAAGTAGGTCGGTACGGGAAGGGTTAAAAAAATCAAATCGTGTATAGCTGTATCTGAGACAAAGAGGCCTCTCAATTTACAGCCGTTAGCGAGGGGGAGAGGAGGTTTTTCTCTTTTTAAAATGTCACATGGGGTGGTTATAATGTTTATGTCATAGTGCTTTTTGATGTCATGTAGTCATACAGAAGTTTTAACGAAAGCATTGTCAAAGAACGAAGTTTATAATTGTAGGCCTACTCACTTACTTACTTACGCCTTTCGCCCCCCGCCTGGGACATAGGCCGACAACTCGAGTCCTCCAGGTATCCCGATCCTGAGCAAATTTCACAACAAACAAAAAATAATTGTATTTCATGTAAAATATATCTTTTCTTTTTTTTTCTCAACTTTTTACTCACTTTCTGTTTTGCTTTTGTTTTTTTGTGTTTTTTTCAGTTAGAGGTAATCCAGAGTCAATTGGACAGTTTGAGTTAAATCCCCTTTCTCGGTTCGACCTCAATACGATGTCTCGGCAGCCATGTTTCCAATTAAGCAAAGCGGGTGGATGTTTGTGTGTATGTGAGTGTGCGTGCGTGCGCACCCGTTTGTTAGAGAGTTAAGATTTAGAACTGAAAGATGGATGGACGCGAGTGATCGGTGAATCTTTTGTTAGCCCTAACCCCCAGTCTGGAGCTCTGTAGCAGTTGGAAAGACAGTTCGAACCCCCCCCCCCCCCCCATCCTACGAATGAGTAGTGTTTTTTTTTTTTCCTTGACCGTTAAAGACGAAAACAAATGAAAATGGGCTCAAGGGTGACCAGTGGAGGAAACGAGAGCAAAAGAAAGAAGACTCTGTTCGATGCTTCTGGACACTGGTCATTCGGAAATGTGAGATTAAGGCGAGGGTTGAATATAAAGGTTTCCCCCCATGTGGATTCGAGAGTAGCTTTTCGCTGTTTGGGGAGGGGGGGGATGTTTTATTCACCATCGGGCTTAAAGAAAGTGATTAGTTTTGTGGATTGACACGCCCCCCCCCCCCTCTCCAGTATTTTTGAAAGGAGAGAGCAGAGCATCGACCCCCCCCCCCCACTCATTTCTTTCCCCCCTTATTTGTCTAGTAATCAGACTGATAACGAAGACTTGATAAATAGAGTGAGTTCCCTTTGCTTATCTGACCCATTCTTTCACCTGTGTCAATCTTTAGTTGAGAAAGAAGAAACTAAAAAAAAAACACAAAAAAAAAAAGAAACGGGGGACGTCTTAGATGAAAGAGAAAAATGAGATTTTAGGGACCGAAATAGAGGCTGGGTTTGTTTTCATAGGGCTTTAGGTGATTAATGCAGGACACTTTTCTTTCTTGTCATTCAAGTCAATGTTATAAAACATGTACCTAGCTTGTTTTCTGCTTGTTTATGTCTGGGCTTTAATATGTTTCATTCTTTTTTTTTTTAAATATTTTTTTACATGAGCAACCCAATTGCCATTTAAAAGGCCTTCTATTGCAGCCTAGATAGATGAATCATGTTAATTTTCTGTAATAAAATGTTCTTATTATGCATTATATTTTAAGCATTAAAATGATTCACTACAACCATTTTACATTAAATGAAATTTGTGTTCATGATTTTGTTACTAGTATAATATGTTGATGTTTAAGGTGAAACAGGTTTTGTAAAGTGGTTTATTATGTGTCAACTTGTCCATTAATTTTTGAAAGTTGTGGATTTGTCAGTATTTGATATCAAAGTATTCTTAGAAAAGGTTTTCAATAATATAAAAAAAAAGTTAAAAAATACCTATATGCCCAGGTTATTGTATCAATGTCCTTTTAATTAAGCTAATTTGTACAAATCATGAAGTGCAGGTATACTGTTTAGACTAATTAATTATCAACTGAATTTTCTTATACATATATGATATACCTTACCAAGCTCTGAAATAATTTGATGGCTTTCTAATGAGCCTAATAAAGAAGTATCTCCTGACTATGTATTTTGTATTATTATTATAGTATATTTGTATTATAGTATTATGTTAGATCCTATAAAATGTAAAAATTTATTTTAAAAGAAAAAGGATAATGTTGCTACCAGTACATTTATCTTCTTTATGTAGGCCTACTCAAGCATGGGCAAGTTAAGTTTGAATCAGTTTAATGATCGCCTACTTTTGTAAAATAAACATAAGAGTAAATTTAATGAGCAGCTTTTGTATTTCTGCACTCTTTGATAATCTCATAACCCACCAGCCTAAAACCTTTTGACAACAATCAGCAGTCAGCAGTAGACACATTTATTTAACAACAAAAAGAACATGAGTCATAGAAGTAATGTATTGAAGTTTTATTTTTTATTCATATATGTATATATATACAGTAACGATATCTGAATATTCAAAATTTCACAAACATTATTTTAACTTTTTTTTTTGAAGAAAAAACATACAACTTTACAACAACATAGAAACAAAACGCTACAGCAGTGTTAACAGATATCAACTCTTCCATCCGGCCAACAAAACTCTACAGCAGTGTTAACAGATATCAACTCTTCCATCCAGCCAAGTCTTGTCCTACCCCACCTTCCAGACAATGGTTATTCATTCATTCAAGATACTCACATGAGATTATATAATATATATGTTTATGTTGATATAATATGAAGACAGTTGCAAAGTGACATTGTGTTAAAAGCCTAGCAAAGCAGAAAATTTGGTTGATCATCTTCATGGCTGATCAATATCAAAAGTTTACAAATGAAAAAGTTATTGGCACTAAAAAAGCATGAAGGTTTACAACATGTTATTATTAAATATATAGATAGACTCTTATGATACATATACATTGTTAGGTAAACATTAATCATTAATCCATTTCATCATTTCAGTAAAAGTTTTACAAGTCTAGCATTACAAGTCCTGTAGAAGAAAAGAAAATTTTATTTCCAACGATTGGGATTTTTTAAAGTACGGTACTTTTATATTTTAGAACCAACCAATAGATTTTATTTACTAGTCAATTTTAGAAAATTCAAATTCAGACATGTGAAGAATTGAAGATGGTCAAATTTTTACCCCTTTTTATTTTCACTATACTTTTTAACCTTGTCTGAAATTTGTTCCAGATTTCTCTCTTCTATTCCCATAAACCTAATTTCAAATTCATCAGAGCATTAATTTTAACTACAATTTCATTCAGCTGTACAAACACCTAGTCTTTCAGTACTCCATGAGATAGGGCTCTAACACTGGAGATGTATATTTCATTATTATATTTTAGAATGCTACACAAAAAACATACATTCAGTAAGTTGCATAACAAAAAGAAAAATACAAAATATATATATGTTATAAAATTTTTGGAAGCACAAAAAAGAGCAAAAACAGAAATGTACAACAAAGATCTAAGCAATGGAGTAAACAATGATATGGTCAACTATGTGGTCAACTGGTCAATTGTAGGGCTGAGTGGTCAACTGTATGGTCAATTGGTCATTGTAGGGCTGCATGGTCTACTTTATTGCTAATTGGTCAATTGTAGGGCTGTATGGTCAACTGTATGGTCTACTTAATAGCTAATTGGTAAATTGTAGGGCTGTATGGTCAACTGTTAGTCAAATGTCAACTGTATGGGCAAATGTATAGTATAGCTAAAGTCAACTGTATAGCTGAATGTCAAATGTATGCCTTATATGTAGACTGTTTAGCCAAATGCCAACTGTATAGCTAAATGTCAACTTGATGGCTAAATAAACAAGCGGTAAAGTACCACTAAATGTCATCTGTAAGGTTACTTCTGTAAGTCTATCCATACAAATCTATCTAAAGTTATAAAGTACAAGTTAATTTTCTCATTCATTTCAGTCATGCAGAAAGTTGTAAAGTATACATTTCATTTGTTTTCTATAATGCCTAACATATTTTTTTGACAGAAATCTTTTCTATTAATATTAATGAACCTTTAAATCAATGAGCTGAACACAGAAACGTTTTATAATATTTTTTTTTCTCTTTTCCATTGCAATTTTTAAAAAAAAGTAACAGAGAAACATCTACGAGCTGCCTTATATCACAGTTAGTTTGGCTAATTGTGTCCAGGTGCCGATCAAAATTAAAGATGATTTAAGCAGACGAACCAAAGAAATGTCAGGCAGTGAGTAGGTTAATGAATCACTTAAGCCCTGTATCTCCCTTGCATACCCCTCCCCTCCCCTTATCCTTACCAATCCTACTTTCCCTCCCCCTTTTCCCATTTGCAAACAGATAAGTACATACAAAACTAATGCATAAAGGTTATTCATTTGTTTTTCTTGACACTAAGCTATCTGAGTCACTCATCACACTATGACGAAACATTGGGTATACATAATATACTGCATACATGTCTACATTTGTGCTTAAAAAGTCAGGTATATACACACTTCTAGAGAAAGCATAAAAAAGGTTAAATAAAATGGAAACAAGATTTTGGCTTATTTTTTGTTATGCTGAGAAGGTTAGCTGGAAGACAAAGTGTTGTTGGGTAAAACATGAAGTAATATAACATCAGGAATTAACATGACACACAATATAACATCAGGAATTATTGCCTTTTATATTTTCCTGATGCGAGTTTGTGGTTTCTGACATTCAAGAAAACATAAAAGGCAACAATGCCATAAATTGACAAAGCAAATTATTTTCTTAATCATGCCCATTCTCATCAAAATATACAGTTTGTTATACAAGTTAAAATGAGGGCTGCTCTTTAATGTATATTTAGCAATATATTGTGTACAGTAAATCTATTACCATATATTTGATTCCTGTTTTCACTCAATTTTATCGTATCTTATACATTACAGACATTCGTTCCATAAAGAATGATTCTATTTCAATGATTGAACAAGCAAAAATTGTGTCTAAAGAACGAAACATAAAAATTCTTTTTCTTTAAGTATGTTAATGAATAAAATGACAGCGCATTTCTGTATTAATGATATGTAAGAAATGAATAACAAACTGATTCACACAGCTTAAATAACAATAAAAAGATCTTTGACATCTGATTAACGTATTAGTTATCTAAAAATGTATCTAAAAAAAAGTCTAAATTAAAGAAACAATACATTTATCTTAAAAAAAAATAGAGCATAAATTTGATGTATGCTTTTCTAAAGATGGGGAAAAGTGTTTAACTATCTACATGAGAGGCTAAAGCTACATGGTTTAGATTCACCAATTACATTATTACCCATATTCTTTTTTTGGCTAATGATTTGTCAAGACTTCTTACAGTGTTTGATCTCAAGTCAACACAAAATTTATCATTTGTTAAAAATGTTAAAATATTTCACTGGATGGGAACACTTGAATTTTTCTGTTAACAAAGAAAATAACGTCATTCATATAGAAAGAAATAGCTTTGATGATGAAGACTTTTTACGATGGAAAAGGTAAAATTGGGGTATAAAATTCAGGAGGTGGTGTTGTAAGGTGAACAAATGAATGGTGAACTAAACTCGTCAGTTTTGATAGAAAAGGTTTGATTCTAAAAGAATCACAGTTTTCACATTTATAAATCCTTCACAAAAATAGAAAAAGGGAATAATTTGGGCTCCTTAATTTAAAACTAAAGCTTAAAAAAAAGATGCCCATAAGTGCAGTAGGCACAAAAAAACAAAAAATCTTAGCCATGTATTTATTTGTAAACTAGCTAAAGATGTATTCAGATTTGATTATACTTCATAGATTAACACTTGGCATACTCAACGGTACAATTGTAAATATTGTTTGAAGTTACATTCCTATAAATATACACATACACATATAGCTAAGTACAGGTATATATTTTGAATATGAATGTATATAAAATGAAACGTAAATAGAAAAAAATATAATAACAGAACGTTTTGAATCACAATAAACTTAACAAAAGCCATGAATTCAATCATTTTAGGGTGCTGCTGGATATTTATTTTGTTTTCGTTAAATAGATGACACAATTTGTTCCTCTAGTGGCTCGGTTTTATGTACAAAAAAAAAAGCAGAAAACCAACATAAACATCTCAAAATATTCTTCAACATTTATGTGAAATGACAAATTTTGAACGCACAGAATCATTTCCCCCCTAGAAACAAGAACTGACTAAATCCAAGTCTCATTATTGAGCTCAACATTTTGATTTGCTGCAATAAGATGAGCACTATGATTTAGCATAGTGTTCCTTAAAATATATTTTGGCACTGCCGAACTTTCCTTTAACATTTTAACATCCTAAGAGGGGGGGGGATCTTAAATATGTTCATGTATCAAACAAAGATCCTTCCTGCTAAAGCAGATGGATAAAGTATGATGCTTTCAGAAACACTTGAAAACAAAATTTGATAATTAAGAAGCCTTTCTACTAAACTGTCATTCCAAGAGCAGTAATAAGTCATAGAAGAAAATGGGAAGAGTTATGGCACATACAAAAATACAAAAGAAAGAAAAAGACATTTTTTAAAATCAATACAAAGTCTTTTACAAGTTGACAGTCTGGAATGTTTTTTGGCAGTCTATGAGAACACTGACAGTGTAAAAAAAAAAAGAAATCACAACCATTTTGTGGAAATCATCAGTGAACTTTAAGTAATCCAGTCCAACACACACTATCAGAGGAACTGTCACACTCCTTCAAAGAAGATCTCTTAGTCTTGGAATGCATGAATAAGTATTTAGTTAAGACTCAAACCTCAAAGTTACATGTTATTACACAGTTTCAGAATGTACACAAATTGGACACTAGAATTCTATTGTGAGGATTGGACATTAAACTTAACATTCAGTCTTGACAATCATAGTTTTTCCTATCCAATTAGAATAATATCTATTGAAACTTTTATCCTTGACGCCCTATCATATATGTATTTATTCTATCTAGTGGTATAAAATCTATTAATTCCTAATGAATGTATTATACTAGACATTTGAATTATAAATATCAGAAACAAATAACAAATAATTTTTTTATTGTAATATTTCTTATCTCCATAAAACTAGATTAAAAAAAAAATATGTATACCCTTTTTTTTTGCATTAGAAAACATCACAAGATAATACATTTAGCAGGTAACACTTGTAAATAGTCTTTTGATATTTTGCCAGTTTGAATGTTAAAGCACTGTTCAAATATAATCTATACAAAACAAAAGTGTGACATCTAACAGATGCATTTTGGTCTAGTTATTATGCCATTATTGAGATTATTCATAATAATAATAAGTATTGTTTAAGCAGTTTGAATAAAAGTGAGGATTAAGAATATTAATGTAATGACCTACACTAACAAACAGCAGGAATCCCAAAGTCTGTTTTGTTGCATCTGTCCCTGATGGCTTCACACTCAACAAATAATTCTCCATAAATGTGCACCATTTTCCGTAACAATGTTTTACAAATTGTTAATAAGTTTATCCAAGAAACAGTAAGTATATCTGTCACAGCCGTTAAAGGCAAAACACAACTATTGAAAAAATCCATTGTCAACATTAAGTTTGTTTAGGATATTTAGGACCTTACAAACAACAAAATATATCAACCTATCATCAATCAAATCCAACAAACTATTCCGCTCGATTCAAAACACTGTAAGGAAATTTCCAACAACAACCTAAGCCAGTCATACAAGGCTTTCTCAAGCCTCGGCTGTAAGTGTTCACAATCAGTAACAACACTCCGTCCCGTGCATCAAATCTGCCGAGCATATCTGGCATGAGAAAATATTGTGAACAGAAAAAAAACTTTGTTGCCTCACCATTACTGCAGTGTGCAAGTGAGCATTAAGTGCAGTGCTACATTTGTGGGGGGGAAAACAAACCAGAAACTAACAAAAAGTCTAGGGACAGGTCTCCAAACTGCTGATTTCTACACTACATCAGTTGCAGACAAATGTATTACCAGGAGACTACAAGATGAGCTCCTAGAAAGAGCCATTTTTTTGCCTTGAAAAAATATTTTTGCAATTTATTAAAGGTAAACTTTATTGGACTTCAACAAAGGCTTTGGGTCAGCTACAGTATTGGCCTTTCCATTTTTCAGGTTGAGAACCATGTTCATCTGCTTGGGAGGATGCATGTTCTTCGGATCCGTGTGGAAGTATGGGTTGTCACCCGACGACAGCCTGTTTCTACCACGCTGCAGCGATGAGGTTTTGTAAAAAGCGTCCCCGTCTCGACTGGCTCTGCAAGACTGGAACTTATAGCCAATGAAGAATCCCAGAACGAGGGAGAGCAAGATGGCCACGGTGATGGCAGTGACTAATATCTCAAGGGCAACTCCTCCAGCTTGAGCAGTCACTGCTGCTCCTGCTACGGCTGATGACATAAAAGAACAAAAAATTAAAGTGAATATCAATGAATTAATAAGCTTGAAAGAGTTACTTTATCTAGTGGCTCCAGGCATGGGGTAAATTTTTAAAGTCATATGTATCAAGAAAAAAAGCCAAAATAACTCTGGCGGAACATATTAAAAAAAAACTTTATAACTTAATTAGAATATTTTTTTCTCAAGCACTTCGTTGCCTAATCTACTTTGCCAATTTTTTATTACAAAGGACAATAATGATGTTAAAATACATTGAATAAAAAATTAAAAGCTATTCACATCTATTCTACTGCAGATAATGTTTATTATGTTAGTTAAGTTCAAAAATAATAATTTATTTTTTAATTAATAAGCAAAATTGTGTATTAAAAAGCAAATTGAAGAGCTCTCATAGAACTATTAAACATTTATGAAAACTTCTAGCACCTAATCACAGTTTTTGACATTGAGAGAATATAGTTAAGATTGAACGTGCAAGATTCAGCAGGGCATAAACTCTTTTGAAGAAGAATTGTCAGCTGTGGGCTATTCAACTGTCCAGACGAAGGCAGACATTGTTTAATAAGGTAGCAAGTAGCTCCGCTAATGGTCACTGTTAAATACGCAACACCTCTGATACTTTGTGTCAACTGTCAGGATAATCTTGCTAATGTTGCTATAATATAAAGACACAGGAAACAGGATAGCTATTGAGCTGATGCTCATTGGTGGGAGTCACCAGCACAGACACGCCAACCAAGTCTTACCATTTTCCATATGACCGTCTTCTGTGTGAACCTCGTCTGATATTGCTTTATCCATTATGTCTGTACAATGAAATATAGTTCAATAAGTACAACCAACAAACAAAAACCCAGTCAAGAGTCATTCATTAAACACACAATAAAAATATTTTGTTAAATATCTAAAGCATTTTGTATAAGAAAGTATATTGTATATTGGCCTATGTATGTTGAAAATACAAGTTATATGCATTATAGATATACACAATCAATTGTAAATTTTCAAATTCGAATGTGAACACGAGTTGCTGAACTACCAGTATCAGAAAGATAAAGAAATATGTAGGCTATGTCACAGTATGTGTTGAGTTGAGTGACTAAATAAGTTAACTAGGCTCAAACAAACCACTGATGAACCAATACAACAACAATAAGGAAATATTGTGTACAAAACATTAAGTGCTGTGTACAAAACATTAAGTGCTGTGCAAATGAAATGGAAATTAAGAGGCAACTAAAACCTTGGAAAAAGAAAAAGAATTGGGGAGGGGGAGGGGGAAGTTGTAAAATATAACAAGTGTCCATAAAAAATGTAGGCCTACACAAACTATTTATCAATGCCAACCTGAATGTTACCTCATTCACTTTATTTTTTTTTTATAACCTTTACTAAAATTTGGACTACTTTATAGACAACATACTACACAACATTTAACACCTATAGGCTATATTTGACAAGTTTATAAGTGATATATGTAACAGTAGCCACAGACAACAGCAAATATAGTTACAGGCAACAGTATGTATAGTACAGTTACATATCACATAATATAACTGGTGGCCCACAAGCTGAGCTAGTGAGTATATTGAGACCCATGAAAAGCAACAATTTAAAGCTGCATACAAAAATTGTGTGCATATGAAAGGAATATAGAAAAGCTAACCCATAAGTGAAAAGGTTGGGGTGATGTAGGAGGGTTGCAGACGCAAAGACCTAAAAAAGTGACATATATAGTGCAGTGCGTACTTGTGATCAAGAAGTATGACTTTGTGAACATTTTGAAAGAAAAATTACCACTATCCACTAAAAACAGGGACTTAGTGAATAACTTGGCTTGTGAGTAAAATATCTTGTGGTGATTAACTAACAGAAGCTGTTAAAGTTTGCATTAGAGGCAAGTGTGATAAAAAAAATTATTTAACCCAACACAAATATGTTGACCACACCATTATTAGATAAGAGAGAAAATACTTGGGCGGCTCATGTATGTAGATAAACTGACCATTCTTATCTGGGTTTTTCGTTAAAATTTCCTCATCCGTTTCATCTTTGGATTTAGATGATGAGCATGTGCATTTGGTGGGCGTTGTCAGAACTTCAGGGGCTTGAGTTTTGGGCTCCACTGCATCAGCGAATTGGCAACAAAGCAAAAAAATAAAAATATGCTAAGTGTAAACAAATTATAATCATGCCCTAAGAATGGTAGCATCAATCACTTTGCTTTTAAATTTAAATGAACGTAGTCAATGTGGGCGTGAAGAAAACTGCTTTCAAAACAGTTTAATGAACATTTGTTTAATGTAATGTCTTATAAGACATTTTGTCATCGCCAGTGTTTCTAAGTCTTTTCTCTTTATTTCTGTGCACTAATTGAACAAAATAGTTTCATTTAAACTAATCAATAGAGGACAATGGGAAGCCATGCCTTGTGAGTATTTGCAGGAGTGTAAACAGTGTAGATTATAATTTTATAAAAGCATTAAGAGTATTTAAAAGACTGGAAAGTTAAATTTTCATTGACACAGTGGACTAACTTTTTCAAAGCCCCCCTGACCCCGTAGACAGCAGATTGAGAAACACTGGGATAAAATGAAAAGCAAAGGTTTGAAGACCACCATTCTATCTCAAGATGCTTATTTCAAATAAAATAATATCACAACGAAAAAAATAATCTATAACATTTCCTAGGCAAATAAATTACAAGGAAAAAATTACAAATCATGCATTACCTAAGGTACACACATATATATATTATATATATATATATATATAAACAATGGGTGGATACATTTTACTGAAAACAAAATATGATACTGCATATAAAGAATTAATCCAATGAACACAAAACAGCATATGGAGGATTTAACCAATCAATACCCAACTGCATGTAAAGATTTAACCAATCAATACACAGCAGCATTTAAAGAGTTCAACCAATGAACATATTTTTAAAAATCCTAGCCAATCAACATAAATCATATCATACCTTCAGCTTCTGCTTTACAGGTGTTATGTGTGCCAGTGGAGATACTTTGAATCCTAAAAAAAATAAAAAATAAAAAAATAAAAATAAAAAAAATAAAAAAAATTCTGTATACAAATAAGAAATACCAAGAACTTGAGTGACATACATAGAGTTTAGTAAACACTTTTTTTTTGCAAAAACTTGTGGGGCCTTTAAAAAAAGTTGAAAGTAAGTTTTTACCCATGGTACTTACCCAGTCTCAGCACCCAAACATTGTTTTAACTCCAGATTCCAAGCGCAGTATGGGTCTTGCAGGGCAACACAAGAACTGAAATAGGAAAACAAATATTGAAAATAATGAACAAAAGTTGTAGTTTTTATTTTGGTATGAATTTGTTAACCTTGATGGGCTGGGCCCATAGTCGTCAATGTACACAACCAGAATTGATAGAATATGGTTGATATAAGGTGAGCGAGGAATGAAAGCAAAACCATTAGAAAATCACTAACAGTGAACATTTCTTTTAAGAAATCATATATAATTGTTATTGCTTTTAGTCTTTTTTGCAATACAATTGAATAGTATTTCCTTTTATTTCAGAAAGGGCTTTAATAGAGGATGAAAATGGTTTTATATATTTACATTATGTTTAATAATGTTAGATTTCTAATACAAAAACATTTCTAAAACATGAATCATTTTATATAAATTCCTTATCCATTTTACGATAGGGGGGAGAAGGGGAGGGAGGTGTAAGTCTCTAAAATCCAGGGGAAAATCGTAGCTTCGTCAATCCATAGTTGACTAGTTGCTAGCTTAAGATCTGATATGAGGGTAGGGGTTTTAAAGACTATACAGACTATTGGAAAACATTGATTAGATAACAAGATAACAAAATACATGCTGTTAGAAGTAAATGCAGCTGGGGTAGCTTGTTTACAACAAAAACCTTTCTTACAAAAACTCTATGCAAAGCTGACGAAATCATGATTTGTAAAGGAATACTTAATGTCCCACCTGCAAGTCTTAGCTCTGCTGCATCTATGCAGGGGCAACAAGAGCATCTGTTCCCTGGACATCACAATCAGCCTCTGCTGGGATTGATCCGTGCGGTCACTGTGCACCTTCAGGCCCGTGACGGCCATGCCAGGGGGCAGCACCTGGATGTCTTCAATCACCACAGACTCAATTTCTGAGCCAGTTCCTTTGTTGATTGCCTTGATGACACGACCATCATCTACAGATAGGGAACAACAAACAGTTTTATCAGCACCATAACTTATGGTCATGCTACAAATGTAAGAAAGAAAGAAACATAACTCTTAGATGGACCCTGTAACTGGAAACGTATTCAAATGGTGACATAAAAGACTTAAGGGAAACGTGGAACTGAGTCAACTTGCTTGCCCAGGATAAAGAGCCATAGCAGAGTCTTGTCCATGCCATTTGCTTTAGCATTGCCATTTTGCAATGAAGGATAAGTAAATAAGTATAGGCCTATTTTTTAATACAGCACCACCGATATTAACTACCGGTAATAATCTTCAAAATGTAAAAGCTGAAAGAAATACCAAAACTGTTTAGCTTAACTTACCAGTTCCAACAAACATGACGTCATAGTAACTCTTGTCGGCTGCTAAGACCTGCCAGTCGACAGCAATATGTGTAAATTTGGCACTGTTGAATGGAAAGATCATCAATATGGTCATTGTGAAAATAGATCTTCCGATAAAACCAAATTCAGTGTAAATTCTTGCTCACTTATTGTTCACACCAGTGTATAACTTATTGATGTAAGGGGGGCGGAGCTTTTGGGATCCACATCTGATATGTTTAGTCTTTCGGTGGTTATTATGTGAAAGCAAAGTCCCACTTTGTGAAAAAAAAATGAAAAGAGGCACCGATAGAGATTAAACGGGAAGTGACATCACAATCGCATTACCCCCCCCCCCCAATCCGCTCTATCTTACTAACATTATCCCTACAGGTATATTAAGCAAAGAAAGTAAGTGAACCTTAAGTTATAGACCCCCCCCCCCTTCCCCAATGAATAATCGTTGGACGCTATAAACTTCTATATCGAAGGGGCATCCGTAACATACAGGATGAGGATATAAGTTATCGTTGCGCTTAGTTATCGTAGCGCCAAGTTATCTTAGCACCAAGAGGTTAGGTCTATTGTAGCGCCACGTTATCGTACCGTTAAGTCAATGGCACTAAAAATAGCGACGTCCTAACAAAAAAACTACCGTTAAACTAAAGCATAAATATGTAGAAATCAAAAGATCGTGCAGCAGATTCAGATTTCTCTCCTGCCCACAAATCAAACAAATCTATGCCGCCCCGCCTTATTCGCCCATACATTCCCCTCTTTTTATATGCCTTACTTCTAATATATAGTTCTTTTCAAATAATTAACCTAAAAAAAAAAACGCCTAGTTCTAAGGTTCCAATCTAATTGATAAACAACGCATTTAAAAACCTGATGAGGTGCTTCTGAATAGCGGTTCAGTTAAACTAATAGACTTACCCCCCCCCTTTCCCGCTTCTACTTTCTTAGTGCACCCCCCCCCCCCCCCCACTTTTTCCTGTCTTATTTGCTCAAAAAAAAATCTAAATAAAATTGAAAGAAAAAAAAGCGTCATCGAAGTGGAATGTCTGCTGCGTCTACAGTGTAAACGCGCCAACACCTTCGACTCTACTTTGGGCAGACGTGAGGTTTACTCAACACGATAGAGTGAGATCTAACGCACACAAAAAAAATGGTTGAAAAATAATAATTAGACATAGCCTAAGTGCATTTTTTACATAATTATGTTATATGTGTGATTAATTTCTGGTAATGAGGTTGATGTGGGTTTTTTTTCACTGTTAAATATTGTATTTCTACTAGACCTAAACCTACTGTTTTTATACTCTGTAATGTTTTATATTATATGCTGATGTTATGTTATGTACACTGTATTTATAATAAGTAATGTTTAATTTTAGTAATAATTTTTTAAAAATATTTTATTATCCCGAATATAGAATACAATAGAACTTAATACATTAAATATTTAGCAAGGCATAGTTTCAATGAGTTATACTGCTTTATACTACATTATTTCAAACTGTTGTATACTGTTTTCATATTTTATCATGTTTCATATAGTTTGTTTAATACTGTTTTTATAAACAATGGGAACACCGACAGTGTGATTGGACATATATAGGTAAGTGCGTGTATGACAGAAAGTGAAGGGGAGAGAAGAACTCTGGGTAGGGAGTGAAGGGGAGAGAAGAACTCTGGGTAGGGAGTGAAGGGGAAAGAGTTCAGCAGGCAATAATACGGTACGGGCTTTTTCGTAAAGGATTTGCATTGATTTATTTCGGATAAAGCCACTGAAAGATAAGGTCGCCCCGGGAACTAAAAAAAGTCTACTGCTTAGCGTAAAAACCCCTCGGGGCAAGTCTGCACAGAGAATTGCCTCTAATGGGCAAGCACCAGCAGACTCAATGAGATTCCCAGCGCCCGTAAATGACTCCTGACAAAATCAATAGCAAACATCTCCTGTCTTATCGGAGCCAGGTTTTCTGTTTGACACATTGGAGACTTTTCTTCTTCCTTGTATTTCTTCCTTCTTTGTGTGTGTGTGTGTTGAAAATATTCTTGATGAAGTAGCTAAATGAAGATGGCGTGCTAGGGTGCCGACAACATAGGGTCGTAAAATGGTCAGTTGAACTGACCATGAATGGACGAAATTACTAGATCGTATATACTCAATCAGCACTGCATTGAAGTGAATGAGTGTGACTAAATCACCCTGACAATACAGACTGACTCCATTCTCTCTCTCTCTCTCTCTCACACACACACCATTTCTCAATTTATGTATCTATTAATCTATCTAGGCCTTGCTATTATTTATCTTTTAATCTACCTATCTAGCTATTTATATATTTAATTCTCTTTCTTTTTTATTTAGATTACCAGTTATCTATTTATCTGTATATGTCTGTGTATTTCTCTATATATCTCTCTATTATCTAACCAGTTATCTATCTATTTATCTATCTATTTATCTATCTATTTATCTATCTATTTATCTATCTATCTATCTATTTATCTATCTATTTATCTATCTATTTATCTATCTATTTATCTGTGTATTTATCTGTCTATTTATCTATCTATTTATCTGTGTATTTATCTGTCTATTTCTCTACAAATCTACGTGTGTTTTCAAAAATGTAAGGAAGGTCACCGACCAATGGTGAAGCCGGCTGGTCCAGCGGTTAGTTCACTGGACTGTCAACCAAAAACCAACTGACACGTCGCGGGTTCTATCACTGCCACTGACGGATCCCTGTCGCCCTGCAGGAGTTTTGGGCCTAGTGGACGTAATAATCTTCTATCTAGAAGGAACGTCTGTAAACTTATAAGAAATGGTAGCCAGCCCTACCATGAAACCAACAACAATAAAACAAGAGGAAGCACAGCCCAAAAATCAAAGTCTGTACAAAAAGTCAAGCATAAAACACAGAAACTTAAGAACATTCAATGCAGCAGAGACGAGCCCCACTAATCTCACTGGAACAATACAGCTGGCTGGGGAAACCTGCTGCAGAATAATATAGTTTATGGCTTGCGACCTGACTGAAGGAGACTGTGTGTGTGTATCGGTTGTGGAAATGGGAGAATAAGGGAGAGAGAGGGTAGGTGTGTGGTGGGGGAGGATCCGACCAGGGTGACATTAATTGTTAGAAGGCGGCACTTTTTTTATTTTTTTTTACTAATTTAGTTGGCGCGTGTTTAGAAGATTGAAAGAAAAATCTGGATTAAACCAACGGGAAGGGGAGTAACTAAGCTAGGGATGACATAAGAGGCCAGATAATATGCTGCCACTAACCACGCCTAGATAATTATTTGAAAAGTGCAGTTATAATTAACTGAATGCTGTTTCCTGATAATGAGATTCCAGCACACTAGGAAGGTAGGAGGTGGGATTGGGGACGTGGGGGGGGGGGGGGGGGGGGAGAAAGATATACAAGAATTTGTCCACTGTAGGGGGTAACGAAAATATGCATAGGCCTATCACTAGAAGGTTCTTATAGGTTTATTTTTTATAGTCTTTATGCATCCATTAACCAAACATGAGATAGCAAAATATCAGCTCAACAGCACATTCCAACAAGCTAATTGTTCATACAACATGGGCGGGCCACTCACTAGTACATTCCAACAAGCTAACAGTTGTTCAGTATGGGCGAGCCACTCACCAACAAGCTAACAGTTCATTTAACATGGGCGGGCCACTCACTAGTACATTCCAACAAGCTAACAGTTCTTCAGTATGGGCGAGCCACTCACTAACAAGCTAACAGTTCATACAACATGGGCAGGCCACTCACCAACAAGCTAACAGTTCATACAACATGGGCAGGCCACTCACCAACAAGCTAACAGTTCATACAACATGGGCGGGCCACTCACCAACAAGATAACAGTTCATACAACATGGGCAGGCCACTCACCAACAAGCTAACAGTTTATACAACATGGGCAGGCCATTCACCAACAAGCTAACAGTTCATACAACATGGGCAGGCCACTCACCAACAAGCTAACAGTTCATACAACATGGGCAGGCCACTCACCAACAAGCTAACAGTTCATACAACATGGGCAGGCCACTCACCAACAAGCTAACAGTTCATACAACATTGGCAGGCCACACACCAACAAGCTAAGAGTTCATACAACATGGGCAGGCAACTCAACATCAAGCTAACAGTTCATACAACATGGGCAGGCCACTCACCAACAAGCTAACAGTTCATACAACATGGGCAGGCCACTCACCAACAAGCTAACAGTTCATACAACATGGGCAGGCCACTCACCAACAAGCTAACAGTTCATACAACATGGGCAGGCCACTCACCAACAAGCTAACAGTTCATACAACATGGGCAGGTCACTCACCAACAAGCTAACAGTTCATACAACATGGGCAGGTCACTCACCAACAAGCTAACAGTTCATACAACATGGGCAGGCCACTCACTAACAAGCTAACAGTTCATACAACATGGGCGGGCCACTCACCAACAAGCTAACAGTTCATACAACATGGGCAGGCCACTCACTAACAAGCTAACAGTTCATACAACATGGGCGGGCCACTCACCAACAAGCTAACAGTTCATACAACATGGGCAGGCCACTCACTAACAAGCTAAAAGTTCATACAACATGGGCGGGCCACTCACCTGAAACTTGTGAAGACCAGCATGGGCATTCCTCCACTGGGCTGTACAGCCTCGTCCATCAGAGGATGTCCTTTAACAAAGTTGGCATGGGCAGGGTTTGTGTATTGTGACTGTGTCTTTTGGCACTGTTAAAATGGCATGCAAAAAAAAAAAAACATTACCTAGATGTTTAATCTGCACCTTTTTTTTTTTGCATGAATGACAACACATTTTTTTTTTTACAAATGTCCCATGTAACAGACAGTACAACTGTTCATGATCACTATGGCTTTAAGACTCTCTGAAGATAAGACTCTGAATTCTCAATAAAGACATTACATACGATAAATATGAGATAGGCATGTAATACTGGCTTAAAATTAAATACTTAAACTGGTAATATATTAAGTAGGCCTGCCCCCTTGTATGAATAGCTGTATTAGAAAAACAAGTAATACTCATGACAGTTTTATTACTTCACTAGACAGATATTTAAGACTAAATTCAAATGGACATAGGCCTACATTACTGTGTCAGACAAGTCTCCAGTTTCGGTGGCCACGACATGTAAGGAGAATGTGTGGCTAGCACAATGCTCAGCCGCCTTTACTTTACCCCAACTAATGTCGGGTAGCCATCACAACTGGGTAGACTAAGGGACACCCCCCCCCCCGTACCGGGAAAAAATCCTAGACTTCACCAGGGTTTAAACCCGCGACCCTCAGTACGCCAGCCGAACGCTACACCCCGGCCCTACGATCAATTTTTGGTCCCAATGGTACTTTAATGAGTCACACAGACATGTGACAAATAATAAATAGACTAACTGCATCAATTACTTCAACATACAAACAAGTGAATACTTGCATATAACAGACAACTCAGACAAACTTTGACAATGACCCCAAATAAAACAACCACAAAATAATAAAACCAAGACAAACACAAGGATGCACTAGAGAGATAGGTATTTAACACAAGGACACACACACACACACAGTGTGGAAACTCACCTCCTCGGGGTGTGGGGAGGGCGTCTTGTCCCTGCTGACAGGCAGCCAGTTGTAGTTGAAGGATTCCTGACCTTTGAACCGTCTCTTGAAGACCTGGGTTATATCGGAATACCTGTATGCACAAACTGCCGAACCTCGGATAGCATTCCTGGAGTGCAGATAGACAATGTCACACGTTTAGCTTGCAAACACGAAACTCAGCTGTTACACTCCCTCTCCTCCCCAGCCTCTCCCGCTCGCCTTCTTCCATCTCTTTGACAGTTTGGCAAAGTACAGAAAAAAATCAAAGACATTCGGGGTGGAAAACGGGGATTTCCCGGTAACATTAAAAAGAAAAAAAAAACACCCACCAAAAATAAGAAGGAAAGGTGTAGAATGTGACCAATTTAAACTATGCTTTAATGAGCTCTGAAGGTGGAAGCTGTAACAGGTGAGAAAGAAGACATCTTAGTGCACGGTGTCTTAAGATCTTTTAAGACGTGAATGCCAAACAGAACATTAGGCTATTTATATACCCCAACATTAGGCTATTTCTACAGGAATATGCCCTTTAAGTGTGTTGATTTAATAATTAGCACAAGGTTATCTTTGAAGGGTACAAGTAAACAGCAGTTGTTGGTTTTTATAATGGAATGCCCACTTTTATTTTGTGTTTGGTTTTATAATTTATGTTGTTGTTGTTTTTTTCAAACAAAGAAAATACAAGTCACTTACTCTGGCGTATTGAAGACGGCGTAGATCATGTCTGTTCGATCGCCACTGTCTTTGGTGGGCTTGTAGTTCCCTTGGCCAAACTCAGTGGTTGATTCTGGGGATGACGGGAGACTTGTGAATTATTCATTGTAGAAAGAGGCAGAACAATCTCTCAGAATGCCCGTGATATTGGAACAAGCCCAAAGTGAAACGGTTTATCCCTTGGGGAATATCTTCAGTTAAATCAAATTATTGGGGGGAAACAAAAGAACGAACCAGGAAAACAAATAACTTAACATCATTAAAAATTCTAATCAAAATGCACAACTGGACTAAAACCACGGATGAGTATAGGACGCAATCATCTTCTGTATAGAAGGAGCGTCTATAACATGTAAGATAGGAGACGGGTGTGAGGGGGTAAATGGGGTGTTTCCGTAAATCTGACAGACGAGTAAGAGTAACACCCTGGAATAGTAAGAGTAGCATCTGGTACTGTAAGGGTAACACCTGGAATAGTAAAAGTAACATCTGGTACTGTAAGAGTAACACCTGAAATAGTAAGAGTAATTTCTGGTACTGTAAGAGTAACACATGGAATAGTAAGAGTAACACCTGGAATAGTAAGAGTAATTTCTGGTACTGTAAGAGTAACACATGGAATAGTAAGAGTAACATCTGGAATAGTAAGAGTAACACCTGGAATAGTAAAAGTAACATCTGTTACTGTAAGAGTAACACCTGGAATAGTAAGAGTAATTTCTGGTACTGTAAGAGTAACACATGGAATAGTAAGAGTAACATCTGGAATAGTAAGAGTAATTTCTGGTACTGTAAGAGTAACACATGGAATAGTAAGAGTAACATCTGGAATAGTAAGAGTAATTTCTGGTACTGTAAGAGTAACACATGGAATAGTAAGAGTAACATCTGGAATAGTAAGAGTAATTTCTGGTACTGTAAGAGTAACACATGGAATAGTAAGAGTAACATCTGGAATAGTAAGAGTAATTTCTGGTACTGTAAGAGTAACACATGGAATAGTAAGAGTAACATCTGGAATAGTAAGAGTAATTTCTGGTACTGTAAAAGTAACACATGGAATAGTAAGAGTAACACCTGGAATAGTAAGAGTAATTTCTGGTACTGTAACTGTAAGAGTAACACCTCCAGCTGCTGTAGTTGAAAAGCAACAAGTCACTACACAACTAAGTATACCAAAATATACTTACGAATTTCATCGAAATAGAAAGGGAACTCTCCAGGGAGGGAACAGTTGATCCTGGCCTTGAAGAAAGTGGTGAAAGTGTTCTGTAACGTCCGGACTGCCCCGCCCTTGTCCGATTTACACACTCGTCCAACACGAGAGAATACCGCCTTGAAAATGAAAAAAATAAAATCGTTTTGAAGTTTCCCTGGCCTACACATACACAAGCACACACACACACACACTTGACCAGAATCTAGTAGGGCCTACAGAAACAGCGTCAAAGAAACGCACAGTCGAAAACCAGGACACATAAAAGTCGTCGTGAGGGGTCGTTTACATATGTCAAACTGTAAGGTGGAGTCAGGGATGTGGACAACTAGTAACAAAGTGTTTCTTTAGGTTTTGTGGGGGGGGGGGGAGGGGGGTTAAGTAAGTGTGACTTCACAATATTCGACTGTGTTAGATTGTATTACCATCTTTTTTACTTTAAAAATATATCGATATACGAGCTCTCGTGTTAAGAACCATAAGTTTGGCGCCATTTTGTTTTAACATCCACACAGGACAAATAATGTTTTACCTTGCCGCAGTTGATGTTCTCCACTGCCATTTCTCGAAAGAAGAAGAAAACTTTGTCATCCTTGTCGAAGGAGCTAACAAAGTCAGGCTCTGTGGATCACGTCAGAAAAAAATAGAGATAGTCTCTATAAAAATGCACGTGACCCATTTAATGTTTTCAAAATATAAATAAATAACGTGACCACATTTAATGTTTTAAAAAAACAACATAAATAATTTACGTAACACACTCAATGTTGTAAAAATATAAATAATGTAAGAGACACCCCGATGTTGGAAAACAAAACAAAAATTACTAAATAATAGTAACCATTGACAGTGTATGTAAAATGATCTTACGGTAAAGCGTCCTTGTCTTAATGTCTCCCAAGTCCCAATACCCACCCAACACACTGTGGCGTTTATTCAAATTTCCTGCATTGTGCTATATAATTTCATACATCAGTGTCTGTTCGTTCTCCTAGAGTTATACACCCCTGGTGTCATGTTTTATTTTGGACCGGTTTGTCTGCAGACTCATGATATGGGTGGTGTCCTATTAAATGTATGATTAATTATTGCTGCATTTTGGTGTCCCATCGGATTTGTGGCCGATTTATATGTTAACTCTTTCTATACGTTTAGCCATACTGTATGCCGGAACATTATGGCTCGGTTTGATTTTACGCATTGAAAGAGTTAAAGACTTCAATAGGTGGTGTCGCTGTAAATGTAAAACTAATTTGTCTGTAGAAAGACTTCTAGTGGTTTTGGACTATGATACTACTACTAACTACTAGTCCAGTTAAGATTTAAATAGTTAACATCTTTTCTTTTTTTTAAAACCAATCTGTCTATTACGACTTTATGTTAATATGTTGTCTCATTTAGAAAAAAATTTCTGTATGGACTTTTTAATATTTTGCCTTCCAAGACGTTTAGATATTTGACGCAATTTTGATTGTTAAAACTTTATATTTGTTAATTTTTAATCTTAGACTACTTAGTATGTTAAGCCGTTCATATTTGATAGTCTTCTTATAAATGGTGTTAAACGTAAGAGGCTCATGTAATATTTAGCCAGATTTAAAAGTGACCTATAACCCGTACTTAAATATAATATATATTCATTTTCCAATAACATAGTAAAGAAACAACATAAATTATAGAACAGATCATACGCAAGATTGTATCAGGACTTGCATACACACATAACACAACACACACATAACACATTGACAACAATTCCAAGTGTCAAACTTAAATTTCATAATCTACTTTAAATCAGTTATTCTTTCATATTTTTTTTCTTTCAATATGGGGGCCAGCGCTGTTTGATCGATCTTTTATTGAAATAGTACTTTTGTAAGCCTTTTAACCCTTACAGTCACGGGCGCGTATATAGCAGGACTGAAGATAGAATAGATAGAAAGTAGGTCGGTACGGGAAGGGTTAAGAGTTCTAAAGATAGATATCAATAGAGATACATTTTAAATTTAGTAGATAGCTGCCAAAAGTCTTGAACCTCGGTGCAACTCCAAAATTGTGTAAGTAGACCAAGGAGGGGAGGGGGGCTGGAAGCCAGTTATATAAACGAACGGTACCTAGGCTTTATAGATTGCAGACAACGCACAGACATGAATAATCAGGGGAATTCACTTCTCGGGAAAATACAATTGAATGGGTGGGAGTTACATACCATTGAGAATGATAGAATCCCTGGGCTGTGTCCTGACCAATGCGTTCTCGTTGATTTTCTGCAAGATGAGTGGGTCTCTGTAGTCAGGGTCTGAGGATGTAGCCGAGTACAAGCTTCCGTCTGAGAAGAAAAACGAAATGGCAGACAAGAAAATAAATATATATTATATGTATAAATATCATGGCTATTACATTCATATATGAAATAGTATCGTTTTACAAGGTTGAATACTTTATTAACAGCTGTTCCCATTTGGACTACGCAGATTATAGTAGGGTTTGTATCAACCATATTGAAGAGCCTTTATTAGAATTTATGTCTAGAACTTCCACCTGCGTTAGGGAGGTTGGTGGCGCAGGGTGAATAAGAAAGAAGGGCGTAGAACACGCAATATACCTTCGAGAATCCCGCTTATTATAAGTATTGTGATTGTGGACTAAGAGCAAGGCGTTTAAGAGGGCGATTCGATTTTTCTCTGATCATAACAATGATTGATAATTATCGATTTTACTTTTGGTTTACTTTTTTGTATGCCTGGATTGAGTCTGACAAGAAAAGTTCAGCGCCCCTCTTCCCTTTCTCGATTGCATGCCGTTGTGTGCGACCACAAGGTCAAGCTGGTTAGTTTGATTTACTAGTAATATAGCCCCGCAGATCTACACTTCTAGCAAAAGTAGGTAGGCCTATACTAAATAGTAGTTAGTAAGTAAAGTGAGCCCATAGGATCATATTGATCTGTAGGGCAGATAAGGTGGTGTTCACCAGTTTCCTTGGCCACGGAATAGTACGTGATTGTGTGGCCAGCACAATGCCAAACTGCCTTCAATTTACACCCAACTTATGTCAGGTACCAATTAGAGTTAAGTAGACTCAGGGACAACATCGGGAGCGGGAGTTGTGGAAAGGAAGGGGGTGAAATCCTAGTCTTCAGCTGGATTCAAACCCAGTTTCGGCCACCAGGGATACAAAAAAAAAATTTGTAAATAGCATGTAGGATGACACTAAAAAATAAAGACATGGGTATGCATGGTTGGACTGGAGGACAACAGATTGCAGAGTTGTTTTTTCTCCCATTAGAAGCTTTGTGTATGTTGTAGGTTTATCACCTTCAACTGTTACACGCAACTAGCACCATTGTCTCCCTTCCCCCCCATCTCTCTTAACACGCAGTTCCCTGCACGGATGAGTTGGTTGCGCGGATCAGTTGGTTGCACCTACTGGTTGACATAAACATTGCGCCCACCCCCTTTTCCCCCTCCACCATCCATGTCACTGGATGAACAAGGTGATATGTCACAGCGTGACAAACTATCTTCTCTCAAGTGTAGTTTTAAAACCATCTACCAACTTTTTATATCCCTCTATGCTCTCTCTTTCTCTCTCTCTCTCTCTCATTCTCTCTCTCTATATATACATATAATATATATATAGATCTATATATCGCTCTCTCTATCTCAGTCTCTCTCTCTCTCTCCCCCTCTCTCTCTCTCTCTCTCTCTCTCAGTGCGACACGGATGAGAGACAATGGTTATCGAAAGTAAGATAAGAATTTTAAAATGGGTGAGATAAAGGTGGCGCGAAGAATTTTTTACAATTATTATAATTTTTTTTTTATACTTTTTTTTTATAAAGCCCCCAACAACATCAAATTGTGACCTACTTCTGCACGTTTAATACAACCAAACGCCCTTTATATAACACGAACAATGGGATTGGTCAAACTGGAGGTCACATCCGTTGATCAAACCGTGTACGCCTTTCTCCACATCGAAGCGGGGGCACGGTTTAAATCCGCCATATTTATAAAAGATCTATAAGCCTAAATCAGGCCTGTTGTATATTTTTCCACACAATTTTTTTGAATGCTGCTGTATAATTTTTCTTCTCTCCCCCACACCAACAGTGAACCCACCCCCGGGGCGTACAGCTGCCGACTACGATACCGAGAAAAAAAAAGAAAAGAATGTCAAGATGGGGTGATTATACTATCGCTATCTATCACCACTGACCATCGCCTAGCACCAGGAGGTGACGATGGGCTACTTGAACCGAGGGTAACACCAAACATAGTACCCAAACTCCCAGTTACCGATATAGAATTTAAAAGAAAAAAGACATCAACTCGGATCGGACGCATGTCAGCCCCTTTCCCCCCCCCCCCATTTAAATGGAATAATAACCTTTTGGTCGGTCTGAAGTCAGGGGGCCCCATTTATGGATAACCATCAGGCCGGAATAGACAGCGGAATACAAACAACTCGATGGACTAAAGTCTGGGACCTTAATTGAAAGGAATCATAACCCTTACCACATAGCAGCCAAGCCCCCCCCCCCCCAATCAATGGCTTAAAAACCATCTTACCATACGGCTAAGGGCCCACCTTAAATGGAACAATGAATATCTAGCTGGAGTCACCCGGGTCTGAACTTTGGTAAGGAAACAACATTACACAGACCTGACCCTTGCACGGTGGCCGAGTGGCAGCGCATTCGACTAGCGTTCTAAAGGTTCGGGGTTTGAATCCCGGGACTGAAAGATGTCCCTAAGTTTACCCAGCTCTGATGGGTACCTGACATTAGTTTGGGGTAAAGTAAAGGCGGCTGGGCATTGTGCTGTCCACACATCCCCCTATTATTCCGTGGTAACAGAAACTGGTGAGCAATGCTTCACCGGCCCTATGATCAATTTGGTCCGAAAGGGTACTTTACTTAGCTGTGGTGTAGCCATTTTTAATAGTTAATAGCCGAGTATGGCGAGCAAGTATCTGCTTGATGTTGCGATTTGAAGTCCAGGCAGGTTTTTTGTTGGTTCTCTATTCAGAGAAGTGTCATAGCTTCCAACTTCCAACACACAAAAAAAACTATGCTGTTTCTCTTTCACCACAAACAGACCTTTAAAACACACAAGTATCGCACAGTTTGCTCCATGGCGTAAAAGGATATATGCAAGTGGGGGCTTGCATAGCCATTGTATTTACTCATTGTCTTCGGGGAATTTTTGGGAGAGAGAGATGGGGGGGGGGGGGGTGCACATACTAGGTTACGGCTCCCGCGCTTCGATGATATAATTGCGCACACGGAGGTGGCGGACCCCCGGGGGAGGGGGTGGGACGCCCGGTCACAAATCAGTGAACGGCAAGAAGAGATCGCGTTACCCTCATCGAGGTGTGACGCAAGATAATCATTGATGATGAGATGATAAGTGAGACTGGAGAGAGGGGTCGGTGCTAGTGGTGGAGGGGGGAGGTCACGACACTTCGAATAACGGAGGGGGGAGGCAGGTGAAACAGGGGGACTGTGGAGGAGGAGGGGCGGGGCAATAAGTGTAACATCTCGCAAGTAGTTAATCCTTAAGACGGACGTCCCACCGATCGGCAGTGACAAAGGTAGCCCTGGAGTGACAAGATTCTAGACGGTTCCTGGGATATGAAAGGTAAGAAATACCTGACAGCACCTCAACCATTTTATTTTTCCTTTTTTTTCTACGCACCCACCACGCACTCCACCACGTTCTCCACCACGTTATCCACCCACGTTATCCACCACGTTATCCACCACGTTATCCACCACGTTATCCACCTATCCCACTCAAATTGTTATGTCCCCTTCTTCTTTCTTTCCCAAACACTCATCCTTGGTGGGTTTTCAATGAGGTTTGAGCTTCATAATAATAAGTGTTGGGATTTTTTAGTTTATTTAATGACTTTTTTTTTCATGGCGTAACGAGCTAGGCACCGACACGTTGGCAGTCCTTTGGTCTGACAATATCCCTGCGCCTGTAAATTTTCAAGCTTTTGTTTTTGTCCAGAGGGTAATTATTTCACAGTGACGTGTCAGCGCCTGTTGCTCCGTGGTTATTAATGGGGGGGGGGGGGGGAGGAACAAAATGCGTCAGTTGGAAAGAGTTTAGATCTAGTGCGGATTAGAACAATGATCCATACTTGTACATGTCTCTGCTGTTTTTAGTCGTCTAGTCTAGCTCGTCGAGGGCCTGTTACTATTCTGTAGCTCTTCGCAACTTCTTCACACCCCCCCCCCCCCCCAAACCTCTTGCTCTCCACTTCACGTTGGGACAGGCTTTTTTTTATAATTTTATTTGGTTGTGTCGTGTCTTCCCAGTCTACCATTACCATGCTAGAATGGCGCTAGAGATATTAAAGACGCCACCAGGGGGTGGCTTGAACTCTTGAATCACGAACAGAAATTTTTAAACGTGCTGGGGTTATATTTCTAATATTGCACGTCATACTACGTTATTATTGTATATAAATATAGTCAGCTGTTGACAATTGACAACTTATATATATTTCCACTTGTTCTAGACTACGTAGTTGTTTATTGTTGTTGTTTTTTAAACGAAAGTGTATTCAATTTATTGATAAGAAATATTTGAAAATTTAAGAAGCAATTTGTATGTATTCATTGGCACCACTACAAGATACCAAGACGGCGTAAACCACACTGGAGTAATGGAAGCATTAACACTATACGGCTATTACCGACAAGCAATTATTAAAGAAATAATGATGACACGAGTCACATGAGATACCCAAAACAACAATGGGTGTAAAATAACCTGGGTTGTTTCAAAAGTTACGTGAACCGTACGCAACCACCGTACGCACGCAGCATTCATAAAGTAGAACAACCAAGCTTGAATCATTTTCAGTAATATGATCGTACTGTGGGCTAGGTAGGCCTACTTGTGTTGTAAGAAGAGGTAATATATCTGAAACTACACCACCGACCGAGAAATGAAGGTCATTTTTTATAAGGTATAAAAAAATACGCATATTATTATTATGTCTTGCATTTTATGGCCTTTTGTTTTTAGCCACTATGCTATAGCCATAATATGTCCGCAACTATTTAACTTGCAGACTTTTAGTCTCACTGTAGAGTAACACATTGGAACGGGGTATTTCGCTTAATCGTGTGAATGGGATAGGGCGCCTACTAAAGGAACAGCAAGAATAATGAAACTAGATCTGCCATCAAATGTAAGCTACTATAAAAGTACCCATTTAGTATGCTCGGCGCTGAGTAGGCCTACTGATAAGCTATAAGCAATGATTGCAAAAAAAATCGCATATATTTGGGAAGACAACGAGATGCCTAAACAATACTGCAAGCCAACGCCACCTCAAATGTAGTTTGCTCGGGCAGATAATATTATTTCCCTATGGGGGAAGATGAGCGCTTACTTTCTTCCATTCTTATGCTTAGGCAGATACCGTGATATTCAGAGGTTATGACAAAGCCTTCGTATTGTTCCCGACACATATCTACTCAAGTCACGCTTTTGACAACGCATGAATTCTTAGTCTTGTGTTTTTTTTAAACGAGTATTTTATGTTATGTAATAAACACACTGCATACAATTACTACAATGCATATGTCAGAACACCAAAAAGGTAAAATGTACAGCGTTCAAAAGATACATAAAAAAAAAATACGAGGCAATGTCGAGCATGACATGTGTCATTTTTGTGACAAATAGGTGACATTTAAAAACGAATAATGAAAGAGTTGAACGTGTCAAGGGGCAGTGCCTTGCTTGACATAAATTATACATTAAATGGCACTCTCTACTGACAGTTTATATATATATATATTGTTCATTTAACTTTATGTTTTCAAGTTTAATACGTTTGCTGACTTCATAATAAATTAACGCTTTGTACATTGAGAAAATCTTTCCTCAACATTGTATTCGACAAGAAAAATATAACTTGCAAAAAGTGTTAAAGAAATGCACTCTAAATTAAAGATACCACCTTAATCTTGTATCATAGTTGGGATTATTTAGTTTATTTCTAGCTACGCTTTAACAACAGAAAAAAAAAAAATTTTTTTGTTCGATTCAGACCTGAGGGTAGGTGGCGCCTAGTTGGCAAGACGATAGATATCCATTCTGAAGAATTGAGAGACTTGGGGATTGGTCCATTGGTTTACATAGGAGCTCACAAACGAATGCCGCCTCATCTAATGAGGGGGGGGGGGAAGGGAAAGTAAAGACAGCTTGAGTAAAGTAAAAGACAGGTTGTGCTTGCTCCACAATCCCATAATGCCCATTGTATGAATACTTGTATGCCACCTCGCCTTCTTGGCGACACATACATCACTTCTTCCACAGACGGAAACGGGGTAAAGTAAACATTATTAACCTTTGAACCATTACGAACATTTACGATTAATTTTAATGGCTGTTATTCACAAACGGGGTTAAAACACCGCCGCTTCTAAGAACCATTTGCTTTGTCACAACCACCCCCCACCCCCATTTTCCCCCACAAACCTCCCCCCTTAAATTCGTGACAATCACTAGTTATGTCACCACATTTCAACTATTTCCTGTTGTGGCATTTTGAAATGCCCACGCGACCTAAAATGACCCATAAAATGTGTGACTAAACTTAAAGGTCAGCGGTCAGTCAAGGCAAGCCGGGTGCCACTCACTCCCTCGTCTCAGCCGCCCACGCGCCTCGTGGGTTTTTTTCCATCCCGGCCCTGAAGGTCCGATAGCTTGACATCTGGCACCACGCACCACACCACGATACTGTGCCGAGCAAAGTGGGTAGGCGGTTGACTACACGACGAGGCTGACGACGAGGGTCATCCTTGCTGGTAAACCTCCAGTTTCGTTCTTTTGTTTCCCCATCATGCAAGGGTAAAAAAAGTAAAGTATCCCGTCGGTCCAAATTGATCCATAGGGGTCAGTTTCTGTGGCCACGGCATACTAGGGGATTGTGTGGCCAGCACAATCCCTAACCACCTTTACTTTAGCCCAATTAAAGGCAGGTACCCACCAGGGCGAGGTAGACCCAGGGACACCCTATAGACCTAGGAGCAAATCCTAGTCTTAAGTAAAAAAAAGTAAAGTACCCGTCGGACCGAATTGATCCATAGGTCCGATGAAGCAGCGTTCACCAGTTTCTGTGGCCACGGCATACTAGGTGATTGTGTGGCCAGCACTTTGCACAGCCGCCTTTACTTTACCCCAACTAAGGTCAGGTACCCATCAGAGCTGGGTAGACTCAAGGACACCCTCCAGACCCGGGAAAAAATCCTAGCCTGCACCAGGATTCGAACCCGGGACCTTCGGCTCGCCCTGCCGCTCGGCTACCGTGCCCAATGCAAGGGCCAGGTCTGTGTAATGTTTTTTCCACCCCAAAGTTCAGACCCGGGGAAAAATCCTAGCCTCCACCAGATTCGAAACTGGAAAGGGAAATGGACAACACAAAAACTTTCATTTCATCTTTCATTTCAGTTTCACCACCATTTGACGTGTTTCACAGGTAAGTACTTACTTATATAAGCTATAAATACTTGCAAAGAAAAGCGGTCGATCAATAAAATGGACTGCCTGACATGAGGTCCGATTCTTTCATCACCTGTCAGCAGGTACGTGTCCAGGGAGGTAAGTTGACTTTATTATATCAATGTGAGTTGTTTTTTTTTAAACCAGACATTGTTTTTCACCTTAAAACCCCACCGATTGTCGGTAATAAAATCCCAAAGCTATGCATCCATACCACATTTTAATGAAGTATGAGAGAAAATAGAAAAACTCAAAAAGTTTATAACAAAAGCTCAAACAGACTGCAAGAAATGCCTGAAAGGGTTATGTTGCGGTGAGGTGAGGTTCTCCAGTTTTATCTTGGGGAAATGGTTTGAGGTGTTTAGAGAAAAGTTTTGGGTTTTGACTTGGGTAAATGGGGTTTGGGAGGGGGGTCTTCAGTTATGGACCCGGGAAACGTTATCGTTTTTTTTTTTTTTTTTTGCAACGGTGAGGTGAGGTTCTCCAGTTTTATCTTGGGGAAATGGTTTGAGGTGTTTAGAGGGAAGTTTTGGGTTTTGACTTGGGTAAATGGGGTTTGGGGAGGGGGGTCTTCAGTTATGGACCCGGGAAACGTTATCGTTTGTTTGTTTTTTTGCAACGGTGAGGTGAGGTTCTCCAGTTTTATCTTGGGGAAATGGTTTGAGGTGTTTAGAGGGAAGTTTTGGGTTTTGACTTGGGTAAATGGGGTTTGGGGAGGGGGGTCTTCAGTTATGGACCCGGGAAACGTTATCGTTTGTTTTTTTTGCAACGGGAAACAGCAAAACAAAAGCTCCATGTCAAATCAAAGGGAGAGAATTTGATCAGTTGCATTACATTCAGACGTCAACTGAATTATGCATTGCCACTACATATTAAATGAGCTAAATGAATGCGAGTATCCGTGCATTAACTCCGCGGCCTAGTCCATTAATACACTGCGGGGTTAGTCTGACGAGCTATTAGGAATATTTAATAAGCACGCGCTACAAGAACCAAATAGAGGGCAAAGACGGGTATTCCCCCCTCCCCCAACCCTTGCAAAAAAAAAGTACTGCCCTAGAGAGGTATGAGAGGGATGGAGATGTGTGATACCTGTGAAAATAGCAGTGGAGTTGTGATTCGAGTCGAATGGACACAGGCCGACGCCACTCTCATCATTTGTTTGAGCGATCCCATCAGATCCACTGTTCTCCTGTTGGTATACAATGGAAAGACTACAGATAAAATACAGTTCTCCTGTTGGTATACAATGGAAAGACTACAGATAAAATACAGTTCTCCTGTTGGAATACAATGGAAAGACTACAGATAAAATACAGTTCTCCTGTTGGAATACAATGGAAAGACTACAGATAAAATACAGTTCTCCTGTTGGTATACAATGGAAAGACTACAGATAAAATACAGTTCTCCTGTTGGTATACAATGGAAAGACTACAGATAAAATACAACTGAAATGATATTATTTTGTAGATATATTTTTTTTCAAAATTGTGTAATCTTTCTCAAGGCCAAACCAACACACACAAACACGCACGAACACACATTGCAGTATTGTCTAACTGTATAAACAACACATTCTCATGGCGTACATATTATCATTATAATGGGTGACAACCACTTACCGAAAACTCATAATTGCGGCAGCGTGGGAAGTAGGAATTCGTGCCGCAGACGTAATACTTGTCTTTGGTCTTCTTTACCGCCACGCGGATGTAGTTGTCGCAGTTCGCCTGAAAGAGAAAATGAAACAAAAGATATAACTCATCACAATGGACTACATTTAGCACGTGCGAAGGAAAAAGTACCCCACTTTCGGTATCTAACCAATATCTTGTGTTAGGAGTAGGGCGGTGCCAGGGGCGTATTTAGGCATCTTTCACATGTTCCGTGGAACAGGGGCCTCCACACATCCCCTAAAAAAACGCCGACATGGTTGTTCATGAATGAGTGTTCAAACGACCAACTGAAGTTAAATGAAGTGAAACACTAATTTTCTACCAAATTGGCAGACAGAGTCATACAGAGTTTGTCACTGGTTATCATTCCGCATCAGCAGCACTGTACACAGGCTAACACATCAATGTCTGAAAGCAGGCCACGAGACGCCCCCACATAAATTTGGCCGTTGGGAACAGAGCCCCCTCAATCCTAAATACGGCCTCTTGCGTTGCTATGTAGGCTTCTAATTTGTTTTTTGTTTTTTTGTTTTTTAGTAAACTTTATAGTCTACGTTGGTCATAATCATTGGAAGTGTAAGCGGGCAACGGATGCAACAAAAGGTTCATTGGGATTTCAGAAATAAGTTTATTGAATAAAACAGATCCATTAGTGCCATGATTGCTAACAAATTTATTTATTAAAAAAAAAATCAACAGATTTAACAATGTAGTCAGGTACAGTTTTCATTATGAAGATTACTGATTTTTAAAAATCATAGTTGTGTAGTGATTGTTTGCTGTGTGCCTATTTATTTACGGCAAGGAAAAAACAGTTTTCCTGCTCCAATCTAGCAACGGAAACGTTGACAAACCAGAAGACAGGACATGCACACTAGTGTGGCGGAAATAAGATTTATTGCAGCATTTAAAAGTTTCGAGTTTTTGTTGTTGTTGTTTTTTATTGTAACATTATATAATAAATTAACCAAAACAATATAGTAGCACCGTGTTGTAACATCCACTGATGGGATCGGTTAGGGAACTAAAGTTATAAACTCCTAATAATAATAAGTGGGTGGTTAACTTTATATTCTCTTTTCTCCTTTATCTTTCTTTCTCTCTTTCTCTCTCTCCCACTCGCTCTATATCCCTCTCTTTGTCTATGTACCGGTATCTAAACAATCTTATCTATATCTCCCCTATCTATCTATATTTTAATATTTTATTACACCGTCGATCTTACTATGACAACTTTCTCTCACTTTTTTTCCCTTCTCTCTCTATCTCTCTCTCTTATTGGTTCTCTCACTCTTTCTGTCTACCCTATTTTTCCTCCGCCTCTCTCTGACCTTTATTATAGTGTTAATTACATGTTGCTACATGCCCACCCCCCCCCCCCTCTCCGAAATAAGAAAACAAACAAATATGTAATTAAAAAGCTCGGCCTTTACTGTGAGGGAGGGAACAAAGAGGGGGGGTGACATAGGGCCTACACCATAAGGGCACACACAAGCTACAACCTTAGCTCACCTGAGCTTACAAGCAATACAAGGGAAGGGGTGCTTATGTTGAGGAGGGAGGCGGGTGGGGGTCTACAATACATACACTAGAGTAACACAAACATGTAACAGGAGCATATAATAGATGTGTAGCCAACAACGAAACAAGTTATTACGGTTTCGGGCGTGCACGTACACCCGTGCAATATCGCACCCCCCCTCCCCACACACTTACCGACACGTACGTATACAAGGCAGGTTTTGGACAAAGGACTCCCTGAAAACTCGAGCGTGCGTGTGTTATGTCAACGCAGGGGCATGTTTGTCATAAGGCCGAGTTAACACTTCGAGGGGACAAAAGAGGGGCAGATAATTTCAAAGGAGAACCGCAGTGCTTCAAGTTTATATGCAGTGGCTTAACAGTATCTTCGTTGAGCTCCCCTTGAAAGGGTTAAATAGATCATTTGGTGACCTATATATTGCGGCACACCGTCTTGGCAACGTTTCTTGTGATGTAATGTTTACAGAAGTTACAGTTTACAGTCAAACTGTATAACCTACGTTTACAGATTAAAGAATTGATTGCAATATTGCTATAAATTACGAGTAGGCCTAAGGCATTTATTTTAATAGATAACGTTTACTGCAATAATTAGCATTTATCACCAATTGTTAGCATATATGTCTGAAACAGCTTTAACAAAATCAAACGCTGTACTAAGCGGCTATTAAATATTGCCCATGATTCATTGATACAAGAAATCGGTATCGAGTGTTTTAGCTCGATAAAGGCTTGGGTCAGGTTGACACCAGATCCAAACGTTTTCCCAAATCTATCGGTTATTTGTAAATATTACAAAGTATGTACTCCACTGCGCGTGTATGCGTGTGCATATGGTAGTCAAGGCCAGGGGTCGGCAACCTAGGGAACGCTTGCCACACTTAACACGCAAAACGATTTTCAATAACACGCGGAAGACTGCCTAAAAATGGCAATTCAAGTACTTCTACAAGAAGTTGACTGCTAAAGCAAGATAAACTTTAGGCTTTTGGCACGCTTAATGAATTAGAAAATCCTACTTTGGCCCACTCATATAAAATGTTGCCGACCCCGGAGTCTAGGCCTAATAATAAGGCCACCAGAGAAGCAACAAAATTGTATGGAGACCTGGTCAACCTCGGCAATGAGGGACTAACAGCGAAAAATGTTTGTGTATTTGTATGTACGCGCTTTGTTAACCTTTAAGAAATATGACAATAAGATATAACAATAACTAATCCGTTAAGCATCTCTTTGTTCTGTTTTTTTCCTAGAGGCGAAAATCGTCTATAACTAAAAGACAAAAGATATGTTGAGAAGAGCTACCAATGTAAAAGGTTTAGCCATTTTATTGTCCCAAACATGCACAGAGATATTTCCAAGGGAGCGTTGAAGTAGGGTTTTGTTGTTTGGTTGTTTATTTCTGTTGGTGGTGGTGGGGGGAAGGGGGTCTTTATTTTACCACTAAAGAGTCTTTGGGTAACGTGTCCATGTTTTTCCAATGAATGTGATATGAGTTTCTGACGAGGACCTGCAATTTCCTACCGTGCTGTTCAGGTAGGTCTCTACCTGGCTGTTCAGGTAGGTCTCTACCTGGCTGTTCAGGTATTTCTCCACCTTTCTGTTCAGGTAGGTTACCTTGCTGTTCAGACAGGTCTTGTCCAAACTCCAGCTCTCATTATTGCGGTCAGTTCATAGGCTTGAGTAACTAGAACTTGTGGACAGCCTTTTCAACAAATGACCACATTATCAACCTTGCTGTTCAGGTAGGTCTCAACCTTGCTGTTGGGGTAGGTCTCAACCTTGCTGTTCGTCTAGGTCTCAACCTTGCTGTTCAGGTAGGTCTCAACCTTGCTGTTCGTCTAGGTCTCAACCTGGCTGTTCAGGTAGGTCTCCACCTTTCTGTTCAGGTAGGTATCTACCTTGCTGTTCAGACAGGTCTTGTCCAAACTCCAGCTCTCATTATTGCGGTCAGTTCATAGGCTTGAGTAAGTAGAACTTGTGGACAGCCTTTTCAACATATGACCACATTCTTTTATTACTAGCTTTGTCAACTTATAGAAATAAGATAAGATAAGATTGATTTATTGATCCAAAAAAATGGAAATTCGATTTGATTAGGCCTACATCAAATTTCTTTGTTATATTTTTTTATCAAATGTTGTCTATATTTCTTATTGCCTCTTTGTCATTTTTATTTCGCTACTCAATATTATATTATTAAAGACCAAGTGAAGAGGTTTTTCTCAAAGGAACGAGATTTGGAATAGCCTCATACGGCAGTGACGTATCACAAGGGAAATAAATAAATAAAAATAGACGCTATAAATCTATATTTAACCATTTTGTTAAAAATAAGAACCGGGAAAAGATTCAAAACATGTGGCAATAGATTCAAAACACGTGACAATATTCATTTTTCCTAGTCGGAATCCTTTATGTTACGTCACTTTCCTATATTGCCGGAAATAAAAACATCTCAAATGGCTACGAGATTTGGAGTAATCTTCCGAAAAACACACACATTTAAGTGCAAATATTGAGCTAATTACTTAAAATGTATCTTTGATATTTTGTATACATGTTTTTTTTAACATTCAGATACTGAATACACTATTTACTATCAAAATCAAATGTTAACTCAATTTTGATAAAAAGCTCTTCACTTGGTCTTTAAGGTTTCCTGTACAAATAAAAAACAACAACTCTCTTTCCTCTATTCGTTCAAATATGATTTCTATGACGTTTACGATTATTTTAAAGATAGAATTAAAAATGTTGTATAATATAAAATGTCTAAAGTCAACATGCTTATCACACAGCCATGATACAACGAAGCCGAGGGCATAGCGAGGTTACAAGTCACTAAATGTGAAGTTCTAGGGAAGTCACTTCCGGTTACATTTCTCTCTTTTAATGCACATCCGCTTCCAATTTCTAATTATTTTTAATTTTTTACATTTTACCCATAACAGTTTTTTAAAATAATAAATTGAAGCGTTCCGTTAACTCTGTACCGGAACCCGTGGCAAACCACTCAGGTTTTTCTAGTTATTGTGCGTGTATCCGTGTGTGGGGGAATTCTGAGTTTTGGTCTCTGAAAACTAAAGAAGGCGAACACTTCCGAAATGTAAAGAAGAGAATGGAAGCATGTTTCTTTTTCTAAATTATTAACTAATAACTAAATGAGGTTTATTTATATTTTTTTTTGTAACACAATTTTTGCGCAGAAAAAAAAAAAACAAGAACAACGTCGTTGAGAAGTCTGTCAAAGAACAATTCGGTTAAAGGCAACATTTTCATCTAAAATGTCAGAGGTCACAGCCATTAACCCCATTTACGTCACCGATTTTCGTATATCTTAGAATAAATAAATTATTAGGGTATTAGTTTATACATGTGTGAGTACGTGTGGTTAAATATATGTTGACGATAGCAAGTACGGGTTCCAGAGTGGGGTGGGGGAAGGTATGATTGGGGGGGGAGGGGCGGGTCGGGAGGTGTGATTGGGTGGCGAAGGCCTGATTTTCCTTCTGGGTATTGAGGGAAGGGGAGGCAATAACAAAATGTTGACCCTGTCCGCGGAACATGCCCAAGTGCCTCTTGGAGATCCGAATGTGTCCGGCCAGTAAAACAAACGGCTTTATCAACCGGCCAGTCAGTCAACCACCTGTTGTTGTTGGGTGCATTTTATTGCGCTGTTTGGTATTTCAGACACGTCTTTCAGTCTGTCTCTCTCTTTCTCTCTCTCTCTCTCTCTCTCCCTCTGACAGGCCACTAATTATACGATAGTAACCACTAGACCGCCATGATGTTGTTTTCTCTACTCGTTGTTGTATAAAGGCAACACCATGCACACCATGCGCACAATGCACATGCAATGTCGCCAGAACTTCACGTAACTATATTTCAAACTCATTGTCACTTTTAAAACCTAACAAAATTCATTGTTATGTCGACCTAAATGCATAATATTGTTTTGTTATTTAATTAATTATTTATTCAGGAGCGTATTAAAGCTTTTAAAAGTCCTTGTCATGGGTGTGCATCTAAAAAAGTTCTAGATCTATTAATTAATTTTTTTTGCTAGATATATTCTAAATAATGTTATAACATAAAAAAATATAATATTCCAAGTGAATTTTGAAAGTGTAGTAATAGATCAACAGAAGGCAAAGAAAAGTCGTACTCTGTAGGCTACACGTTTTATAAATAAACGAAAAAAAAAAGAAACAAAAGAGAAAGAAAGAAAAAACGAGAAAGAGGTTTCATAATATATTCCACGTCTCACCGTTTTTTTTTAAAGTTCATTTTTGCTGGATATGTGTTTGTGTGTGTGTGTCGGACGTGTGTGGGTGCGTTTATTCGTTAATAAAAAAAATTTGTCGGCATATTATCCGCCAGCAATTTTCCCGCCAAAGATCGAATCAGAAAACTTTATATATGTGTGTGTGTGAGATTGAGCGCTGGATTATTACACGAGACAGGGAGGGAGAGGGGGAGGGGAGAGGGGAGGAGGAGACGTCGTCTAGGAGCCTTGGGAGTATAAAAAAAAATAGGAGGAGGGTTGGAGCGGTTTGGAGTGAAGTTTGTGTTTGGGTAATGAACTTTCATAAAGGCAGTTACCGGAAAAGAGGTGTACAGTGTATAGTAGTGTATAGTGTAGGCCTATATATGGAGGCAGGGGAGGTAATGGCAAGTCGTGTGAAACTAAGAGGAGATTACTACAGTGTTTATTCATGCCGGGGTCAATAGATGTATGGGCCATTGGCCCTAGTCAACTGATTTTCAAAATCAGTTTAATTTAAACAACAAAATATCATTTTTTTTAAAATTCCAAATGAGAAAGAAGAAAAAAAATGAAGAACTGAGAAGCACCCCGAAGAGTGGTTTTGTTGTTGAAAACTAAACTGTAGGCCTATATATCAGTCGAGTTAATAAAAACAAAATAAAGAAACGTTATGTTTTCTCGAAAGATATATCTGCTGAAATACCACTATTATGTTATAAAACACTATTATAACACTTTGAAAATATTAAACATTGAAAGCATTTTAATTCTCGCTATGGGCCGAGTAGTTTTCCCGAGAATGCAGAACGATATAATAACTGTATTATGGAGGCGGGGTGGGGGTGGGGGTGGGGGTGAGTAAAGTAAAAAGTAATTATCAGACCGAATTGATGCCAGTCAAGCAGCGTTCACCAGTTTCTGTTGCCTCGGCTTACTAGCGGATTGTGTGGACAGCACTATGCCCGGCCGCTTTTACTTTACCCGTACTAAAGTCAGGTAGGCCTACCCACCAGAGCTGGGTAGGCTCAGGGACACCCTCCAGAAAACGAGACCGAATCCTAGCCTTCACCAGGATTCGAGCCCAGGACCTTCGGCATGCCAGCCGAATGCGCTGCCGATCGGCCACCGTGCCCTATGGAGGGGGGGGGGGGATGAGTGAGAACGGCATATCGTTCCTAATATTAAATATGCCAGGCTTCTACGGCAGACACACACATGTACACACCAACGCGTAGTTTTCCTAAATCAAATCCGTTTTCTAACATTATTGAATGAAACGCTTGCATTTGGATGCCCAAGAAAGACGCAAACAAATATAATAAAAATAATATCAAATACTACCAATATTAATTCAAAACAGCTTATAGCGTAAACTACAATTATTATCAGGCCAATGAGTTAATAGCCTTATGACAAGTCTTGCAGGCGATATCTATTTAAAAAAATCTATTTACCAGGGTCGAAGCTAAAATTTGGGGTTCCAATATCACAATACCGGTATGTTTGCCGGTGATTTTGCAATTAGTGGTCCGGTACCGAGTGGCAACCCGGCGTTTAGGGAAACAGCTGACTGTAGGGCGATCCTCGTAGTTCCGGACGCCTCCCTCCCACCCACTCTCTTCAGAGATCTATGGGTTCACGGAAGAACGAACTGTGGACAATGGTCAATCGACCAATAGAAATAGTAGCATACACCAACGGAACATTAAAGACTTGATTAGCTTTGCGCGTGGGGAGGGCAGGAGGAGGAAGCCCGGGGAGGCGTAACGAGGTCTCGATCTAGTCTCCAGTGGCGAGACTGTTGTGTAGCAGTCAGAGCGAGAGGGGAGTGTCAAGGGAGGGGAGGCGATAAGACGTACTAAAGGCCTAACTCAAACTACAGTAACCGAATTTATGTTGTTATTGAATGGACTAGAAGAGAGAGAGACAAAAAAAACAGAGAGAGAGGCGGAGAATGAAAAAAAAACAGCGCCAGGGAGCTGACAGTTTCTGGCGCCAGCTACAACTGTGGGGGGGGGGGGGGGGGGGGGCACCACTTCAGCGCCGTTAACAGCCTTGAACCATGACCTACCAATCGGACTGTCTCTACTAGTCTCTAGTACTATTACAGGTAGTGTCAGGTCCAACGAAGGTGGTAGAAGTTGTGAAGAGGGGTGGGAGGTGGGGGGGGGGGGCGCTCAGAATAAAAAGGAAGGGGTTGTGGGGCAGGGGGGACACTTATATGACAGGTAGACACACTTAAAAACCAAGTTTTCTCGTTATGACACCCGATACGTCTTTCATTGTCTTGGACTGTCCCTCTAGGGAGGTTCTCACGCGTTTAACTTTGGGGTACGCGGTTCCAAAGTGCAGCTATGCAGGGAGGTGATTTTATTTTTAGAAGCCATTGCTTTTTTTTTTCAGTCTGACATTCTCCCCCCTCCTCCCTTGTGGGTGCATGCGATCATTCCGCACACATACACACACGGAGGGGCGAAGGGCGACGTCTTAGAGAGGGGGGGGGTAAACGCGGGAGAGAGAGAATCTTTTGTCCTTTGTACGACGGGGGCAGTGTAAACAAAGAAGAGATGGGGGGAGGAGGAAGGAGGATGACGCCCTGACTAGACAAATAAAGGTTGTGTTGACTTAACAGAACACTACAGGCGGGGAGAGGGGGGAATGGGGGGAGATACAACTATGTCAGACTTGGGAACAAACACGGCCCTTGTAAATCATCAAGAGGAAAGAGAGAAAGAGAGGGACGGGGAAGAGAGATAACCCAGTGACACTGGGCAACCATTCTCAAACTATTAGGACCCCCGCCCTTAACTCCAACAGTCCCATCATTCGGACAGGTATACTCCTGGTATACCCTGTCGAGGAGGTAAGCAAAATTCACATAATAAACGTTCTATTTTTTACTAGAACGTATTAGCAGATTGCACATGCAAACAAACACAACGCTAATCCGTCACAGACTCACTAATGTTGTAAGTGTTTGTCTCGACTTGCAGTTTTTTAAGACAGCCAATAATTACGATGTCCTGTCGTCTGGGACCGCGAGTTCTTATTTCGCCAGCAACAGGAGTTGCAGTGCCGAGTAAAATTGTTGCTGGACAACTAAATCCTATGAGGATTATGTCATCACTTTAATGGCAGGTAGGCCTGCCCATTTATTACCTATCAGGGCTGGGGGGGGGAGAGTGTGCCTAACAGAAAAATAACTACAAACAGCAAAGGTAAAAACGGTAACGGTGGAAATGGCAAAACTGTAGACACAATTTTCACATCGCCATTTTTAACTTTGCTATATTATTATTATTATTTTTGGACTGAACACTCAATCAGACATTATGGAAATACTAACGTTGACCTCATCAGAAGAATCCCATCGATCTGCCCGCTAGACACAATTCCTCACCGCAAGATTTCAAACAAATTAATTTTTAAAAAAAAAAAAGTATATTTTCTTCCTCCTGATTATGAAATAGATTGCTATGGCAACGACAACACATACAAAAACGTAAGACTACACTACTACAGATTAGCAAAATCGCCTCCACCTGGTACTGCAACTTGTGACGCCACTGCACAGGATCCTATCAGTCTGGCGCCGCTCAGTCGCTTCAAGACGAACAAGTCGAATAATAAATAACAAGGCCGTCTCCACAAGCAACATTCATTGCCTCAAGATTACGACTCGCATTGAAGGCTGACCCAAGAAGTCCTTATGGTGTTAAAGATACATTTACAAGCAGAATGGGGGTCCGGGGATGGGGGTTAAACGGCGGTGCTAGGAAAGTCGTAAATTCAGCGGTGTTAGGTCGTGGTGATAAACTCACAATAAAGGTAAGGATAACGTAATGTACATATTTGAATAACAGTCTAGCAAAACACACATAGAAACACACATAGAAATGAGAAAAATGATAGAATTTAGAGCATTAACAATACTTTCCATGGCCCCTGTCGTATGGAGAGATTGACAATGTGTGGTCAGATAACAAACATTCATTCATTATCTCAGCTGACATACAAGTCATCTAGACGCAATATTAATATAGTAAGCGTATTTATTTTACAGACAGTAACCGTAACATCCTTTATTTATTTATTATTTATATAGATATATGTATGTAGGCCTATATAATATATATGGCTACAGAACGACGCCCTTCTCCCCCCCCCCCCCCCCCCATCTAAATTTTCTGTTGATCTACCAACGTAATCAGCATATAAAACTGTATCCTTGCGTGGCTCTGTTAACTCCAAGGCACACAAAGATGTCAAAGTGCTCGATGCAATGGGATTAACGTATTGGCATTTATTTAAACTATACGGGCTAGCTAGCATGGGAGATGGAATGTCACCCCCACCCCCATCCTCCCCGCTCCCCCTTTCCCGACCCTAACACCCACACCGCACTGAGATTTGTCTTATTTATATAACGCCCAAGAGAGAGAGAGAGAAAAAAAGAGAGAGAGAGAACAGAAAGAGAGTGAGAGAGAGAATCAGCCAAAGAGAGAAAAAAGACAGAGCAAGCCTATGATTTCCGTATCCTGTCCTCAGGCATTTCCGGTCATCTGTCCACCTTATTCCGGAAAATCTTCATACGCCCCCCCTCCCTCATCTTTCCCACCACGCGGGGTGTAGGCCTATAGGCTCTCTATATATCATTAAACTTTAAAAAACACACACACACAATTTTGACCGGCACGTGCCTTTAAGCACAGACACTTGTCCTTTTACAAAAAAAAAACATTCTGGGCCTGTCAGAAGCACAATCTGGCCCAATCACGCTAAGAGGTCCGAGCGGATAAAGAAAATAAACCAAGAAGAAAAAAATCCGGAGATAACGTTTTAGCTCGAGGACCCTTAACTCGTCCATGTGACGTCATGGGGAGATTAATTGTTGATAGAATCAGTTTGTTAACCATTTTTTTTTAGATATATAAATGAGGCAAGTGCATT
This sequence comes from Anisus vortex, assembly GCA_949126835.1. NCBI lineage: Eukaryota > Metazoa > Mollusca > Gastropoda > Planorbidae > Anisus > Anisus vortex. Next base: position 75,629,908 of record OX421492.1, read on the forward strand.
TAGAAGTCAAAGGCACAGATGCACATTTTTTTATTTCCCTCTCACAGTGAAAAGAAAAGAAATGGATCTTTTGCTCGACGATTAATGGTGAAATAGTATGGCTGATGAATGCCTGGTGCGTGATTTCCCTACAAGATTTCCCTCATATCTTCGCGTTTTCCTTCCCAATTTTACCTTTTCCCTCCCAGATGTCTTTTCCCGTTCAACTAAGTCTTTTCCCGTTCAACTAAGTCTTTTCATTCCCCCGCGATGTGACTTCCCTCACAGCAACGTGGGTTTCAGTCTACATGATTTCTATCCCAGCTGTTATTTCAATCCCATTTACATGACCCCTCCCACTCCCAGCTACGAGAATTTCTCTCCTAAGCTGTGTGGATTTCTTACCAGCTATCAGTTTTCCCTTCCAGCGTCTTGATTTCCCACTCAGCTACGTCATTTCCCTTCCAGCTATGTGATTTCAAAAACAACAATTGATACAATTGCAAAATTGGTCACAATACGTTTTGACGTGAGAGCGCAAACTCTCCAGGATGCGCCTAAATCCCCATAGAGATCAATGGAAAGTGTGTCCCCCCCCCCCCTTCGACTATAAAATGTCGAGTGTAAACATGTCTCTTATCTGATATATTACAGACGCTCCTTCTATAAAGAAGATAATTGCGTCCTACGCTCATCCGTGGTCCTAGTCTAGTTGCATCTTTATTAATGTTTTAAATGATGTTAAGTTACTGGTTTTCCTGGTTTGTTCAGGCAACCCAATTCCATGCCCGAATGCCACTCGGGAAGAAAGACTCCTTATATGCATTTGTTCTCGCATAAGGGATAAGGAAAGTGTTTATGTCTTTCTGTACAATATAAATATACCGTAATACATTTCCTACAGCGAGCCTCCTGTGGACAAATGTGTTGTGAGAGAATGTGACAGAGTTAGTCATACATTGTATGAGCTTTGTGACGTAATGTTGTGTTTACTTTTATCCTTAGTTACTTAAATCCAGTGGCAATCACTCATTTGTAATTGTATTCGGATTAAATTTATAAAACAATATTTTACAAAATGTTGGACCATTCTGCTTATATAATCGCGATGTTCTTTGAAAGCCATTATATTTTATTATCAATATGATGTAAAACGTTTTCAAAGTTGTATAATATAAATTGGGAGAGGGTGCATGGAGAATGGAGAAAACAAAATAAAGGCCAAAATTGCATGTAGCGGTTTTATGTTAGTATGCTACTTTGAGTGTGTGTGTGTGTGTGTGTGTGTGCATAATCGGTATTAAGACTTAAATTATACAGTTTAAAAAAAAGAAGCAAAATTTGCATATAAAAAAACGCATTTGCAAACTCCTCTCAACTCCCAACCCTCACCCCACCTGTCCCCCAATTTCGTTTCTACATACTTTGACTCTCTACTCTATTGATCGAGATAAGGAATTTTTTTTTTTTGTTCAAGTATACAAGCTACCAATGACCGAAAAATGACTTTATCTCACATTTCTCTAATGTACAAAGTCCCCTTATTTTTTTCAATTATACCTTAATATTTCTTTGTATTTCAATAACTTGATGTACATATTTTTTTTCCTTAATCGATCCACTAAGTTTTATTTGCACTATTTTTCATTTATTTCAAAAGCGTAAACTTTTGCGTAGATGAGTGAGTGGGTTTGTTGTTAGTCAAGCAGTTCGCGGTGTTATTCCCCACTGGTCTTACGACTACATGACTACTAGTTGTTGTAGTTGTTCGGCCATCGGTGTCGATGAGGTCCATCGAACTATGAACAAAATTCAACCGCGTGGCGGAGTTCGGAAATTAGGTGTGTCCATGGGTGACTTCACAGGATCGTTTATATCAGGGGTTTGTTAACTAAGTCACGCGCGCCAGACTCTGGCACGCAGAGCAATTTTGAACCACACACGGAAGACTCACAACTTTAAAAGTATCTTCTACAAGAAAAAAGCAGGATCACTTAAGGGCTGTAGAAAAACTAGATGAATTAGAAATACTATTTCGGCTCACTTCAAAAGTTTGCCGACCGCCTTCAACAATAAGTATGGGACAAGGTGGCCGAGGCAGCGCGTTTGGTTAGCGTACCAAAGGTCATGGGTTCCGATCCTGGTAAAGGCTAGAATTTTTCCCTGGACTCGAGGCTGTCCCAGAGTCTACACAGTTCTGATGGGTTACCTGACATTAGTTGGGGTAAAGGCGGCTGGGCATTGTGCTGGCCACACATCCCCTAGTATGCCCTATGATCAGTTTGGTCCGAAGGGCACTTTACTTCACCAATAATTGAAGGCCTCCTTTTTTTTGGCCACAAGGACCAAGAAAGTACACACGTACACTAACACACACCACACAAGGTCAAATTAAATTAATGTCAGGTTGACAGCTCCACCCTTCCCCCCCCCCCCCCACAACTTTTTTTTTATCAAAGAAGTCTGTTAATTTATAGATACCCCCTCTGTGAGAGTTTGCGTGTATTTGTGTGCGTATGTGTGTGTGCATACAAGCGTTAATATCCCCTCAGACATAACAATAACACTGTCTCGTTTGGGTTAAAAAAAAGCAAAAACAATCCCAAGCAGTTGGCAGGTGTACAGTAGTGGATGTGTTTTATGCAGAGGCTCAGAGCAGCTATGCCACCTCTGAGATTTTCTTCCTGACACGGTAGACCAAAACAACGTGGACAGCTGCGCTGACATGTACACTATAAACAAAAGGCCCACTGATTAAGCTACTGTGATATAATTGTAATCTGTGATCTAATTAAATGCACACACAAAAAAACGTGCTTGAAATTTAATTATACCATGAATCGTCTTTATATAACATTATATAGCTTGGTGGAGGCATGGTGACCGAGGGGTAGCGCGTTCGGCTGGCATACTGACGGTCCTTGGTTCAAATCCTGGTGAAGGCTAGGATTTGTTCCCGGATCTGGAGAGTGTCCATGGGTCTACCCAGCTCTGTCCATAACAGAGTCCGAAAAGAGAGAGGGGGAGTATGACCTTCGAGATATTATTTTGAATTCAACTAAATGCTCTGTCCATCCCATGGAAGTTGAAAGTTTGAATTGTAAGTCGTAGATTGACTTTCTGAACACTCCATGAAAGAATATTGATTTTGTCCCTTACACAGTAGGGTCCAGTTTTGTAGTTAGTTCTGTTTGAAAGCTTATAGAGAGCAGTTCGAGTTCTTAGCTTAGGGTCAAGATGTTTGGTAATTTTTATGGAATGTCTGTTTCTCGCCCAGCTTTTGGTTTATACAATATTTTCCTGTATCTACTTTTCTTCTTTCATTTTTGGTGACCCGGTAATTTGGCTTTCGTTGCCCGGTAACGGGGTAGCGGTCCGGTAGTTTAAAGGAAAATCTGTTTAGATTATTATATTTCCCTGTATGCATTACTATACACAAGTGTGGTACATGCGTTTTGTTATGCTGAGAGACAGTTATACGAAGACCATAGTATGTCTATTTATAGATGTTGGGGGGGGGGGGGGTGTTGTAGCATAATACTCTACTACGTAGGCATGGGGGGTCAGAGGTCACAACGTAGATGTAGCGTATTCTATAGTAAACATAGACAACGCAAAAGCACACGATTAACGGGGACAGAATCGCAAGGTGAATATTTTTACCTTTGTTGCCTCAAAAACGCACCTACCCTCAAGTAGGCCTACCCTCCCCACCTTCTTTCTCTCTCCCTCCCGATCCTGTCGTGCAAACAGTGAGTCACGTGCAAAGGAACAAACCATTGCACATTCCCCTCCCCTTTTTTTTTCTCCTCACCCCCCCCCCCCTTTTTTTTTGTGCCGCGAAGAATCTAATATGGCACTTTTGAAATAGGGTCATTCCAGGCCTGGAGACGCTTTCTTCGCTGCCCCTTTCCCTATTTCTTCACACACATTCTCTCTCCCTCCCTTCTCTCTATGCTGTCGTTAGAATACAATGTGTTCCCTCCCTTCTCTGTCTCCCTCCAAGTGAAATGCTGCAGTCTTAAAACACTTAAAATATTCCTTTTGAGAACAAGTTTTGTTTTCTTTTTTTTTAAGCCGTGAACTGTGACCTATAAACTTTGACATGCAAGCGCAACAGTCAGTCGACCTTTTAGTTGTTGTTACTTTCCTTTTTCGTATATTCTCTAAAGACGAACCTGTTTGAAGGCGAAAATAGAAAGTCATTGTTCAACCGCTTTCGTTTAGAATTTATACCAGGTCCATAGATGACATATAGAACACCTTGTGTGTGTATGGTCAAACCGGAAAGGAGATTGGCAGAGGGACTGACCATTCTCATACATTCACAGGCTTGTAAGTTTATTAAACTTACGAGCGTTATGGTGTTGTTGTTTTAATAACGCCTCGTCTAAATAAACAACTCGTTTTTTCGTACAATAATAGTACGTGCATTTGTTGTTGTTTTTGTAAAATATGTAATGCATTAATATTAATTAGAGATATAGTGTTGTTGTTTCTTTTAACCAGGACGAATGTATAATATCTTGGTGTTAATGGGTTTTGATGGTGGTGTTTTTTCAGTCAGTTAGTCCACGCGCGCGTGTGTGAGAGAGAGTGAGTGAGAGAGAGAAAGCGAGAGGGGAGAGAGAGAGGTGCAGCTGTAACAGGTGGGTCACGTGGCCTACAAGACTACGGAGCGAGAATGGGAGAGCGCGGAAGAACAACGGAGAGAGAACGTAAAAGGTGAGGTATAACGGATAACGGTATATACTTTTTTTTTTTTAAATAATGGGGAGGGGGACCTGTTTGGAGAAGGAGCAGGAAAGGTGTAATATGGGGGGGGGGGTGATAATGAGCTCATGAGGTCAGTGTTTAAAAACCATCTGTCCGTCAACGGGGTCAAGTGTTCTCACGGTCAAATAATAAGAAAACACAAAAAAATAAACAACACGAATAGTGTATGGTGGCTTGAGTGGGTCCAGATTACTCTACTCAAGAACATGAAGAAAGGCTAGTCAACTAGTCCAGGAACTTCTGCGTTTTCACTTTTAGTTTTTCATTTAGATGCAAAAAATTAAGAAGGACCAAAAATTCCTTTCTATGGAAGAGACTGTTTAGGCCCCAAATCTACCCAATTCCATCTCGAGTATTTTTTTATAGCTGATTTTAAATATTTTTTGTTAAAGTTTCATAATGGAAACAGGGGGGAAAAAAACTCGTTTTGCGTGCTGTGGTAAGGAGACAAGAACTGACAATTTGGCAACACGACTATGTGCCAAGTTACAGCTTGTTATGATGACAAGAAGTCTGTCTATTAGTTTCCCGAAGATTTGCCAGTCAGCTGATCCAATATTGTTTTGCGAAGATAATCTAAATGATTTTTTTTTCTAAAGAAAAAAAATAATATCGACTGACAATTGGAACCATTTAAAACCTTCACAAACCTCCACCCCTATTGTTTGCTATTTGCATATAAGTAAAATGAATATTTTAAAAATATTAATTTAAATAAAAAAGAAACGGCAAATGTTGGTTTTTCAACAAGACTATATGTCTAGGTCTAAGGCTAATTGTTGTTGAGTTCGTTTTTTCTTCTTTTTTTCTCATATCTAGCTAAACCAACATGACCTAGAAAAAAAACACAACTCTAGACGCGTACTTTTATAAAGCCCAAATCTAAACTACATTGCCTGTAAAATGATATTTAAAAAAAAGTGGTCTCTCTCTCAGGGTTTCTTTTACCCCCCGGAGAGGAATTTTATTTCCCCAAAAACCTACTTGCATATTGAGAATACAATATCTAGTGTACGAAAAAAAAAGAATATATATTTATATATATTATTATCTGAATAGGGGTAGGGGGGACAATTCACAAAAGGGAGGGGGAGACGAGTAGAAAGGAAAAGGGGAGATAGTGTGGGGATGGTGGGTGGTGTTGACAATTTATTATTGTGAAGGTAAAAAAAAGACAATTATTTTAAGCCTATGTAAGACTAAATAGGATTATCCCACGAGTCAACAGACTGCCAGAATGGGAAGAATAGAAGAGAGAAAGCTCCGGTAAAATAGAAAGAAACAATGGAAGCTTTGCTTTTTTTTTTTTTTTTTTTTTTTTTTCCCCAAGTTTCTAACACCTCCCCACCTAGAGTACAAGATTTTCTATTTCCTCGGTTTAAATTTTAATCTGATGCAGTAATCCATGAATAACGTTTTGCTCAACCAGACTGTATTGTATTGTTGCCTTTATCCCATGCACACAACAACAAGTTAGCTTCAAATATTTCTTTTCTTATTTTTTTAAAGTACTTTTAACTTTTTGTGATTACGTTATTTGCCTGAATTTTCGATAGGTAGACAAAGGAAGGTGTACATTGTACATTTGAAGTAGGACGTTTGAAGGTGGGCATGTGAAGGTGAACTATTGAAGGTGGGCATTTGAAGGTGGGCCTTTGAAGGTGGACATTTAAAGGTGGAGATTTGAAGGTGAACATTTGAAGGAGGACATTTGAAGGAGGCCATTTGAAGGAGTACATTTGAAGGAGGCCAATTGAAGGAGGACATTTGAAGGTGGGCATGTGAAGGTGAACTATTGAAGGTGGACATTTGAAGGTGGGCCTTTGAAGGTGGACATTTGAAGGTGGAAATTTGATGGTGAACATTTGAAGGAGGACATTTGAAGGAGGACATTTGAAGGAGGACATTTGAAGGAGGACATTTGAAGGAGTACATTTGAAGAAGGACATTTGAAGGAGGACATTTGAAGTCCATGGGGCCAGTGAAGCAGCGTTCAATCCTACAGGAGGTTCTGTGGCCAATACACTGGTCACCTGTTTCTACTTTTCCCTTTAACTTTAACTATTGCCCGCTACACATCAAGAGGTGGGTAAACTCAACGACCAATATTCAGTCCCCGGTGGTGTTAGTCACTATTTAAAAAAAAAATTAGTTTCCATAATTCAACGTTGAAAAACATATTCGTACGTCAGAGAGTTTAACACAACAACGATGTGTTGTGTTTCGTTGCAGGCGTTAGTCGAGATTTTTCAAAGATTCTACACCAAGGGTCAAACTGCAGCCGTTGCCTCAGTGAAAACATCAGCATCCCGAACACGCACTGACGGCGCAACATCGTGCCAACAAAACAAACTACAACGTCCACATCCACAAAACAAACAGACAGACAGACAACAGGGCCATCATTCGTGTCCTAGCCGCGACACCCAACACACCAAGATAACAACACACAGACTTTAGAAAGAACAAACTTAAAAAGGGGGTCAAATGTCATTCGATGGTCCGGTTCTTGGCATTATGTTTATGTGCACATATTCACGTAATCAAAAACTGAGACAAAGAATTGTAACTCTTCATTAACCTTATAGCCCAGTTCATCGAACAAAACCTTCAACTTCAACCTCTCTTTTTTACTTTTTTGTTTTACTATCATTAAATAGACCAAGGAAGGCCGCTTGGTATAATCTTTTAAAATTCATCAAGAACCAAAATAAAAATAATTATATGCAGTCTATAAAATGCTTAGCATTTTTTCCCACGACCCACAAGCACTACAACTTGAGAAGCGAATGAGAGAAAACATCCAAATATGTGGAGCCCCCCGGGGAGGGGGTAATTTTGTCCTATTTCACACCTACGAACAATACAATTCTGTTATTTAAATGATAATTTATTAGAAGTAAGAAAAAAAAAGGGGGAGGCAACAAGCAAGAAACAAAAAACTGCTGAAGGGGCAAAAGGGGGAATAATTCAATAGCTAGTGTTTGGAGAAGATTTCAATTTAAAGGGGCGTCTTATCGAACTTATTATTCTTTTTGAAAAAAAAAAAAAAAAAAAGAAGACGAAAAGGAATGAAAATGCTTCAGAATAAAATAAGAACTATTGTTTAAGACCCGGAGGGCCGAGGTGGTCTAAATTCTAAATGACTAATCGAGTTATGTCCCCGCCTTCCCCCCCCCCCCACTTTTTTGTTGTTGTGGTTGTCTTCCCCCATAGCGTCCTGTGTGAACGTGACTTTAACACATATGTGTTGTGTATACCTATTTGAGTCAGCCCGCGGAGATAAGATCTACGTTGTTGTTGTTTTTTTGGTCCAGGTTACTGGTTGGTTGACTGAAAAGGGGGACGACGAGAGATAATGTTATTATGGAGAGCAGGGGGAGGGGGGGCAATCGATGAGACACCTTAATTAATCACCGAATTCGAAGTTCTGGCTAAAACTTAGTCAGTCTATTTAAGGACACAAATAACGGAAAGTGATATATTTGTGACACTTTTGAACACGGACAAAGAGCTTTTGTGGTGTTGTTTTTTGAAATTACTTTCAACAAACGGATAGCCTTTCTGAGGGTTTAGGCTTTAAATCCATGTTAAACGCTGTAAGCTTATCAGGTTAAACAAAAAATGTGGGGCGTCAAAGAGCCTTCACTAACCCTTTGGACTTTGGTCCAACATCGCCTTACAGGAGAACTTTACCATTAGCCATGGGATGATGTAACATACACGGTCGCTGCATGGCATTACACACTGTCCAATAGCTATAACGGATGGTACATTGGTGGATGATACATGCAAAAACAAAATATACTTGTACGAGAGGAAGGACGGAGGGGGCCACCGCAGAATAATATATAGATCTATATGGCCACAACTGTGTGCGATACCCGGGTTTTCAGAATTAACGGCCGTTGAAAAGGAGTCTATTAGCTAAATGTGTGGGAAAGAAGAAGGGCGGGGTGGGAGAAGGCACACTGACTTTACTTTTAAAACTTATATAAACTTATATAAACATTAATGGATCTGGGGAAACAAACGTGCAGGAAATTCTGATTTCCTCTTCCGGTGGAGTGTGAACACTTATCGGCGAGCGCTAATTCACCAGTGAGAGTTCACTAGTACTTAGTGTTTCTACTTCACTCAAAGTACCGGACGAGTCCCGTCACAAATTGACAGAAATCACAGCAAAAAAAAAAAAAATTACGTTGACCTTTTTTTTCTTCTCTCTTTTAACATCGTTCTGATCTATTTATTTCACTTCCGGAAAAATAAATAGTGAAGAACTCGTGAAAAGAAATAGTGAAGAAAGCGGGAAAAGAAATAGTGAAGAAAGCGGGAAAAGAAATAGCGAAGAAAGCGGGAAAGAAATAGTGAAGAAAGCGGGAAAAGAAATAGTGAAGAAAGCGGGAAAAGAAATAGTGAAGAAAGCGGGAAAAGAAATAGCGAATAAAGCGGGAAAAGAAATAGTGAAGAAAGCGGGAAAAGAAATAGTGAAGAAAGCGGGAAAAGAAATAGTGAAGAAAGCGGGAAAAGAAATAGCGAAGAAAGCGGGAAAAGAAATAGTGAAGAAAGCGGGAAAAGAAATAGTGAAGAAAGCGGGAAAAGATTGATAGGGGACTCAATTGGCTTATTTTTTTTCCAAGGATGAAGGTAGCAGTAATGGGTAGCTTATTACAGTCAAAATAGACAACTCTCAAAAGGTTTTACTTTTGAAATTAAATTATTTTGCGTTTAGTTTTTTTTTTAAATGTCTTTTTTCTTACCTTGCCTTTCCTTTCGCATGAAGTCCTTGCATTAATATCACTGGTCCAATCAATACTCTGAAGAGAAAAAGAGATACGGTATTTGTTTTTAAAAAAAAACGTATTCATTAAACTTCCGCAAGTTTTTAATACAAATATTTGCATATTGTTACCATTTCTTTATTTATTTATGACGTCGATGTGACGTCCTCGGTATTCAAATGTAAGGAAATGATGACGTCGGTGTGACGTCGATGGTATTTAAGGGTAGTGAGTGTACGTTTAATTTTTCAGGCAGAATTATTTATGTAACAGCATGGCAATTAGCTAAGTATAGATCTGGGACGAGCAACGGGCGGCTCTGGGGCCACAACTCTGCCAGCCAAGCCTTCGTTTTACTGTGGCCCTGGTCTTTTCTAATATCACAGCTTGTGTTGTGTCTTATTGTATCCTTCTTTTGGCAGCTACGACCCCCCGCCCATGTGGCCGGTATCCCTCCCACGTAGCTGACATCTCTTTGAAAGAACAATGCCGTGTCATGCGATATCACGGAACGGTTTATAAGCACCTGGGTCCCCCCTCCCGCCCCCACAGCCCCACCCTCCGAACACGTGCTCTGGGTGAAACTGTACCTTCATATAAGTAACAAAAACTAAAGTGACCCCCCCCCATTCACTAAGATCATTTCTTTTCTTCTTTTTTTTTTATTCGTGAGAGGCTAGAATGGAAGTGTCCACACGGGGATTGTGTGGCCTAGGATAGGTAGGGGTTACAAAACGGGAGAAAAAATGACGCATTTACCATGGATAATGATTCGAAAAACGACATTAAAGACCAAGTGAACAGCTTTTTATCAAAATTGAGATAAACGTTTATTTTGATAGCAAATAGTGTATTCAGTACCCAAATGCTAATAAAATCATTTATACAAAATATTAAACCTAACTTTCAAGTAATTAGTTCAATATTAGCACTTAAATGTGCGTAGGAAAAATCCAAATCTCGTACCGGTAGCCATTTGATATGGCAACAAAGGGTATTGACGTCAGAGAAGGAATTCCGACAAGGAAAAATGAATATTTTCACGTGTTTTGAATCTTTTCCCGGTCTTATTTTTTTTTTTAAATGGTTAAATATAGATTTTGTGGGTCGTGTCTTGTTTATTTATTGTCCTTCTAACACGTCACTTCCGTATGAGACTTTTACAAATCTCGTCCCTTCGAGAAAAAGCTGTTCACTTGGTCTTTAAGACAAGGGCTGAGCTAAAAAAAAAAAGAAAGTGCAAAAGGAAAGGATGCCCTGCACAGCGCTCCCAAATCCCGAAACCGAAATCTTTGTGCGCCCCACATCCGAAATAACTTTTAGGGCGCAAAGAGGCCCAGTGGACACCGGAGAAACCACTAAAGATATAGAAAGACGTGGTCAGCCTCGGGAAACGATGGACGAACAATATTCAGGAAAAAAGACATGATAGTAAATATAAGACCAAACCGAACGAATTGCCTAATCTAGCCAAATGATGTTTTCAATTAGAAAAGATTAATTACTTTTTATTTGTTTGATTTTAAAAGGCATGCACCCTGCGCCCCATCGCCCTCCTTGACACCAAACGGAAAAGATCAAATGCAATGTTGTTTTTATTTCTTAGTGTTGTAATAACTTCACCCTATTAGGTGAAAAAAAATACTCCTAGCTTCCGGTTTGAACTCTTTGATAAGTTCCGCTCAGCGACCGGAAATTCTATCAATTTTCAGCACGCAACTTCTGAAAAAAAATTATGTTTATCTTCTATAATTAATTTAAAGTTTCTTTTAAATTTTTCACGAAAAAAAAACTTCATCCTGAGCGCATAAATTGTATAGATTTGATCAAACTAAATGTTGCAGTGGATGGTTATGTGGCGGAGAACATATACTGTTTTAAATGAACTAACAAATATTGATGCGTCAATTTGATTGCATGAACCATCAGTGGCATGATCCAATCAGAACATTTGTGAGGGCGAATAGAAAGTGTATTTTTTTTATATTTGTCTGTTTAAAATGCAACAATAAAGCTTGATATTGTATGCCTAAAATTTATATATAAGTTGTCCCCGATCATTTTACGCGGGAGAAAAAGTACACTGAAATTAGATTTGGTTGAGAGGACGACACCCTTAAGGGCTTGCCAAAATGTCAACACCAAAAAAAGATATATTATATGTAGAGAAATATATTATCTCAATCTTGACGTTGCATCGCCATTAAAACCGTAGACAGGGCCGCATCGCATACACTGGAAGTTTAATCTGCAATTATTTTATCCTTCTGTTTGTTTTTTTCCAACTCTGCCCGTTAAGGGAGAGGGGGGGGGGGATTTGTTAAAGGTGTTAAGGGTGGAGGGGGGTGGAGAGTTAACGGCCTGGCTTAATGTCTTGCAGCTGGTCGTGAACGGGGGACCGGGTGTGGGGGGGTGTCAAGGCTTTCGTGTTTGTTTGTTTTTTAATTTTGTTTTGTCTGATAAATTGGGGAAGATAACCCTGAAGGGAATCGATGTCCAGAGTGATTGCACCTTGATAGGTTTCGATGGTGTTGATCAGAATTACGTTTTTTTTTTCTTCATTTATAGGCCTATATCTTATATGATCAGCAATTTAATGGGGAAAGCTTATCTGCGATACAATAAATATTCTTTTCAAATTGTTCAAACAAATCAACTAATAAATAAGGATATAAAAAGAATAAGGAGAAGAATACTTACTGCTATTGCAGTCAGGTTTTTCACCGACACGTAGTAGAGACGATTTCTGAAGAACAAAAAAAATATAAAGCAATAAAAACAATAGAGGGCCTTGTTAATGTTGCTGAAAGTTATGTATATAGCACATCTCTCCGTGTTATTAGCCAACATTTTATACATTTAAATTAATGCTATGTTCGTCTCATTGAATAATGTGTTCGCTAATCTTTAAATTAGTATCTTTTAATTTGGCCACATTACACACAAATATTGTGAAAAAAAAAAAAAAGAAATGTTTTTCTTTATGTGAAATATGTGTGTGCTAATGATAAGCTTACACTTATACCTCACAAATAACTTAATTAAACTGGTCACGGGGGCGGGGGGTGTCGGTCAGTTATACACATTTCCATAATCCGGTTATTGACAGTTCTCTAAATATATGTCATCAAGCTTTATATAAAGATCTATATTATTGTATCTGATAGATCTATGTTAACACTATTACAAACGATCTAATGTTAACACTATTACAAACGATCTAACATCAGAGTCTATATATGCAGGACATTATATTGAATCACACTTTTTTTTTTAAGAAATGTTATATTTATATTGTTGGCAGCGCTATACAAATGTCATTATTATTATTATTATATATTTTCAGATGTTTTCTGTCAGAGGGGGAGCTCTTTATTATGTATATATGCAGGAGACATACACAAAACATCAGCAGGCTCATGTATATTCATACGCTTATTATTTTAAAAGGCAGTTTACGTCTTTATGCATACGCCGCTATTTCATTGTTTTCTTTTACACTTTCGAATAATCTTATTCTTTTTACGCATTTTTTTTTTTTTTGCTTTTCTTCATTTTCATTTTTTTGTTTACTTTGTTAAATAATTGCAAAGTGAAATTGTTTTGTTACAACAGGGAAACGTTTAACAATGAAAAAAAAGTATTTACTTTTTATATATCTCAGGTTTCTAGTTTTGACATACTTAGTTGCTGCATACTTTTACTTAGTTGCTGCGTATTACTATTATTGGTATATTTAAAATGTCACTTATAATTATGTATGTTTTATGTATATTGCGGCAAAATGTGCAATATTTTGCTGGAGTAAGTGCAATATATTGCTGTAGTATATGCAATGTCCTACGACAATAAGTGCAATATCTTGGGGCATTAAGTGCAATATCCGGCGGCAGAAAGTGCTAAATCTTGCGACAAAAAGTGCAATATCTTGCTGGAGTAAGTGCAACATATAGCTGGAGTAAGTGCAATGTCTTGCGGTTATAGATTCAATGTCTTTATTAGCAAAAACTAAACAAACTCACTTTGCTCCGACAAGCGCCACGTCTGACTCCACCATAAGCAGTTTGAAGTTCTCGTTGGAGAAGTTCTGTCCCACAAAAGGTGGGAGCAACCCGGAATCTGTGGAGGCAATAGAATAAATCTATGGTCACCAGAAGCTGACGGCGTTTGAGGATGAATCAAGTTGTTAGAAAAACTAAAAGTGAAATGTGATCGTAAGCTGATCCAATTATAAGGAGATGGCTGTAGGACTTATATTTAGCAGTAATTAGATAAATTATATGACAACAAACAATTAAAAAGGGGTCGATGAGGTTTGATTTTTTCAGAAGAAAACGAATTTGTGGTAAATATTTATTCCCAAATTGATTGTAATATAATCGACGAAGACAAGGTGTGTTGAATATCAATACACGGTTTAATAAGTGCGTGTTTGTTCATTATTTTTACAGTTGTTTTTCAATCACAGCTTACACTTACACGCATACGCATAGGGCTCATGTATACCACAACCCCAACTGCCATTACACAGACTTGGTATCTGTTACTCTGAAATACACCCAACCCTCCCCAGTCAACTCACACACATCTTAGTTTAAAAATTCTCGTGTATTCAATTCAGGTTTGAAATAACAAAACAACTCCGACGGACTATGGAGACAGTTCTTGTGTTTGTGCTGACCACACGACGCCCAGCCCCCCCTATCCCCCCCCCCCAAATTCCACCCTCCCCCCATACCGCAACCAATTCAACTAGTTAACCCTGGCTATCCTACTATTAGACACCATTAGGTAAGGAGGGACGGGTGGAAGGGGGGGGGGTTAATGACGATGAATCCTTTTCATATAAACACTCTGGAATTCAAAGCACAACGGAATTAACTAGAGCTACATTCTATCCAGAAGACACAATAGGATATGTGGGTCGTGCGGTTATGGTTTCCTAACAGTAACAGGATGCAGACGTATTATAATAATACTAGGAGCGACCGTGTTTGTGACATTTTCAAATTCCTGAAATTTACTTAACGTAAAATTTATGTCACACGCACGCACACACGATCACACATGCACAACAACTGAGACGTATAATTTATTGTATTTTTTTTTATATATATTTTTTAATGAATTGCGTCTCGTCGTTATCTTTTTAAATCCTTACAGACCCATATGACACTCGGCGCACCCTCAGCCATCATTAGAAAGACGGTGTTCTCGTCGGATGGTGCATTCCAAACGAGTCTGTTCCGTCTCTCCTTGCACCCACCGCACATTTGTTTCTCGGGGGGGGGGGGGGGTGTTAGGGAGGATTTGTTAAGTAATCGTGACACACTTCATCCAGCACCTAAGATAATCCCTTCCTCCCCCATCTCACTCTCTCTCACACACACACACACATACACACACACAAACGCAGACAATGTGATTTTGTCTCTTGTTGCGTCATTTCCGGTCTGTGAGGTGTAAGTCAGTGTAAGAGTGGCCGAGACGCTGAACACTACATGTATTTTTTGTTGTTTTTTAATTGATTGATATGTAAGAACTAAAAGATTCCAAAAGATTCGAACTCATTATTCAAGAAGGCACGGTGATATGAGATCTTGGAAACCTCCAACACCAGTTGAACAAAGTGAGAGGTTTCCAGGCGTTGTGCTGGCCACACAATCCTCTGGTCTGAGAGGGGGCAGGCGGGAAGGGGGGGGGGTATTTGTAACTATATTTACTTTTACACGCTTTTGTTTAAAGGTCAGTTATTTCGTGTCTACGATATATTTACTTTGCCCGGGGAACGAGCCGACGTGGCAGTTAAATCTTCTGGACCTGGCTCAAACAATGAACGGGAGGAGGGCGTAATTGGCCAGCGGGGTGATGGGAGGGTTGGGGGGGGGTCGCAGAAAGGGGCGTGGGGCGCGTATGTTTCGCGGAAGCCCTTAAGACAAATTTAAGGTGGCACACGTGTACGGGGGTCAACGGTTGCTGGAAGCTATTGCACTGACCAATCCATTCACGATTGCTCTCCAGAGTGTTTTTTTATTTTATTTATATTTTTTGTTGACCGCTTAAAAGTTTGAAACCGAGGGTGACCCCCCCTCCCCCCGCTGGTGGGAGCTGATGTGGTCAAGCATACACTTAGTTGAATTGAATCGCTGTAGCATAGGGAAAACATCGTTGTTGTTTTTTAGCTTTAGGCTTTACATATCGATAAGTGCACCATTGGATACAGGACAACTGTTTGGGTTGTTACGTCATTGACGTAACGACACTCTCTGTCAATCAACGAGACATATGGCGAGGGCGTGAATATCATTTACTTTTACTTTTTTTTTATTGCCAAATATAATATCTATTTGTTAGCTAAATGTACTTTTAACTAGTCTATCTAAATATTATGATTTAAGGCCTAAATACTTTTTTATACAAAAACTTTTTATTTAAACTTTTAAACATAACACATTTCTCAACCGATCTCAATAGACTCTGATGCCGTGAGTAGGGGCTACAACATGTGACCTCTATGACCTACCCCTGTTTTTTCTTCTTCTGTGAAACCCCAAACGTTTCCTCTCGAAACTTGACAATGTTAACGATTACAACATGACAGATGTGACAAGAGGGGGGTAAAGTCACTCTGTCAATGTCTGCTACGGACTTGGCAATCGACGCACGCAGTAACAGTGACAAAATAAATTGTTGAACCTTTAAAAGTTAGGCTGGTACAAGGCATACGGGGCGTCATTTTTCATGCAAATTACACGCGCTCACAAAAGTTATACTGTCTCTGACATGACGGTATTAATTTGTAATCTCCCCCGAGCCTCTTTTGCACAGAGTCCATGTGCAATGAAAACATTTATAAGACATACTGGAAAATATATTATCTTATATCCTAGTTAAACCGACATTTCATTATCGTCTTTAGTTCCAATATAATTTAATTTACCAGTAATTACACGTTAAAGAAGAAGTTTTCAGTAGGGATATAGATCTACAATACACAATGAGATAGAATTAAGTTATTAAAACAAAACAAACTGTAGGCAATCGTTTTTTCCGTCATTTTGACGGGCATTAATACTAGTATATAGATCTATATATTATATTTGGAGAGATGTGGAATTGCCTTGAAATTCGTATATAACATAAAGATGCTGAATGCATTGGCTCATTGAGACTCCCGGATGCTTGGAGTTTATAAACGTGTTGGCCTTTTGGAAGAAACTCTTCAAGAAATCCGGAAGGGGGAGACAAGAAAAGGGAAATCTCTACGCCCAATTAATGGACTTTAATTCTGGGGAATATCGTCTCTAAAACCACTCCCCGCTCCCCCACCACTTTAGTCTGTAAACAGAACACCGCGGCAGTGCCAGATTTACGAGATGGCATTTCCTGCGGGGACGAAAACGCTCGACCTTAATTGGCTCTTCCAAAAGTCCGCGGGCAGACGGGAAGGGTTGGGGGAGGAGGTGGGGAAAGGAAGAAATCGATGGCCAAGGGCGACAATATTGCGGACGACATGTTATAGTGTGGGGAGTAAGAGATCTGTCACGTGCCTTTAATTGCCCAATCTTCAGCCAACGGATTTCCATTCAACACGTGGGTCTGCGGTCAACTTATACACCGAACAGAAGATAATCAACAGATGCCCTCTGGATTTTCTGATACGTTTACAGACGCTCCGTGTAGAAAGGAGGTTATTACTTCCGTGATTCTTTGGGGGATATTGGCCCTCTTTCAAACACTCGAGTTTGGACTAAACTACATAGTTTTATTTACTGGGATGACATATTATATTTGATTACTTAGTAGACTTGGCGGTGCCCATCTCCTCTCCAAGTCAGCGGTGGATTTTTTTATATATTTCTGATTGTCTGCAATGTGAGTCAAGCTTACTGTCGACTAATAGCTAGCTTAGACGTTACAAAAGAATTGGAAACGGTGTATAGACGGGGAAATAACAACGACACTGGAAAATGCGACTTCACGGGCCTAATTGGTGTCAAAAAGACAATTTAATTTTTTACTTTAGGGAGCTAAATATAGAGATTGTAGAATACGACATAAACAATATGTGTTAAACTCTTAATAGGATTTGTAATATACTTTTTAAAACATACAAAAGAAGGCTTATAATAAGTAAAATGTGAGATTTCCAACAAAAGAAAACTACTTTATGTTGAATTACCCTTTTTCCCAACAAACTAATCCTTAATTGGAGCAATAAATTCAAAAATATTGATTTTCTATTTGTTCTGAAAGTAACAAATTATGATAATGTATTTAAAAAAAAAGAATGTAGGACAAAGCAGCGGGGTGGTGTAGTAGCGACGCCCTGGTCGACACTGTCCACGATCAACTTGCACCTGACGAACGCTAGTTGCCCTTGATTTTTCTTTTAATGGACTTTGAGATACGACGGACCCCCCGGTGTTGACATGTTACTGACAGTATGACCCCGCGGCTACTGCCGGACCGACCGAACTTACATCGAAACAAGGAACCCTTTCTTCCCCCCCCCCTGCTCCCTCATAACGGCAAAACTTAAAAAGAAAAACAAAGAAGAAAAATGAAAAGGAGAGGGGGGGGGTTAGACCGCATTATCAACACACACTGGACTCACACTTACTCTAAAGGTCAATCATGTGAGATACCTGATTACCTGTAATCACCGCACAAACCTCCTCGTATTTCAACCTCCCTTTTTTTTTAATACTCTTTTCACCCCCCCCCCCCCCCTTGGAACAATACGCTCAATTGTGTGACACGACACAAAAAGGTTATCAACGGCAAATCGATGATAACATCTACAAGATCTATTGGAAAGTTATACGTGTTGAAAGGTTCGCGTGAAAATGGCGTGGGGGGCAATACAAAAATACCCCTCTCCCATCCCCCAGGTCTGCCACCTTCCCCCCCCCCTCCTTTTTTTTGTTAATGGGTCATCCCTTACGACTTAATCGACTTAATCGATCGTCGAAAAAAAAAAGCCGCTTATGGTACATCTCTTAAAGCGAAGTTAATCCAGGTCACAACGATTAAATTATGTTGCTGTATTTCTTTTTATAAATAATACATTTGTGGCCTGACATATGGGCCAAGTGACTTTCTATTTTCTATTGACATGGGGTACGCGGGGGTCAGATTAAATCTCGTAGCGGTCACAAATGAGGGCACTACACACCAAATAGACAAGAACAAATAAATCACGTAGGCGCCATTATCAGATAACAGAAGAAAGTGATAGTTCGGGAACAATGTCCTGGGGTAGTATTTGTTTGTTTGTTAAAAGATTTTCATTCTTCTAAATAAATGTACACGACTCTTACTTTAAAATCATTTTGAAATTACCAAACTAATCCCAAAGCCTTTCACAAACTTTTATTTAAAAAAAAAAAATTCAACCCACAAATTAGTCCAAATTGCATTTGTGAATAATTTTCAATTGTTTATTCATTGAACTATCAGAAACAGCTCTTTAATAGCGTCTTCGGGAGGGGGGGGGGGGGGAGCCTGATACGACTACTTAAAGACACACTTATTGATTGTTTTAAATCAATATTTTTGTGCTTTTTTGTTTGGTCTATTATAACGGCATTCGAAAAATTGCAACACACATTGTTCAGTTTTAGTAAACGTTTACCGAATTTCTAAAACTAAAATAAGAAGTCAGTTTTCCCCAAAACTGTCCCATCTCGTATGAGCTCTTCTTTTTTAGAGTCACGATAGATTTGTTGTTTTATTCTGGACAGTCTGTGTCGTTTTATTCGACCTCTTTGTTCCTTTGTGTGTGGCGTCTGTCCCACCGTCCAAAATACGCCTTCCAACCGTCTCTACTATTACCTCGATGGGGGTTCCTCGGTGATCTTTAATAAATCCTTTCCCCCCCCCCCTCCCTCAAGTCTATGTATTAGCAGCGGCTACGAAATCAAGTTTTAGTAGGCTATATCGATATGAACCTCGATCAGTAGGTCTGTATTGATTAGTATGCAAAGTGTATGCAAAGCATACGCATGCGCACGGAGTACTATCGATGCGAAACATAAGTGTAGTGGTGTTTATGTTTTTGCGACGAGGTGAGGTAGGGGCATGCTGGAGGTGGGGGGGGGGGCGCCCGCGGTAAGCTGAGAAGATGTGATTACACCTGAGGGGGGGTTATGACAGCCTACATCCATCAAGGCTTTATATAACCACTGGGACAAGATCGCTGACATTTTCAAGGAGCAGAAATAGAAGCATGGAGGTGGCGGGGGGTGGGGGGGGAGGGGAGCTGGAAGAAATATCCTTATAACCTGACAAGTGACATCGCCCAAGGCAAGGGGGACATAATATGGCATAGAGTGGAGCACCAGGGGGACATAATCTGGCCCACACCACGAAACAAAACCCCAAGACATTGTTGAAATGTTAAGTACAGAGTTACCAAAAACTACCAGGGAAAGACAATTACACAAAAAAGAAAATGTAATTAAATACTTAAATAAAATAATACTTTATAGTCTATAGTTCTTAATAAAAGTATGGTACTTAATAAAAGCAATCATAACTTCTTAATACAATAATATGCCAATGTATAGTTTTCAAAAGAATAGTAATGTAGCTAGCTATATGTTCTACTGTTCTACTGGAACTAGTGTTGTTCTTTTTTTTTTAAGAAGCTGAGCTTTTAACAACAGTTCTTTACAATATAATACATATATTTACAGTACAATTAATATATACATGAAGTAGCTATGATATTTATAAAACAAATAAGTAAGCGCCTAAGGCCTAAGGATGTGTATAGCCTACATATAAACAGATATATATTAGTTTAGTGTGTAACACTAGTACGGTAGCGTACACTGGTATTATCCTTTTTTTCTTTCATGGTTTTCGTGGTCTCGTTGGTTCCATCTCAAAAGACTTAATTTAGTGTAGTTATTTAAACAGACAATTATTGAAAGCTGCCGTAGACATATTACAAAGCATCTACTGAGGACTGTAGCTACGGTTGAAGAATGGAAAGAGGAATTACAGTTAAAGGAGCCTGGTACGAGTTTGCAGTGTGTCGTTTTCTTTTTTTAATCAACCTGAAACCGGTTTGTGTTGTGTGTGTGTGTTTTTTTTTCACAGTTTCTCGCAGGTAGAGGACAAAAGAAAATAGCCCACAGGCGGTTTGTCCTGGTAAAACCACACCGTTACGGCTGAAAACTAGGGCAAGTGGACCTGTTCTCGGGACCCGGTGGTCAAAGGAGTTTTGTTATTGGGAACAATGCCTTGGTTCACGCTTCACTGACCAACGGAGACTCAAGAGGTTAAAGACCTCGGGAAAGCCTCCCATCATCCTCGTTTTTTTGTGATAATAGAAAGAAAACGAAATGTATCAACGAGTTTGATTTGGGATTAGAATATTAGAATATGAAATGTTCCAAATGTTAACACTGTCTTCAAAGCTTCAACCTTATTCGTTTATAACAGTCTCAGGGTTGTCAACTTTTGATCTAATTATCTAATAGACAATGATTCGTTCCCTTATAAAAGCGGAATTTGTTAACAACGCTAATTATAGAAGTTAACGCTAACTAAAGTGTGAGAATTGACAACGCTAAACTAAAGAGTAGATAGAACATAGCAAAGCGGCTAACTTAAAATAGACCAGCTAACGCTAACTTAAAATAGACCAGATAACGCTAACTTAAAATAGACCAGCTAACGCTAACTTAAAATAGACCAGCTAACGCTAACTTAAAATAGACCAGCTAACGCTAACTTAAAAAAGACCAGCTAACGCTAACTTAAAATAGACCAGCTAACGCTAACTTAAAATAGACCAGCTAACGCTAACTTAAAATAGACCAGCTAACGCTAACTTAAAATAGACCAGCTAACGCTAACTTAAAATAGACCAGCTAACGCTAACTTAAAATAGACCAGCTAACGCTAACTTAAAATAGACCAGCTAACGCTAACTTAAAATAGACCAGCTAACGCTAACTAAAACAGACCAGTTATTGCTAACTAAAGCGGGAGCGTTAACCACGCTTACTATTGCATAACGCTACAAAACGTAAAGTATATAAACATTTTTTTACGCTAACTAAAGAGGAAACTTCTACAAAAGCTTTGCGCACTGCAGAAGTTAACAAAAGTTTCCAGATGGAATGGAATGCCATTTAACTGTTTCCGTTACAACGAAATATACAAAGAAACCTTTATAACTTGAATTTGTTTTTTTTAATTTATTTTTTTGTTGTTGTTGCTTTTATTTTTTGACAGAGCGGCCATTGATTCAAACCACTAGGCCTATGCAAGTGCTGAAAATAACGTAGACGACGCTCGCATACACCTGTCAGTGTTACCTTTAAAATTCTATAAAGCCACAAGTCCACTTCATAACGTGATTCATAAATAGACTATATCCTGGTGGGTAAAAAGAATTGAGATGTTAAATGTGTTGAGCTGTTAGGATGTATTTTAAATATTACAGACTTGTAATCATTTTTTAAGACCCTTACTGTTATACTTTTACATTAAGTTGGTAAACACTATATTATTTTGCCCTATTTTTTTTTTCGTAGTAAAACGTAAACACGTCAGACCAGTTTCTGTGGCCACGGCGTACTAGGGGATTGTGTGACCAGCACAACGCCTAGCCGCCTTTACTTAACCCAACTAAAGTCAGGTACCTCATTAGAGCTGGGTAGACTCAGTGTGGACTGGATAGACCACAGTACAAATCCAAACCTTCACCAGGATGCTAGCCCAGGACCTTAGATGCGCCAGCCGAACGCGCTGCCGGCTAGGTCACCGTGCCACACAATTAATTTTTAATTTTTTTTTTCGTTTTTGTGATTTTTAAATAGCGCCATCTCCACAGATGTGATAAACAAAGTTTGTTAGACTCTCAGCCTAAATAAATGAAAACGAGGTTAGTGACCCCCCAGTGACCGCAAGGGCCAACAGAAATTTGAAAATGTCAAACATACAAAAATCTGGCATGTTATGCCAACACTCTTTAAGAGGAAGCCGGCAGGGGGAGACTAATCTTTGACAAGCAAAACAAAGTAATCGGGAACGTCATTCAGGGTAAACTTATTAGCATACACAAACACATACATAGGCACACATCATAAGGGGGGGGGGGACAGGCGTCACGCGGGAGAGGTCAGCTACGGGAGACGACCAGCAGACGTGACACTTTACGTGAAGCGAACATGGGGGAGCATCAAATACTAATTATACCCCCTCCCCCAGCTCCTCCCCATCCACCCCAAAATTGACTTATTGGCATATAAGACCCCCGAAAGAAGTATTAACAATCATTTTTTAAAAAAAACGAAATGATAATAGGGAATTATGAACTCTTGCAAACATGCCAAGGCGGATCTTGTGTGGAGGCGCAATCCTCCCCAGGTCCCCCCACCCCCAAGCAACCGATTATACTGACGGCGGTAATGGAAGTAATCACTGTGCTTGGGTAGATAGTCCTCTTTCTTGTCAAGAATAAATGTCAAACAATATTCACTCTCGCCGCTCTCCCTCACTCACTTCGTCCCCTCCCTCTCTACCTCGACCCGTCCCATAACTCAATACATATCATATCATAGCTAGCTATCCCTGCCCTACTTTTTTTTTTGCCTAAGATTTCAAGTAAACAAAATGATAAAAAAAAACACACGTCGAAAATAAACACGACCAAGAAACTGACACAAACAACACAGCTAACACACGCTCGCGTAAACACACGAACATATAGTAAGTAGTAAAAGTACCTCGTCGTTGATCCATAGGGCCGGTGAAGCAGCGTTCACCAGTCTCCGTGGCCACGGCATACCAGGGGATTGTGTCGCCAGCACAATGCCCAGCCGCCTTTACACGAAAACATGGCAAAAAGTTACACAATCGTGCAGACACATTTGTAACCCCCATCCCCCCCCCCCACACACTACTCAAAATGTAAGCACGTGAAATTACGATTTACGTTCTTGTATCACGCGCGTTCGTGTGTGTGTGTTTGAGTAAGTGCACAGGTGAGTACGTGGTTAAACGGCTCAAAAGGTCAAGGAACAAGAAGAAGAAGACAAGAGATTGGGTAGACTGTACATCACGTGGGTAAAACCGTAAGGTATGATACCGGCATTAAACCAACCCAGAAAAACAAAAAAAAAAACAAAGCAATTATTCATTGATCAGAACATGCTCGAGCTGGTGGAGTCGGGAGTCACATACGGAAACGTTTAGTGTTTTAAATGGGGAAAAAAATATAACATGAAGAATAAGGGCTTTGCCATGGACTAATTACAATAAGGTTTAGTATCAATGTCTTATGCATGACATGGGATTGTGATATCAGGAAAACTAAACAGAGACTAAAACAAAACTGTAATCCGCAACTAGCAATAATCGTTTCCTAATCTATATTTATCTGACTTCATCTATAATAATGGTTCTTTGATCTCAAGACATACAATGGTCTAAGTAGCCTTTAATTCTATTCTTGTATGCTTCATGAAATCATTGGTCTATTTCGTTTTAATTCTGGATGTCCCAATCGTCATAAGTCCCCACTGACCGTGTCGAAGAAAGCTCAGAACATCTCCCCGTGTCTTAGAACTTAGAACTAACCAGGTGTAAAAATGCACGGTACAACAAGCTTCAGCACCTTCCACCCCCTCTTTCGCCATCTCCAGCCGCTGCATCCGCTGCCCACACAAAACTTCAATACCTATGTATTTTAGATACGATAAACGTAACCATCTTTAGATTTAGAGTTCAGTGTTCTTGTGGAACTCTTTTTTTCACCATTGCATCAATCGGGACTTCGTCTTCTGACGGACGGAGCAACATGCAAACAGCGGCTGCAACACTAACTGACCAGGGTAACAACGGTTCACAGCCACTGACTCTACCCCCGCCCCCCCCCCCCCAATCACACACACAACAAACACCCCAAACACCCCCAACCATCCCAATCTCCATTGTCCCCCTATCAAGCTAGGATCACCACCACGCGATATTTTTTTTTAATTGGCTGTCACTGCAGTTGTGAACAAATCCGTCGCCCTGGGTTCAGTAGAGTTCAAATCTCCCCCAATTCCCCCCCCCCCCCCCCAAACCCACCACACAAACTCATCTATCTCCGTGTTGCATGGTAAAAGGAAAAAGAACATTGTGGGGACAGATGTGCAAGCTGGGACCACTGTGAACATGGTAGTCACATACCAGGTGCAAGGCGCAACGGTTGTTTTTTTCTTCTGAATGTCGCCTTTTGCTCCCCCTCCCCAAACCCATCTGCATTAAAGATGCCGGTAAGTGGGACGCGGACGGAGGTACAACTGCGGGTTGAGACTGCACACGCGTACACACATACACCGAGACATGCACACAGGGTCGCAGGTTAAAGTTCACAGACTACTACACACACACGTGACGTTCAGCTGCAGAGCACACTATATTAACAGATCTACACACGTACTAATTATACTGTGGGGCCAGATGGTAAAAAAAAAACCATAAAATGTAGACTAACATACGGGGCCGAACAGCCTTGTCTTTCATCGTATTTCAACAACAGTTGCGGTCTGCATGACTTCCCTCTCTTTTACCATCTCTCTCTACCGGATGACAGACATTATCGTAGTTTCAGATCAAACACAAGCATAGCTCAAGTGCACATTTTGATTTTATGGCCCACAGAGTTTAAATGAAGACCTGGTCACAAACAATTAATTCTAAGAAATGCTTTAAAAAAAAACGATTAGAGTTCAAAGTAATTTAACCTTCATTGTTTACTGGGGACCATTCGGTCGCATACCTCGTTAGATTCTACTTCATGTATTGCACAATCCACTTTACAAAAATTTCTGTGTTTTCATTTCGGGGTGTTATAATTTTGTGTCTGCATCTAGATCTGTAGAAGATTTTAGATGGCATTTCCTGATATAATGTCCATGGTGTGTTGTCTAATGCTCAACTCACAGTTAAGTATCAATTTTTAGAACAAGTTTGTTTTTTTTAAAAGTCAAGTAAATCCAGTAATCCAGGGTTCATCAAGATTGTATGGCCACAGGCCAATTAGAAGACGATGTAGCGAGAACAATGAAACGCTTGCTTTTACTTTCCATACAACAAGCAGGCACCCGTCTTCCAACATCTACAACAGAAATTTGGCAATTCGAATTTAAACCCAAGATCTTAGGAATGACAAGTGAACTTGAACACTCAATCACACACACACACACAAAAACAACAAAAACATCATGCCTCAATGCTCTATTGCTAGAAACCCTTTTTCTTTTTTATTTAATCCCCCTTGTGCTTAGGCAATTTTTGGTTTAGCCAGTCCAGGCAGTGCCAAACTTACTTTTTTTGAATCCATTCTAGTCCAAATAAAACACACAAAAAACGTACGATTCGCCAATGTAATTCAATGTCACTGTATATAGGCCTTGAAGTTATAAGGGGAGGTAACTAAGTAACTATAATGGAACACTTGAAATAAGTGCGCCGCACGCGCTATTCGTTTCCGCACGCGAGACGCGTTCCACACGACACTGATGACGTCTTTTGTTCTCCACTCTCCACCCAACGAGCGAGTTCGACCTTGCAGGAGATGAAATGATCCGTCAAATTAAAAAGAAAAAAAAATCTCGATCATTAACTCCTTCATTTACGCGCCGCCCTAATCGATCCCAGCGGACCACACCGGTCGGTGGTGCATTGTAAATGTTTTACATGCTCATTTGACAGGCGCTAAGCTTCATGATTAGCGCATTCCAGCCCCCCCCCCGCCTCCCGCCGTTGAGAGACTTCCCCCTCCCGCCGTTGAGAGACACCACCCCCCCCCCCCCGGTCGTTTTACAAACATTTTGAATCCAGTTGTTTTGTGTTGTTTTTTTTTGGGGGGGGGGGGGGGAATCAATAGAAAATTTAGTTTTGTCTTCTTCAGACAACTGAGGTGAACAAACATGTTAAACAAAACTTTCCCTTGCAGACCGTTTAAAGGTCTATAGTCCATATATGGCAATGGAAGCAGAGATCACATTAAGACTCATCGGTCGGAAACCTTTATATAATAGTGTGCCAAAGTAGGATTTCTAAGTCATTCAGCGTGCCAAGAATATACAAAGTATATTTTTATAAGATAAACTTTAAAAGCATGAAAACTATATTTCTACTTCGGTCAGGTTTACTTCCAAACTCCACCAAACTGGCGAAAATATAAAAATAGCACAAGATCAGACATGATCTATTTTTTTTTCCTTTTCGTGAGCTCGACCAGATAAACCAATCAAATTCAGCGTCTATCACCGAGGACCAATCAAATTATGGCTTCCACTTTCCGTGTGTCTCGCAAAGTTTTCCCAGCCAGTTTCCCCTTATCCGAAGATGTCAATTTGCTGACATTGTCATCGAGGTCAGGGACGCGGGCATGACAAAATTCTTGGGCACTACTCTAATGGCACAAAATCAACGCCCACGGCACAAAACGCCACACGCCCAAAATTGTGTATATTTTCTTGTCCTGACCTATGCAGTGAAAGTCAGCGGCTCTGACAAAAAATCATTTAGCATTCTCCGAAGACAAATTTTCTCTGAGCGGTTTTCAATACTTGCAAACACCACATGAAGTTGGTTGTTAGATTCTGGTAGTCACAAAAAAAGCTCACGAAACAACGCAACTTTTCAGGAATTGTGTCATAATGTGAAAAGAGACAGAGAGAGAGAGAGAGATAGAGAGAAAGAGAGGGAGAGAGAGAGGGGGGAGCTCTCTGAGTGAATAAAAACATGCATGCTATGAAGACAAATAGATTTTCCAGATCTGTAGATCTAGCTTGAATCATTCCAATAATTTGGCGCTAAACAACACACGCGACAAGGACCAATTCATGAGATAAAAAATGGAAATGTGGAAGATTTTATAGATGATTACTTTATTTTATTTTGTGTGTGCTGCATTTTGAGTACGAAAGATGGCTTTGATTGCATGTACATAGAGAAATAAACTATTTATTGATTTAAATTAAACAAATTCTTGTTCTCAAGCTTGTTTCTTTATTAGAGTTTACGCTAAAGCGGGTTTGTTCACAAAAAAATGATAACGTGGCCAAACCAATGCTCAGTGTCCTTTATTTCTCTCAAGCTTTTTGTCCAAGAGAACTTGATAAAGTTACGCCTTAACAATAACTTAGGCCTTTCTCGATAAAAGTGGCCAGACTATTGTTGTTTTTTTCTTCTATTTGGACCCTCTGAGTGGCATTTCACTGCAATAACGCTATGCTAAGACCCTATTTCCCCATTCTAAAATATCATTCAGCTGTAAACACCACGTGACTATGCCATAAGTATTTTGTTATTGTTTTTTTTTGGACCCCGTGTCTCACCCTTTACCCCTTCCCCCAAATCTTAATTTTATACTTATTGTATGTAGCTTTAGGCCTACAACTTGCGTTACGATGAATGTATCGAGTGCGCCTGCGCGCGTGTGCGTGCGTGCGTGTGTTTTTTTTCTACGTCCGCTATGAAGTGGGTGCCTGCTATACAACCGAGGAGTTGACAAGTGATTATTGTTGCGTTTTTTTAATTCCTGGGTAGCCGCCAAGCAAATCAACTCCAACCATTAACTTAGTGGATACGTGTGTCTGAGAATGCTACAATTACCTGTGGGGAGGAAGGGGGAGGTGGGTGGAGGCTCTTCTCTCCTCTACATAGACACACACAAAAATAAAGTACCCCATGACAATGGTCGGCTTCGGTTAGACTTCTAGCTCTGCGGGGTGCCACCATCGGCTGATTTTGGGGGAGTTTGTGGCGGGTTGATGAGAATAGGGGGGAAGGGGCGCTCTATTGGTTACTCTACGGGGGAATCAACACTAAAGCGTTGTCCTGGTTGAAATCGTACACACAAGCATACAAACACACACATAATATGTAGTATGGCAGTATAGTCAAAGAGAAGTTTTGAAATTCCTTTAAAACAAAGAGACGGAATGGGGTTTCTCAGGAGAAAAGAAATATTTAAATAACAAATATCCCTCAGCAGGCAAAGGGTTAATAAAAACAAAATATGAAGTATTAAAGGTTACTGTGGCGCCAAGATGGAATGGGTTGTCTTAGCGAATCATAGAAAAAAAAACAACAATTCAGCAACTTATTTTAAGTTCTAATTAGGGATGTTAAAACCGGTTTGTTTTCAAAACCGGTTTTCGAATCTATAAAACCGGTTTCAAACCGGATTTCGGTTCCCCCCCCCCCCGGGCCAGAAAAGCCAAATGTGCATAGTTTTGTAGGTATATTTGAAAACTAGTTCAAACTTAATTATTGTTGCAGGACATTCAAGGGATTGATTTTTGTGAATACAATATAATTGTGTACACTTTACCATTAAATTCTTTAAAAAAAATATGGGCTAATTGATTAAAACCGATATTAGTTTTCAATAGTGATAATCTAATTTCCGATTAATTTGACCATAATATCAAGAAGCATATGAAGAGGATGACGATGTTGATCCAGGATTCTTCGTATGCAGGTGCGTACGCAATCCATTGGTACTGCCACCGCTCCGGCTTATCTTTTACATAAATAATGTTGGATTCTTGGAAAAAAATTCTTTAACGATGAGCCGAAAAGTAAAAAGATTCATGTTAATTGTAACTGTAACTTAACATTACAATTTGGTTTGATATTGTTTTTATCGCAAGCCATAGTTGATATTTGGAAAAAAAGAAACACAATATCTAAGAATAAATAGGGTTAGCAAGGCATTTCAAGAATTGTTTTTTGTGAATCCAACATTATGTATTAACAATATTTCCATCAGAACAAAAAAGAAAAGGGTTGCTGTTGCTACCCATAAAGCGAAATCCGGTTTTGAAAATCAAAACCGGTTTTCAGTTTCAAAACCGGAATCCGGTATTCCGGTTTTCGTTTAACATCCCTAGTTCTAATAGAACAATACGACTTAGACTCAAGCCATGGATGAACGCAATACACAATAATCTGTATAGATAGAAGATTGATCCATAGGGTCGGTGGAGTAGCGTTCGCCAGTTTCTGTGGCCACGGCATACTAGGGGATTGTGTGGCTAGCACAACGCCAAGCCGCCTTTTACTTGACACCCCCAACCAATGCCAGGCACCCATCAGAGCTGGGTATACTCTGGTACACCCTCCAGGCCGCCAGGAAACGAATGCTTGCCTTCACCCATGGATCACTTTGGTCCGACGGGATACTTTACTGTAGGCCTACTTTTTTTGTATAGATACATGATGTGTCTCTTATGTAATACAAGAGAGTATGAAATATAATATTAAAATAGGAATAGGACATGAAGCTCTGTAAATAATTGTGATATCACACTATACATTATAAAGTCGTAAACTAAGATAATGAACTCTCTATCAAGTCGTTAATAAAAAAAGAAATATGGTTTCTATCGCGGGGTCACCCTAAAGATAAGCTGAAGGAAGTGTTACGAAACGACGTATTAATACAGATGTGAGGTGTTATATTAGTGTATTATATGTAAATGTAACGCCGTAGGATTCAATCGTTAGACGCTATCGTATGGTTGACCTAGATAAATAGATGTCACCGGTCTAGCTGAGTGTAATTTGACACTTGACCTCGTGTCGCTTCTCTAGAGAAGGAGTGTTAGCCGAGATAACTAACCCCCTTCCCTCCATTTCCGCTATCATTTACAAACATTTACAACCCTTCCACTAGGGGGTTAAGTTACTTGCCCTGCCATCTACAGGTCGTGACACTGAATTGTAATCAGTAACTACAATTCCCCCCCCCTACACCTTTTTTACAATTACCTCTCTCTCCTCCTATCCCCCATTTCTCCCTGAAGAAAACACATATACGCTCACCCACTTGCATAGATACTTTAATTGGAAACGTCTCCAATAGCGCCTTAATGTCTATTTTGCTAAGGTCTAAGGGCACCCTGAGTTCTGGCATGATTGTTATATTGTGGGAAGTTTAATCAATGTATGTAATTAAGTAAGATTAATGTTTTCACGCTAAACCCTGACCTCGCCCTATCCGCCAGTTTCGAACAAAGAGAAACTGACTCTGTTGTTCCATTAATTAAACGACTTTCTAACCAGACTTGTGTCTGTGTTTTTGGGAGTGGAAGTTTTTCCCCTAGTTACGATTGGCTGTACCTTATGCTATAAAAGAGCCCGCACGAGGTTGGACTTCAGTCGAGGGTCTATTATTTTGTAAGGAGTAGAACATGTTATTAAAGTACTTATTTTTCTCTATTATATAGTCATTCAGTTTAACTTGGAACTTAGTCGCTATTATCTACATTATTTTTATACTTATATTTGGAACTGTGTTCATCATGGCTATTCTTACTTTATTATAATAAAGATTTATGTTATGAATTCACCACGGATTTGACTGTTATTATTATTTGCATTGTGGAACTATTACATCATAACTATAGTCAAGAACTTTCTTATTCCACTAAGAATCTACACTATTTATTTTTCAACTGAGCCAACTGCAAGGAAGTAGACTGTTGCATTCGTATGGAGTAGAATCCGATTGATAGGTCTTCACCATCAATACTATCCTGGACTAATAAATAAATAATATATATATATATAATATTCAAATCCACAAGGTTCTAATAATCTGGAGGCCGTTCCGGCTTCGTAATAAATTTGGGGGCAAATCGTCCACGATATTGCACTTTCTATCTTGCAAAATAAAGGAAGATTCTACAAAAGAAGATTTATCTACAATATTGTCTGAATTGGAAAATTTCTATCAAATTATGTTCCAGTTATACTCAACGTAATAGTGTCAATTTTGTGTCGAAAAGTGTTTTATTCAAAGGACAAAAGTAAGTTGACCACACTTTATCTTATCTTTACCAATATTAAAAACAAGATGGAAGCATCAACTAACTTTACTTCAGATCAACTTAACAAAATGACACTCACACAACTAAAAGACTTTGCTCAAACGTTAGACATCCAGATAACTGAAACAACACCCGAAAGAAATAAACTTATTAAAGAAATTACTGATTGCTTAAAAAGGCAAGGTACATTGATGGAAGAATATGAATCGATAGTACATACTGCTAGTGAGGACGAATCAATTGAGTCAAATTTATCTGAATCACAAAAGACCAATCACACTGTCACGGTTCGTGAGTCAAGCATACACAATGGACTTAGTGAAGAACTAAGGTTCAAACTAGAATTAAAGAAAATGGAAATGGAATTGGAAATTGAAAAAGAAAGAATTGAAATGGAAAAAGAAAGAATTGCTAGTCAGGAAAGAATTGAAATAGCACGGGCTCGCAGTACCAATCATGTACACTCAGAAATCGAATTGGAACTGTACAAATATCGAAAATACATTCCAGAATTCGATAGCAACCACATCGAAGAATTCTTCATGATGTTTGAGAAGCAGGCCGCAGATTATCACTTTCCAGAGAATAAGATGGCTGTATTATTACGTTCAGCCTTGACAAAAGGTAAAGCATTAGACGTTGTCTTGAATCTTACCGTAGAGGAAGACAATGACTACGAACTGATTAAGAATCGAATCCTACTAAGTTATGCTTTGACTCCAGAAAAATACAGAAAGATTTTTAGAGATTTCAAGAAGGAACCAGAACAATCACACGTTGATTTTCTGAGAATCAAAGAGAAACATTTTGATCGTTGGATCAGATCTAAAAATGTGAATGGCGAATATGAGAAACTGAGAAATCTTATGTTGACAGAGGAATTTAACAATTGCGTTCGCAACGATGTAAAAATTCACTTATCCGACAAAGGTGTTGAAAACATCAAAACAGCAGCAGTATTGGCAGATGAGTACATCATTATTCATCAACACAACCGAACCTTCCAACCTGATAAATCCAAATTCAAGAATCAATATGCAGTAGTGGAAAAGAATGCAAAATGCACAGATGAATACAATAAGCAAAAAACTGATAAGCAGACGACTAATAGTTCCATGCAAAAGAAACCTACGTGCAGCTTCTGTAAAAAGGATGGACACGTTAGGGAAAACTGTTGGAGCTTACAAAACAGACAAAGTAAAGAGAGAAAGAATATAGTACTAACATGTATCGCTACCAATCCTAAGACTCGTTTATACCAATCTGACAAGAAGGTAACAAAAGCTAAAACAGAGACATTTAGTGTTAGTCATGAAAATACGACAGAAAGCACAATGACATGTCCAGATATTTCAAAACCTAGAGAACTCCAGAAATTAGAGACCATGGTTTTTGAAAACTCACATCTGAACTCTACCGTGAGTAAAACAGATGGAACCTTAGCAACAGAAGTGTTCACCTCTTGCAGTAATATAGAACAGGTTGAAGAAAAAGATCTTATAGACACCGATCTATTCAAGAACTTTTTACCCTTCATTACTGAAGGATATGTGTCATCTATTGATGATGAACTCAGTGAACGAAAGATTCGAATCCTTAGAGACACGGGAGCATCGACTTCATTAATACTCAAGGATACTATTCCTATTTCGAAATCGACTTACACAGGACAGAATATCGCACTGAGAGGTGTAGATATGGCAACAATACTAGTTCCTCTACATCGTATTCAGCTGAAGTCTGAATATTATAATGGACCTGTTACTATTGGGGTGCAGACAGCACTACCTATTAATGGCATTTCTCTGATATTAGGAAATGACATTGCTGGAGACAAGGTACGCCCTGTATCCAAAGAAATTCATAACCCTGACAGAAGTGAGACTACAGACAATTCTGTATGCGTCCTTACCAGAGGTATGAAAAAGAAACCAGAGTCTGACGAAACCACAGCACAAACAGAAAATGAACCAGAAATTGATCTACAAGCGACATTCCTGGCTGACATTCTTAGTGGTCCCTCAGTCGAGACTAAAGGAAGTAACATGTCACCAAGACAATTACTTACCTTAGAACAGGAGAAAGACATGGATATTGAAAAGCTGAGAAAGGAAGCAGTAAGCGAGAAGGAGGTGGAAAAGATGAATATAGGTTATTACCTAAAAGATGGTTTACTCATGAGAAAATGGAAAGAGAAAAACACTGACAACGAAAATTGCAACGAGATACACCAGATTGTAGTACCAACCGTGTACCGAAAGGACATTTTACATATGGCTCATGATTCGCCATATGCTGGTCACTTAGGTGTCAATAAGACTTATGACAGAATTCTTTCATACTTCTACTGGCCTGGACTACACAAAGATACTTCATCGTTCTGCAAGTCTTGTCATGCATGCCAAATGGTAGGGAAACCAAACCAGACCATTCCGGTTGCTCCATTAAAGCCTATACCGGCATTCTCTGAGCCATTCAGCCACATCATCATAGACTGTGTCGGTCCACTACCTAAAACCAAGGCTGGCCACCAGTACCTCTTCACGATCATGTGTTCTGCTACAAGATTTCCAGAGGCTATTCCCATGCGCAGCATCAACGCTGACAAGATCTCCGACGCACTTATCGGATTTTTTTCACGATACGGACTCCCTAAGACCGTACAATCCGATCAAGGCTCCAATTTTACATCGAAGTTGTTTCGCCAAGTTCTACAGCGGTTAGGCATCCGCCATGCTATGTCGAGTGCGTATCATCCACAAAGCCAAGGAGCTTTAGAACGCTATCACCAAACTCTCAAGAACATGCTTCGAACATACTGCTTTGAACATGGAGGAGATTGGGATCGTGGAATTCCCTTCGTACTCTTTGCAACCAGAGAGGCTGTCCAAGAATCCCTCGGATTTAGCCCTTTTGAGCTGGTATTCGGTCATGCAGTTCGCGGACCCTTGAAATTGCTGAAAGAAACCTGGTTGTCATCAACTGAAGAAACTGGTCTACTCACCTATGTGGAGAACTTTAAGACTCGGTTATATAATGCATTAACCCTTGTAAAGCTTAATCTTTTACAGGCACAAAGCAAGATGAAGGCTTACTATGATACCAAGGCAAAAACCCGAAGCTTCAACCCTGGCGACCAAGTACTGATGCTGACACCCATGATTGGTCAACCCATGAGTGCCAAGTACACCGGACCGTATGAAGTGGTAGCCAAACTTAGTGAATTAAATTATATTGTGAAAACCCCTGATAGGAGGAAATCACAGAGGGTGTGCCATATTAATATGTTAAAGCCTTATATCCCCAGACTAGTGCAGAGCGCCATTGCGCCGGTAAACACTGTCTCAAAGGTTGAGATCGAGTTGCCCAAAGTTGAGCGTACGCTGGCCGAGAGTAAATTACACAATTCAGAATCCCTTAAGGACCTGGATAACAAATTGGCACACCTACCAAATTGTGAAAAGTCCTCTATCAAAGGTTTGATTTTTGAGAACATTGACCTTTTTAATGATATTCCAAGGAAAACTCACTTAATCAGGCATGATGTTATTATAGATGAAAATGTAACGCCTATTAAACAACATCCATACAGAGTAAATCCGATCCAGTTGGAGCACATCCGCAAAGAGGTCGACTACATGCTCGAGAACGACATAATCACCCCTAGCAATAGTGACTGGTCATCCCCTTGTGTCCTGGTACCAAAACCTGACGGATCCTTACGTTTCTGTGTAGACTATAGGAGGGTAAACGCTGTGACCAAGACTGACTCCTATCCTATCCCGAGGATAGACGACTTGATTGACCAGGTTAGCGACGCTAGTTTTGTGACGAAGATCGACTTGTTGACGGCTTATTTTCAGATCCCACTGACGGATAGAGCTCAGGAGGTATCTTCATTTACGACTCCAGATGGACTTTATAAGTTCAAGGTCATGCCCTTTGGCATGGTGAATGCCCCGGCAAGTTTTCAGCGCCTGATTAACTCTATTATACGAGACATACCACATTGTCACGCGTACCTTGACGATATGGTAGTGTATAGCGACAACTTTGAACCTCATCTAAAGCAATTAAGGTTGTTATTCCAAAAGTTGCAACAGGCTAATCTCACTGTTAACCTGGCTAAGAGCCAATTTTGCCATGCAACCATAGAATACCTAGGCCACATAGTGGGAAATGGTACGGTTAAACCTGTAGGTGCCAAGGTCACGGCTATTCGTGAGTTCCCCATCCCCGAAACACGCAAACAACTCCGTAGTTTCCTGGGTATGGCGGGATATTACAGGAAATTCTGTAAGAATTTCTCCACCATCGCGTGTCCTCTTACTGATCTCTTAAAGAAAAATGTTAAGTTCAGATGGACTGGTGATTGTAATCAGGCTTTTAATAAACTAAAAGATCTGCTTTCAAGGTCACCTGTGCTGATAACACCAAACTACAATAAACCATTTAAGATAGCTGTAGACGCATGTGATACAGGCATGGGGGCAGTAATATCTCAGGAGGGGGATGATTCCCTTGAACACCCTCTTTGCTATTACTCTCAGAAATTTAACCCACACGAAAGAAATTATAGCACAATTGAGAAGGAGCTGTTGGGGCTAATTCTGGCACTTAAACACTTTGACTTCTATCTAAACGGATCACCGAATCCTGTTGATATTTTAACTGACCATAACCCCCTTGTGTTCCTTTCCAGGGTAAAACAAAATCAAAGACTCATCCGTTGGAGTTTGTTCCTCCAATCTTACAACTTAAATCTGGCCAACATTAAAGGCAAAGATAACGTTGTGGCAGACACTTTATCTCGTATGTAAAATAGTACCGGATGATGCTGATTGATAGGGACATTACCTACTGATTTTTTCTTTATTCCTTAAATTTTGACATCTTTATCATCTTAACTTTCGTGAACATTTATCATGAAAAATTGAATGTTTTTTTTTTTATTAATGCAATGAACATGTATATATATTATATGTTTATCAATTTTTGCCTCTATAACACTTGAATTTTATTCTCAAATATTACATAATTGCTTGAACTATTGAACTCACTATTATTGATGCCTTTTTCTAAATGACTTTTTTGTACTTTACATAACATTGAACAAGCATAATAATATGTACATCTATTTTTTTTTATTATACAGGAAATTCCCCACTTAAACTGTATGTAATTTCCTTATTTCGTAGGAGGGGCGTGTGTTACGAAACGACGTATTAATACAGATGTGAGGTGTTATATTAGTGTATTATATGTAAATGTAACGCCGTAGGATTCAATCGTTAGACGCTATCGTATGGTTGACCTAGATAAATAGATGTCACCGGTCTAGCTGAGTGTAATTTGACACTTGACCTCGTGTCGCTTCTCTAGAGAAGGAGTGTTAGCCGAGATAACTAACCCCCTTCCCTCCATTTCCGCTATCATTTACAAACATTTACAACCCTTCCACTAGGGGGTTAAGTTACTTGCCCTGCCATCTACAGGTCGTGACACTGAATTGTAATCAGTAACTACAATTCCCCCCCCCTACACCTTTTTTACAATTACCTCTCTCTCCTCCTATCCCCCATTTCTCCCTGAAGAAAACACATATACGCTCACCCACTTGCATAGATACTTTAATTGGAAACGTCTCCAATAGCGCCTTAATGTCTATTTTGCTAAGGTCTAAGGGCACCCTGAGTTCTGGCATGATTGTTATATTGTGGGAAGTTTAATCAATGTATGTAATTAAGTAAGATTAATGTTTTCACGCTAAACCCTGACCTCGCCCTATCCGCCAGTTTCGAACAAAGAGAAACTGACTCTGTTGTTCCATTAATTAAACGACTTTCTAACCAGACTTGTGTCTGTGTTTTTGGGAGTGGAAGTTTTTCCCCTAGTTACGATTGGCTGTACCTTATGCTATAAAAGAGCCCGCACGAGGTTGGACTTCAGTCGAGGGTCTATTATTTTGTAAGGAGTAGAACATGTTATTAAAGTACTTATTTTTCTCTATTATATAGTCATTCAGTTTAACTTGGAACTTAGTCGCTATTATCTACATTATTTTTATACTTATATTTGGAACTGTGTTCATCATGGCTATTCTTACTTTATTATAATAAAGATTTATGTTATGAATTCACCACGGATTTGACTGTTATTATTATTTGCATTGTGGAACTATTACATCATAACTATAGTCAAGAACTTTCTTATTCCACTAAGAATCTACACTATTTATTTTTCAACTGAGCCAACTGCAAGGAAGTAGACTGTTGCATTCGTATGGAGTAGAATCCGATTGATAGGTCTTCACCATCAATACTATCCTGGACTAATAAATAAATAATATATATATATATAATATTCAAATCCACAAGGTTCTAATAATCTGGAGGCCGTTCCGGCTTCGTAATAGAAGGTTAAGGAGAAGTGTGGTAAGTGGAGGAGCTAGGATACTAGATGTCAAAAGTTAACACTGGGGCTACATTTTATATCATTACTATTTCATACCTTTCAGTGAATATAAAATAAGTGCATGCGCCAAGAGAGTTATAAATTAAACTGAAGCCTTCGCCTTATCGCGGGAGAAATATACAAAAGTAGTGCAGAAAACGAAAATTTGAGAGGTTTGGTGGGGGCTTTTAACAATATCTCCTCAAGCCCAAAACCAATTCTTTCATATGACTCTGAAATTGTGTGTAGACTTGCATTCTCGTACCCGTTGCCCACCCCCACACCTGAAAGCTAGCACCCAATATAATTTTACCGGAAGAAACACGTGACAGGAGATAATGTTTTAGTGTTGTAATCTACCACCATCGAAGCTGGCACGAGTCTCGCCGAGTTTTAAGTGTAAGGCCGTGCATAGGCGGCACGCAGGCAAGAGGGGGCACTTTTTCGTTTTTCCACGGAAAGCAAGGCATGATTTGCTAGTCTCCCATTGCTCGGTTCCCAATGCACGTGTATGCCACGTCTTTGTTGACCACTCACACATAATTTAGAATTTAGATATTTATATTATAAATGGGATTCTTGTAATAAAACTTGGAACTGAAAACACTGGCAGAACGGTTATGGTAAGCAACGTCATATTCGATCTTGATTTGAGTGTAGCTAAAAGCTAAAATATAAAGATTATTTAGCACATATGGACACAATCGGGCAATAGGACACTATTTTTTTACATTGGGGCAATAGGGCATTGATTCTTTCCTTGGGGCAATAGGACACTGATTTTACATTGGGACAAAAGGACACTGTTTCAGAATATGGGGCAATAGTATATTGCCTCTTAAAGTGGGAAGTAAAGGCATTGACTGGGGCAATAAGAACCACAGGATATATCTAGAATTTTTCTATTATGCGATACATGATTCCTACAGTTGAAAGTGAGAGACTGATTCTTCAAACGAGGCAATACGACCTGACTCATACTGTGGAAGGTGAGTCACTGGTTCTTAAAATGACGCCATAGGACACTGATTCAGACAATGGGTCAATAGTATATTGACTGGCTGATTCATACAGCATCACCAGTGGGATACTGAGTCTCAAAATGGGAAAATAAGACCTGTAACATACAGTGATGCAATACTATAGTAATCGGTTCTCACAATGGCATAATAATGATGTCAATAGCGCAAGGCGCAAACATTACCTTTAACTCTTTGGAAAAAAATAATAAAAAGAGTCGCATTGGTGGTCATAACAATTTGACGACCAGCGAATCTTTGTGAAACAATTGCAAAAACGGTCACCAGAAAAACACCGACAGTAGACCTACCGTACTTGGGACAGACAGTCTCCGTTCATTGATCCCTTGACCATCCCACCCAGCGCTACCCCACAATTGCCATAGACACAGAAACCCGCCCGAGGTTAAAATAATGATGAGCGTTTTCAGTCTACACAATGGAAGAAGTCACAAGGAACACAAAAAACAGGGGGGGGGGGACGGGTGGTGACAATACGGAATATGTCTACCAGGATTAAGCTAGCCCCATAACTCAATCCTTATGGCCGATTGTAAATCTCTTTCCCCCTCATGGTCATTTTACTCCCCACCCCCTTACCCTTTCTCAGAAACCCCGTGGTGAAAATTTCTCGAAATAAATATTATTCATTTCATCGCAGACGAGTTGGCAGTTGTTGTGGGAGCTGAAAAGTAAAAGAAAAACAGAGACACAAGACGAGACTTGAAGGGTTAATCAGCGAAAGAAGTCAATTAGGTGCTAATTTTAGAATTCTACTTTTTGGTGAGGCGGGGGGGGGGGGGGGAGCAGCGGTGGTGTAGCGATGGGGGCTAACAAATAAATGAGAAAACGCCGATGGCGCTGAGTTGGGATACTATGGGGGTGTGTGTGGGTTGGAGGGGCGCGGGAGTGGATGAATAATGGAATTAGCAGAGAAGTAGCGAGGAAAAGGCAATTAGATCGTTGGGTAATTATGTATAGGGCTGGGATAGTGATTTATCGCTATATGTATAATGCAGGAGAGATGGAGGGTTCGGTACCACACTTTGGTATTAATGACTGTTACAATATGAGTAGACACATTATGTTATTTATTCATGACTTTTACATTATGTAAGGTATTTATTCATGTTATTATGTGGACTAGGGTATTAGTAAACTATGTAACACAGAACTCTCCGTAGATGTTCTAGCAAATGCAGGAAAAGAACACTGTACATAGCTGTGCCTTAAAGCTTTCAAATTTCCCCAAGCTAC
This sequence comes from Anisus vortex, assembly GCA_949126835.1. Lineage (NCBI taxonomy): Eukaryota > Metazoa > Mollusca > Gastropoda > Planorbidae > Anisus > Anisus vortex. The sequence goes on from OX421492.1 coordinate 75,670,033, forward strand.
TTTCAATGTGTAGTGAGAAAAATAGCTCTGAATATATTGTTTCGACATTATGATAAGTAAAAAAAGTAAGTAGGCTACCCCTTTCAGACCGATTTATTCCATACAAAATTGTTGTGAACCACCGTTCAAAAGTTTCTGTGGCAATAGTATACATAGGGATGTGTGACCAATTCAATGTCCAGCTGCCTTACTTATCCCCCAGTATACTTATCAGGCACCAGGATTCGAACCTAGGGCCCCTCGATACCACTGTAACAAAAACGTTGCCCATCGTTGATATTAATGTCCCAACCAATGTCTGCTCTTTGATCAATGTTTACCATAAGCCCGTACCCACGTGAAAATGGGCAATACTACTAAATAATAAAGATATCATTTTAAAATAATTGAAGGCCTATCTATGTTACTGCCTCACTAGTCATCATTTCGTCTCAACATATTACACCATGTTCGTTTCACTAGCCCGATCGGTCACGCGCGCACACACACACAAACACGCGCGTATTTTGTCCTCCCTATTCATCGCTACAGTTACAGATAAACTAAGTAAGTAAAAAAAAAAATTAAACTAAAGTAGGCCGTGTCGTTAAAATATCTTTTTCAGCAAGACCCACCGTATATACGAAATCCGTGCCGATAGACAAAAAAGTCCCCATACAAATTTTTGTGTCTATTGAAAAGGACGGGAGCTTCCCTCCATTCTGTTATTGGTTGCCACACTCCCATGTACACAGATTCGGTTACTACTACACATTTACACACATACAAAGGGAATATGGAGGCATACGGTAGGTGAACCCCCCCTTCCAACACTAGACAATAAGGCTTATTGAAGAGTTGACGTGAAATGCAAATATAAGCCTGTGCAGTCATGGTCCGAAAAAAAGTTACCGAAAAGGACACTAGAAAATCGCAGTAACATAATATGACCCAGGAATAGAAGGGTAAACAAAATAGGAGGGAGGGATGCACGTTTATACGAAACTATAGTCCGATAGTAGTATTCTCCAAGTCTAAAAAAATAGATTAGTTTTACAGTACCTGGGCACGGTTTGAAAATTAGGGGGTAGGAAACACGAAGATGTTACATAAACTGGTTGCCAAACATAAAATCTTGCCATTCGATTTTTATACTAATATCTTTTTATTAATATTTATACAAAATGTACTGCCAAATGCGCTGCCAAAAAGTGTAGTGCCAAAAAAATCAAATAACTTTTTAAAACTTGGTGTTGATTGCAGAGTTGACAGCGGTAACATTATTAGTGTACATGTTATCCCAAATACTAATCTTCCGTGTAGTAGAATACGTGTTCCTTATCGAAATGTTAAGAAAATAATAATACTATTGATTAAACGTACTATGAACTATGGTACTAAGAAACATATTGTACTTTTAAAATTAAAAAGATATTTAAAGTACATTTTTACTTTTTTTTTTTAAATCTTAGAATTAGTTTAACGTTCGGATTAAAACGTTGAATAAATATAGACAATCAGTAACACAGCATTTCTTTAAAAATGGCGTAATTCAACTTTAAAAAAAAAAAAAAAAAGAACCCAAGTGGCGACACTTGTCTTCAGTCAATGTTCGTATTCTAGAGTGATAAGCAAACATTTACTCTAAAAATTATAACATCTTTTTTTTTTTTGTTTGGCATTGGGCCTTAACAGCCCTTCAAGGGTTTAAAAAAGAGAAAGTGAAAGTAGAGTAACGCGCATGACGCTTGGCGGTGGACTTCCGTTTTGGGAAATTTTAATTCTATTGCGTAACAACGGTTGATGTGGGTTTTTTTTTTTTTTTTTTTGTTTTTATAACTGCTGGTGTCTGGTGTATACATAGCATTCAATAAAAAAAAAGGACATGTTATTTACTTAATGTACACCCGTATTATTGACTGTTTTACATATTTTGATAAAATGGTTTATAATAAAGAGATTGAGAATAAAAAAACACACACACCCATTTTTATATTAATATTTAACATTTTAAAATAACGCGAGGTCTTAGTGAAAAAACTTTTTTTGTTAAAACAAACAAGAAAATGTAAAAGAAATGCAATCTATGGCCGGCCATTCCGGGGGCCGAATGTTGAGGAGGGCAAGATGATGAGTCAACAAAACCGAGACAGTCCACTGAGGGCAAATGAGAACCGAAGGAAAGAAGCCACCGGGGTGGGTGGTGGGATGAGAGCGGTGGTAGAGATTACAAATTGTTTCAACCAACTCTTGTGTACTTAATTTGGCCTCTGGATTATTCTTCTTTTCTTTCTTTCTTTTTTGTTCTCTTTCTTTCTTATATTCTTTTTTTCTTTTCTTTTCTTTCTTTTCTCTATCCTTCTTTCTTTCTTTCTTTGTATTCTTTCTTTCCTTTCTTGTTTCTTTCTTTTTTCTTTCTTTCTTTTTCTTTCTTTCTTTGTATTCCTTCTTTTTTTTCCTGTTCTCTTTCTTTCTCATATTTTTTCTTTCTTTTCTTTTCTTTCTTTTCTCTTTTCTTCTTTCTTTGTATTATTTCTTTCTTTTCTTGTTTCTTTCTTTCTTTTTCTTTCCTTTTTCTTTCTTTCTTTCTTTTTCTTTCCTTCTTTGTATTCCTTCTTCTTTCTTTTTTCTTTTCTTTTCTCTTTCTTTCTCATATTTTTTCTTTCTTTTCTCTTTCTTTCTTTGTATTCCTTCTTTTCTTTCTTTTTTCTTTTCTTTCGTTCTGTTTTCTTCCCTTTTTCTTTCATTCTTTCTTTTCTTTCATTCTTTCTTTCTTTTAATACAACGAAAGGAAACCAACAATACATTTTTATTACGAAAGGAAAGTATGAAGAAGAATGCAAACAGTTCATTACTATATTATTTATATAAGGAATAGAATAATTGAGCCTTTTACAGTTAACAAAAAAGAAGCATAACGAAAGTGGAAAAAATCGTGTACGTTAGACTAGACATGTCTAGTTTAGCTCCAGTAGAGACTACTACCCCTGCCAAAGATGAAAACTTTTTGCTGACAGCACCACGTGCGTGGGCTATTTATAATGAGCATGACCATAGGTTTCTTGTATTTACTTTATCCTCACCAAACCCCCAACACAACCCCACCCCCCACCCCCCCCCCCCCACACACACATGTACGCGCCAGGCATTCATGACACTCACTGCCAAACGGCAGCTGGGATAATACTGCCACAAGTGACAAAATTTACATTTGCTTCCGCCACCGGTGCCTGTTTCCTCACTTTCATCCCTCTTCCCCCCCCCTCTTCCCCCATCATCAGTCCACTCTAAACTCTCCCAGTAACCTGTAGGCGAACCGTAGAAGAAGAGGCCATTGACCGCTAAGGGTCAGCGCTTAACATGAGACGCTGTTTCAATCTCACTGGAACAATTTTTTTTTTGTTATCATTTCTATGGTGTGTGGGTGTTTGTGGGAGCGGTGGGGGATGTTATGGCGTTGAATGACCTCTCGACTAACAACTTGTCCAGATACCTTTTTGAGAACTTGTTTAACGGACACAGAAAAAAAGACGCTTCAAGTCCAGGAAACCTACACCGAGCGGGACTGTATTGGTCATAGGGGCGCCGAGTCACGATCCTATCCCTACACTTGTAATTAATTAAACGCGTACTCTTCCTGGGCTTCCCAGAAGCTATATCCGCGCCCTCTTCCTCCCCCCCCCCCTTCCCTACTGTTTATGTCTTTATATATAAAAAAAGGAACGAGTCAATGTCTCCCTTCTGTTCATTTTCACGAGCGCCCCTGCCCCCCCCCCCCAACCTCTTACTCTCGAGTGAGCTATCGTTGACTTCTTCATTCCAACAGTCCTCGATTTCGCTCGTCTACGCGCGACCTCTCTCGTGCAGGGGAAATACAAAATGGCACCACCAACATGGATGACACAAAACTTGATTTTGGGGGGGGGGGTGAACTGGTTGGGGGGGGGGGGGGGGGCGGAGTGGGAAATCGACCGTTGAGAATCTAGAATAATCTAGATGAAAAAAAAAAGCGATGAAGAATGGGTGGGGGCCAGGGGTGGGATGAAATAAGGAAATGACTCTGGAATTAGCCTCTTCTGACCTGTCCTGTTTTGTCAGGCCTGGCCGGAACTTTTGTGTGTACACACTCACACACACGGAGTCAAGTTGTACTCGTTAAAGGGCTCGAGTAATAAGGCAAACTCGGGAGGACAAGAGATAGAACATAGCCAAGGAGAACTCGTGTTTACAGACACTCGCTCACACACATACACACACACACCAGACGAGGCTACATGTGGAGACCTGAAATCTGAGAACAGAGAAACGCCCATCAGTTATCTTATGCAGACAACTGGATATAAATAAAGCATACAACATTTTAAAACATCTGTCCAGTGCATATTGTTTTTATGTCTCGTCTTTAAGTAATGTACATTTATATTCAACATAAATCCACCTAAAATTATTTCAAAATGTTAATGTTCTCTAAGTGATACTTATAAATACTACACTGGAAATATACTATTCTTTATAGGAACAATTATACATTTATATTAATAAGATTATATTATTATCTTAAATATCAAAAAGCTCAAGCTAATAAAAAAGTTTAAAAACCGATAATTTACGTACAAGTAACTTTACTTTCAAATTATTTTACTAAACTTTTCTGCTAAACAACAAAGTGCTCAGGTATGTTAGTTTATGCCGGTTTTTTTTTTTTGTTGTTGTTTATTTCTGCAATGGTTAGATACGCTGAAAATAAATACAGTTGACTTTGTTACGTAAGCTTGTTTCCAGGTAAAAAAAAATGTGGATGGTGAATGAAGGATTATTTTAAAAATCGTATGAATATTGAACCAGTAATTTTTGTATGGCGCGCGAGAATTGGGTCAAGGAACAATGGATTTTGTAATACTCTCTAACTATCATTTTCTTTACAAAAAAAACAAGAACACACCTACTCTCAGAGAGAGAAAAAACGTGCAATTTAATTGAATGTTATACATGGCATGCAAACTCTGCTATTCATGCAAACAAACATTCATACACAATATTGTATGGCTCTTGTATCTGCGAATGTTACAAACTGCTCATTCGAAACATGCGATGCTAAGGGGGAGATTACGTCAAACCAGCCAATCAAATGACAAGGTCGCGTTACTTACTGCACTCACTCGACACCGAGAACTCGAACCGCGCTCGTATCGTGTGTGTATGGTGTGCATCTCTCGTTTCCCATATTATATCTCGAACGCAGGTATTGGCCTAGTCGTATTTGTGTGTGTGTTTACCGTATTTGTGTGTGTGTTTAAATGACATCACCACGAGCGCTTTGGTTGCATTTGTGTTAGAAACATTCGTCGCCCAGTCGTAATGTGAGATATATATCTATACGAGATATATATTGAAGACAGAAGAGGCATCGTAAGACAGGGAGGGGCGGCAGGGAAGGGCGAAAGAGATGACGGGTGGGGGGGGGCGTCATCAAATGATACGAGTGCTTGATAAAAAAAAAGTGACGGACGAGCAGTTACGTTACACCCCGTATCATTTCTACGTAGGATCGGATCCCATGCTGTGCCGGACGAACAAGGTATCCCGACGTTTCTCCTCGGCGCAGCAGGCTGGACGTGTAGTCTGTAGTCAAGTCTGTATCGTAGAGCAGTAGCCTGTATAACTATAACTATAACATTCAAACGTCGCCAATTGCATAACATTGCGCGTCCTGTATAACTTTTGAAGACCATTGATCACCTGTCACCAAGAAGGGAAGCACCAAAAAATGTTTATATTGTGTATCCAGGGAGTGAGGGGTCGACAACCAGTATTGCGTCACCAAGACTCGTAACCTACACATTATCGCCCCTCGTTTGTTTTTTTTTTCTTTGACTTTTATTGGGCTTCTGGCTTCTAACCTTTTCAAAACTTATTACCAAATCATAATGTCATAATGTCCAGATTTTGACAGTAAGGGCCGGAGCGGAAAGGGAGAGAGAATAAGCAATTGGATTAAGCTTTACGCCACACCTACATTTTCCCACTTAAACATAGTTTAAAATAGCATAACTTATAAAGGTTTGAGAGGGGGTGAGGAGGAGCATGAGCTCTTTCAGTAAAGATACGTCTGCTGTACGGTAGGCTAGATTGACAACACTGAAGTAAAGAATAGAGAATAAGAAGAGAAAGAAAAGAAAAAAAAAGGGAGGTACCTCGTGTTATTTCAATAGCGCATACACTAGCCCCCCTTATTCTTGTTTCTCCACACAGTCTAATCCCATTCTATTATCTAGTTGGATAATACACGGGGGAACCAAGTAGCGATTTGAATAACCCGAGTTCCAGGGGACCTGTGGTGTTGTGTCGGGGGGCTACTACTAGTGGGGGAGGACATACAGAACTGGGAAATGTTCCCCCTAGTTGAGTGTTGCAAACTAAAGGTGTCAGACGTAGGGAGGGGGGAATAGTGGGCGTTGTGGTGGGGAGAAAGGGGGACAAAGTCTACTCGACAATTTCATCCCCACGTTGATGCGTAAATAAAAAGTGAAGATGTGGGGTGTTCGTGGGGGAAGAGGGGGCGGGTCTGGAGATGCTTTCTCTGCTCATCAAGGCAGAAATAAGTATCAGATTGCGTCGTTGATACGACACATTTCGAATCGGGGTCGAACAAAAAGAGGCACGAAGGGTAGGTAGGGTGGGGCGGGAGGGGGCGGCGGGATATAACAGAAGATGCGTGTCCATACAAAAGATATTTTTTTTTGTATATAAATAACATGAGGTATGATCGGGTAGGGACTCGGGGATGGGTGGTGTTGTGTGGGGGCCCGCATTGGTAGAAACACATTCAACGCCCCGTGAGACATCTTGTCTGCGGGGGCGTCTGCGGGCATTGACTAAACATAATATAGACAACGGGTTTATCTCACCCGGCCATCAACGGTACTCGCCAAGTCATGAATATTGATGGGTTAAATAGGGAGGATTTCTGAGTGCCGGGAGGTGTGCTCAAGACAAAAACAATTTGATACGATAGAGTTCGGATAGAGCGAGAGAAAGATAGAGAGAGAGAGAGAATATAAGAACAGCTCATTGCGGTATAAAATACTATTAGAACCCACTGTTCAGGATATGTGGTATAGGATGGGCATCATGGGATATAATCTATAGGATTTATCATAGAGTGCTTCAAGTCAAACCAAGCTGACCGACTGACCTTGGTCAATCAAATGCTTTTTCAAACACAATAAAGAAGGTGGGGGTGAGGGCTGTTTGTATCTAAAGAGTGACGGACAAAACTAGGGCGTTACATTTAGGCACGGGGTAGTGGCGGTACAGCGCAAATAGGAAACTCCCCTCTCTCTCTCGCCCCATTCTCCCCCTCCCCGGATACACCCTGAATAGTAGGGTAGGCTACATAATCAGAGCTGGGAGGGTAACACACGAGTAGTACCCCCCCCCTCCCTTGTGACCCTCGTATCTATTCAAAAGTCCACACTAAATGAGGAAGTATTGTTCATTCAAAGCTTTCATCACCACCCTTTTATCGACGGGTCACAAAGACCACAATCACAGACGGCCACGGGCCACGGGCCACCCGGAAATAAAGATTGCCATTTTCAGGAACACACACTTTGAGTAGGTCACAACCCAGCCCCTACCATTTAGACCAGTAGATAAGATTACATCTACAAATTGGTTAAGTTCGATAATTAAATGTGTGAGTGCCCGGTGGAGACTTGTGGTCCGTTTGTCCAGTCCAAGCCTCGGTTTCTCAACAAGTCTCCACTACCCCTTCCCCTCATCTCGTGGCAAGCTCTTAAAAAAATAACACAGGGACCCGATTTCTCGTCTTTGACCTACTCCAGTGTATGTATCATATTGCAGTGAATATTGCTTTGTCACCCGTGTCACGCAGCCTCGCTCTCAGTCGAAGAAAAAAAAAAGGGGGGGGGGGTCTGTTTTCCATTACTCGAACCGAACCTGCCACCATCCCATCCCGCCACTTTTCCTGAGTCTGCAAAGGCCTACTGGTTTTTGGGCGATATTTGATGAAGCTACGTTGCCCCCAGAATTTGGAGATTGAAATGAAAGGCGACGCTTATCTTTGCAAATACGGTATGGGCTTCTCTTCACCCCCCTCCCCACCCAACTATTCCCCCTTTTCTAGGTTACCTTTGACAAGAACTAGTCTAGTAGCTCTTGAGTATTCGGTATGTGTGTGCGTGCGTGAATGTTAAAGCGTTTGTAAGCGTGTAGATATCAACACACACACACACACACGAGTGTTGGCTTGTATACAGCACAATCTCGCCCCTCCCCTCCCTCTTTCTTTTTCTTCTCGTTTACCATCGCCTTACATTTTTATCTTTCACACTTCTTTAACAAAAATAAACAAAAACAAGCGGACACACTCAAATTACCACACTCGGACCACGGGTGAGCGTAGGGCGCAATAATCTTCTTTATAGAAGGAGCGTCTGTAATATATACGATGACTGACAAGAAAAAAGGGAAGGATCTAACTTCTAAATCAACCACATACGCACATACACAGCAATAGTAATCGGCTCATACAACACACACACACACATATACACACGCGACTGGCAACAGGCAGAAAGTGGAACACCAAAGGGAGATAATCAAAGGGAGATAATTCACAAACGATTTGTGGTTATTAACCGGACATGAATTTATTATTGGGGGTGGGGAGCGGGGGAGACAACGACGGCCTCATGCGCATGTCTGTGTGTGTGTGTATACGCCCCTGACACTTTTAACCTGTTGGTGCCAGACTACTGTTTGTGTCTCCTAGAGCCGTCTAGAAACAACCAGTCCAAGCAGTACAGTTTAGTACAGTGCCGTCCATTAAATCATACTTAGCCGCTGGCTATCTTCGTGTTTCCTTAGTTGAATTGACAAAACGTTAAACTTGTTGCTGTGTGTTTCGCTGTGTGTTTAGTTGTGTGTTTAGCCGTGTGTTTAGCCGTGTGTTGGCGGTGTCTGTTGTTGTTCCATTTATTGGTTTATTATTTGTTTGTTTATTTGTTGTTTTATTTATTGCAATTATCTTGGTGTGTTTCATGTCTAGGTGTGTTGCCTTTGTTTGGTGTATGGTGTATTTTTATTTATATGCGTGTTTGTTTATTGTCAGTTGAAACTTTGTTTTCCGTGTCATATTTCTTTGGGTGCGTCTTATGTTGAATAGGTCCGTCCAACAACAACATGTATAGGCTACAAAAAAAAAGAGATCTTCTGTTTAAGACTAGTATATTGTTAAGACGTTGACAATTAATTTAAAAGGCCCCGCTAAATGAAATGGTACGTTGTATCCGCCCCGCTAAATGAAATGGTACGTTGTATCCGCCCCGCTAAATGAAATGGTACGTTGTATCCGCCCCGCTAAATGAAATGGTACGTTGTATCCACCCCGCTAAATGAAATGGTACGTTGTATCCGCCCCGCTAAATGAAATGGTACGTTGTATCCGCCTAAGTTCATACTATGTTACAGCACACCCCAAACTAAATCTCAAAGGTGTATTGTTTTGTTTTGTTGTTTTTTGTTGTTGTTGTTTTTTGTAAAAGAGAATCTGAATTCGATGGTCAATCAATCTACATCCTTGTGGTTTGTTGTTTGTTAATACTGATTGTATATTTTCTTAACTATGCTGATTACTGATAGTGATGCGGGCGCAGATAGGGTCGGCGATGCAGGGTTTTGAGGATGATTGAATGTTGTTGTTATAAAGGTGTTGTTATGCAGGCTGCGTCACATGCCAGTGAATACATAAACACTGATGTCGGAAACGTATATAAATATATATGTATATATATGTGTTTGTAACTGTACGTTTCGTGTACGTTGTACAAGGTAATTCGAGTTTTTGCTACATACATTGACATGTTATGTTCTTGTAACTATCTGCATCTTGGTAATTTAATGCGTGTATATATATATATATATATATATATATATATATATATATATATATATATATATATATATATATATAGCCTATATATATATATATATATATATATATATATATATAGCCTCTATAATATACAACCTATATGGTTTGTGTGTATTCTTTTTCTCTAAAAAAGAATTTATAACGTAAACGTCTTTTCTATAGTCCTACGCCGTGCATATTGACGAATTCACTGCACGCTTATTCAGTATTCAGGACGTGTTTTATGTATGTGTACCCAGCCCTGAAATATATTTTTTAAAAAAAGGGACACGCACCTGTCGTAAGGTAGCAATTCAATGATCTGATGAATAGTTTTCCATAGGTAGGGAAAAGATCTTGTCAAAAGTCTTCGCCAAAATTCTATATCTATATTTATAAATCTTTTTTTTCTATAACTCTGTAAAGTGTCCCTCCACCAGGTGTTAGGATCTTGTGGGGAGTCAGCTTGCTTCAACACGGACACGTTTGTGTGCTTATTTTGATGAGATACAAAAGCACCAAAAATTTACATTACATGTTTAAAATGAAAATATAAACCAATCAGCACTTAGTTATTGAGACACCTGACTAGACTATGGTGAGTTTTTCTTTTCATAGAGCGACGGAGTATATGGTAATGGTGCAGGTCCGTGTAAATGGTAATGCGTCGTGCCTGTGTAAATGGCAATGCGTCGTGTCTGTGTAAATGACAATGCGTCGTATATGTGTAAATGGTAATGCGTCGGGTCTGTGTAAATGGTAATGCGTCCGGTCAGTGTAAATGGTAATGGGTCTGTGTAAATGGTGATGCGTCGGGTCTGTGTAATGGTAATATATCGGGTCTTTGTAATGGTAATATATCGGGTCTGTGTAATGGTAATATATCGGGTCTGTGTAATGGTAATGCAGCGGGTCTGATTTAAATGGTAATGCATCGGGTCGGCGTAAATGGTAATGTATCGGGTCGGCGTAAATGGTAATGTATCGGGTCGGTGTATATCGTAATGCATCGGGTATGTGTAAGTGGTAATGCGGTAGTCAGAAGGAAAAACAACAACAACAAACGTGTAAAAACTAAAAATGCCCAATCGATGTTATGACCCTTCCCGACACCCCCTACTCCCCCTGTCATCGACCACCCTCGGCGCCCTGCACGTGGTAGTACCCAGGGCAGTCTAGCTGCTTACCATATTGATGACAGCTATTGTTGTTGCGATTGGAAAGGAATATGGGGGAGGGGTGTAGTATAGGACTAAGAAACCGTTTCCAGAAGGAATGGGGTCACAATGGTATTGTGCAAGGGTGTGTGTATATACACATATAAAGTATGTATTTATACACATATAAAGGTATGTCTAACCCCACAAGACAAGGAGAGGAGCATGAACGCGTATGCACGTGCTTTGCAAACTGCCCCCCGCGTGCGTCACTGGCAGGAAATGATGAGCAGCAACTCCTTCCACTCCTGATCACCAACAGCTGTGATTTAACACCGTAGGGCGCCTAGGGAGTAGGTTGGTTGGTGGTAGGGGAGAGGGCATTGATTCGATGTCGGCATTGTTAGAGTCTTAGAGATGTAATGTTCCCTGGCACGACCCCCCCCCCTCTGCACACACAAATATTTTTTTCGCCTATGAATCCAAACCTCGGTAGCTAAAGTTTCCAGAGTTTAATACATATACTTATGACTTATGGCCACGTAAACTTGTCAACGCCGCTTCCACAAGCTCTAGAGATCAGGGATCGGCAACCGACGGGACGTTATTGGCACGCAGAGCATTTTTTTCAATGGCACGCAAGTGATCACCAAACGGGCAATTCAAGTCTCTTCTACAAGAAAAGAGCATTATGGCGTTTTGACAGTTGGCACGCTGAGAGACTTAGAAATGCTACTTTGGCACACTTTTATCAAAAAGATGTCGACCCCTGCTATAAGCTATAGTTGCCATTTTTAAATTCAAAGAGGAAAAAAAAAAGGACGTTTGGAATCAAGGATTTCAGTGTATATAAAGCAAAAAAAAAAACCACTTAAAAACTGAACAACGATGACAAAAAGTATATATATTATTGTTGCTAGTCTGACTTTGATATTCCATTACTGATCCCAAGACCAGACCAGACTCGTGCATTGTAGATACAGATCACACAGAGACACGCACTTTGATGCACTCGTATCGGCACAATAGAACAGAATCGCATATAATGTAATCTTTTATTTGGTGGAAAGCTGTACGATCTCTACGTACTCATTGGTTATGTCATTATAGCAGGGGCCTGCAACATTTCGATAATATTGTGCCAAATTAGGATTTGTAATTCATTCAGCGTGCCAACAGATGAAAATGTACCCTGCTCTAGTACTCAATTTCTTGTAGAAAAAAACTTGAAATTGCTTATTTTCGGGGGTCCTCCTCGTGCCACTGAAAATCGATTTGCGTGCCAAGTCTGGCAACGCGTCCCATAGGTTGTCGACGCCTGGTATAAAATATAAGTGTATACATTAAAAAAAATATATAGGGCGTAATGGGGCCAAGGTGTGGTGCCACGTAGCGTACACAGAACTTTACACACACAGAAAGCTATTCGCACGTACAAGAAGTAATATCAATTCAAATATTGTAAAAATATATATCAGGGAAGATATTTCTGCAGGAAATGTAAGCCAAGGTCTACGGAACGCTCGTCAGCTCGTCATAGAAGCGAAGTCGTGAGACTCGATCGAGTGACTAAACAACTGACGAGAGCAGCTATGATTCACCACCCACTTTCATGTCTTCCCACAGAGTGTGTGGGGAGAAAAATCATTACGAATTAAAAGTGAAACACAAGACATGGGTGATTTATAACTTCCCCTTAGCTTTGTTACTAGTCCATGGGACGACTGCCACTCGAATAAACCATTTGTAGAGTATGAACTCTCAAGAATATCTTACAAGAAGAGTCTGACAAAACTAATTAATATCTCAGTTCAAACCTTATAAGGTAAACTAAATTCTTACTGGGAACTTTAACATATACACACGCAAATGAAACAGGAAATACAAAAAAAGGAAAACAAAATAGTCATTTGGTGGTGGTGCATGTTTGGGAAGGGGGGGGTGAATAATGGTTCCTTTCGTGAGATTTAGTGAGTACATTATTTCAAATAAATGAATCCGTAGGTTAGCAATCTGGACATCATACAAAAATTTATTTTTTTTTAATTTTTTTTTTTGGGTGTGTTTGTTAGTTTAAAAACAAAATTCAATCACAAACTTCATAGCAAACGAAACAAATTGAAAACAAAAATTTCCATCTCTTAAAAACAAGAGTGATTAAGCTTGTCGTATGTTAATCCGATTTTATTAAGTATTTCTGGCCTAATTATTGGCCAATAAAATATCACCGCCCATTGAAACAGGCCAACCATAGAAGTTTTGTGTGTGTGTGTGTGTGTTGTTTCACTTTGAATTTCACTGCGCCCCCAATTGGGCCGTTCATGATGACGTGAACGGTACACTAAGATCTCCAGCTAATCTTAACTCGACAATAATTAATGTATGGGACGCAACCAGGTAGACGTATGGAGCTTCTTTCTTTCTTTTTGATTTTTTTTATTATCGGTGCGTTAATTGACTGGGCCGATGCAAGTTTTGATGTAATCAGGAACAAGATGAATTGCTTTGGGGAAAAAATAATGAACGGTGGAGGGGGACATGTCGTGGGTTTTTGGGCGTCTCTTAATTTATCACAATGACACGGACACAGGATGACGATGACACACGCCCAAATTGTAGGGGATGGGGGGAGGGGGACACACACCCATAGGTGTGCTTTGAGTGGAGGGGGGCGGACTTTTAGGGCTATATGATAGACGGCTCACTTTATATGCAAAGTGACACTCAATGGTAAATAGACAAACATTCAAAACCAATATAAGATAATTCTCGAGGTCACCCGTTTTTCTCTCTCTCTCTCTCTCTCTTCTTTTCGGCTCGCTTATAGGGAGTATGTCAGGGGCGGTAATTGGTATCTTGGCTATGGCCGAAACTGTTGACAGGTGCTTTGCAAGAGAAAATAATGATGACCAACAATTGCATTTTTAAAATAAAAGGGAAAAAGAAAAGCATGATGGTACATTTATTCTCTGCCATACTGTCATTGCATAATCATGGCCCTTTTGTGTGATACATATATCTTGTAGTCATCAACTACTTATTGTAGACTCTTTAAACCCACATTCTTGTGCTACTTGTAAAGTTTTTGTGGAATCCGGTTAGTCCCTTGTCAAAGCATTGCATTGGCATTCTGAAGATCCTAGTTTCGAAAATATACAAGCTATTTTCCAGGAAATGTATCTAACGAAACTAAAGTAGGGACATTTTTCCCGGTCCTTTCTTTCAATATAACCAACGTTGGGACATTTTTCCTGGTCATGTCTTTCAGAAAAACAATCGTTTGCGTCAAGCAGAGACACACTAAAGGCCTTTGCTTTTCTTTTTTTCGTCTTGGTTTCTTTAAAAAAAAACTATTGCACGCTCATTTGATTACAGGTGACAGTTTTTATTACAAGCTGAGTGGCAGGTAGGGAGAGGAGGGGGTGAAAGGGAGGAGGGGGTTTGAGGGCATTATAGCTTATTGTTGGATAAAGTGGTGGCCCGTAGTGCTCTTTTGGCCCAGTGGCAAGTTCAGCGTGAACCTGGTCTCGTGTCTGGAGGGATTACCATAGAATCGTGGTAGTGGAGTATGTGGTAGTGGAGTAGGTAGTAGTGGAGTATGTGGTAGTGGAGTATGTGGTAGTGGAGTATGTGGTAGTGGAGTATGTGGTAGTGGAGTATGTGGTAGTGGAGTATGTGGTAGTGGAGTATGTGGTAGTGGAGTATGTGGTAGTGGAGTATGTGGTAGTGGAGTATGTGGTAGTGGAGTATGTGGTAGTGGAGTATGTGGTAGTGGAGTATGTGGTAGTGGAGTATGTGGTAGTGGAGTATGTGGTAGTGGAGTATGTGGTAGTGGAGTATGTGGTAGTGGAGTATGTGGTAGTGGAGTATGTGGTAGTGGAGTATGTGGTAGTGGAGTATGTGGTAGTGGAGTATATGGTAGTGGAGTATGTGGTAGTGGAGTATGTGGTAGTGGAGTATGTGGTAGTGGAGTATGTGGTAGTGGAGTATGTGGTAGTGGAGTATGTGGTAGTGGAGTATGTGGTAGTGGAGTATGTGGTAGTGGAGTATGTGGTAGTGGAGTATGTGGTAGTGGAGTATGTGGTAGTGGAGTATGTGGTAGTGGAGTATGTGGTAGTGGAGTATGTGGTAGTGGAGTATGTGGTAGTGGAGTATGTGGTAGTGGAGTATGTGGTAGTGGAGTATGTGGTAGTGGAGTATGTGGTAGTGGAGTATGAAGTAGTGGAGTATGTGGTAGTGGAGTATATGGTAGTGGAGTATGTGGTAGTGGAGTATGTGGTAGTGGAGTATGTGGTAGTGGAGTATGTGGTAGTGGAGTATGTGGTAGTGGAGTATGTGGTAGTGGAGTATGTGGTAGTGGAGTATGTGGTAGTGGAGTATGTGGTAGTGGAGTATGTGGTAGTGGAGTATGTGGTAGTGGAGTATGAAGTAGTGGAGTATGTGGTAGTGGAGTATGTGGTAGTGGAGTATGTGGTAGTGGAGTATGGGGTAGTGGCGTATCGGGTAGAAATGTCTTGAAGTGAAATGATTTGCGTCTCAGTTTAATATCTTGGAACAGTGTAACATAATTGATGACATTTCAGCATGCCTTGCAACACAATAAATTGAAATATCCTAAATTTAATACAATTACCTACTTTGTGCCATCTTTACACTTATACAACGGAATATGAGACTTGTCAAAAATATAGATTAAAAGAGAATTCTAAGGAAGGCCATTTAAATAGGAGAGTTTATGGTATATAGTCTACAAAAAAGTATCTAGATGACCAACCTGGAGTCCGGGAAACATAGTTGGGCTGCCACTCTTGTTGCCAGCTGGACACGACGCTCAGTTCTGCAACAAGTAAGACGGCTACGACCATGAAAAACTCCATTCTCCTAGAATATATATATATATATATATATATATATTTGCTGCTGTTTTCTTTAATAAAACAGGGTCTTGGTTTAGTCTGAATATAATCCTGGATAGAAGGAACACCTTGCAAACACCAGTCTTCGATCACATAGAATCTGTAGACAAAAATAATAAAAAGATAAAAATTAAGAACATCCTGCAAGCATGTTTTTTATCACATAGAAACTGTAGACAGAAATATACAATGATAAATAATTTTTGGTAATTAAATTTTTGTTATAGTTTTTTTTTTCTGTTTTCAACACTTTAACATAAAATCAATTAGCTATAACAGACTTTGTTGTTGTTTTCTTTAAATCAGCTTTGTCAAGTTTAATTCTGTCCGTTTGAAGAAAACACATGTCAAACTGTTTTTTGTGAAATGCGCATCCGGAATCAGAGAGAAAAATCAATTCTCCCGACATTTAATTGACAAGTCTTTTCGGTCGTTTCCTTTAAATGACCGGAAGTTTCGAAATTGAATTTGCCCGATAATTATAGAAGTCTGTGTGTACGTGTGCATTTTAAAAGTACCGTATGTAAAATATGGCCATTGTGATCGTGTTTCTTTTCAATGTTAAATGTTTGACACAGTGATGCCAGTTTGTTACAGTTTTGCCAGACAAGGGATTTCGTTTATGTTTTAGCTGTCATTGAATGAACAATGGATTATGGTAAAAAAAAAAGATATTTCTTGTACATTTTAACATACTTTCTGAAATCCTTCTTCCAGAGATTTTTTTAAGTATTGGAGACATACAATTCTTGTAAGACTAGATTTCGTACTAATGTAATAAACAAGAATGGTAGGCTACACATGAAAGAGAAAGAAAATTGTTGCCGCATTTTTTAATGATCCATATATTTTTTTAATTTCATGATCTAGCCGCGGAGTTCGAAGTATCCAAGTTGGACTGGTTTTATTAAAAGACAAAAAGGGGCTCTCTCTATATATGACACACTACACATGTCATAAGCGTTATATATGACACACTACAAATGTTATAAAACCTTTAAAAAATGTATTTTCATTTAGTCACTGTCACTCTATATTCTAGTGACTCAATGCTGATTAAAAAAAAAACATTCAATTTAAAAATACGATAATTTGAACATTTTTTTAACAAAAAGGGAGGCAAACAAACTACAACATATTCAAAAAATATTCTGATTGTACGATTCTAAAATTCTAACCAATCATACATGGTGGAAAAAACTTCCGTAACTTAAATTAGTGTGATTGTTTTTTTTAAGTAATTAAAGACCAAGTGAAGAGCTTTTTATCAAAATTGAGTTAACATTTGATTTTGATAGTAAATAGTGTATTCAGTATCTGAATGTTAATAAAAAACATTTATACAAAATATCAAAGATAAATTTTAAGTAATTAGTTCAATATTTGCAATTAAATGTGTGTGTTTTTCGGAGGAATACTCCAAATCTCGTAGCCATTTGAGATGTTTTTATTTCCGGCAATATAGGAAAGTGACGTAACATAAAGGATTCCGACTAGGAAAAATTAATATTGTCACGTGTTTTGAATCTATTGCCACATGTTTTGAATCTTTTCCCGGTTCTTATTTTTAACAAAATGGTTAAATATAGATTTATAGCGTCTATTTTTATTTATTTATTTCCCTTGTGATACGTCACTGCCGTATGAGGCTATTCCAAATCTCGTTCCTTTGAGAAAAACCTCTTCACTTGGTCTTTAAAATAAGAAACTACCAATTTAATACGCTAATAAAAAATGTACTTGATATATTATTATATCATCAAGAGATTTTCTTTAATTACAAAGAATATATTTTAAAATACTTCAATTTAGCTTTTTGGTTAAATTCTTAGATCTATGCAAGTGGTTTTTTTAATAATTCTAAATTTCTATTAATAGCAGTTATCTCGTATCTAGTCCTAATTATATTCTAACAACAAAGCCAAACCAGGGCATCTGAGGATTCTTCTTCAAGTTAATATTTCAAAATAGATTCAGCGATCATATCTCAAAAGCGATGAGGGAAAAAAATTGATCTTTCATTTATTTTTTTTTAGTTCTATCCTTTTTTTTTTACAATATTGTTCTGAATTTTTTTTTTATCTATGGAAAGCTTTAGTCTAATTTAGAAGAGCTTTCTTTCGACTTAAAAAAAATATTTCGTTTTGACGTGAACATTTTTACAAAAGTATTTAACTGTGACATTGTCTTTTATTTTTTGTTCAGATTAACTTCTGTGATGACATTCAAAGTGATTAAACTTATGTCGATTATATTGATTCCCAAAGAAAGATCAGACCAGAGATTATTTGAATTAATATAGCGTTAGTGGCTCGAGGTGAGATGAGAGTTCACCAGTTAAAAAAGGCCAGGATCTACAAGGGGATTGTATGGAAAGTGCAACGCCATGGCAGTTTTAGTGTTGTTTTTTACTTTACTGGTGACTAACAGGTTACGGAGGAGAGGGAAGGAGTCCGAAGCTATATCTACAGACCACCACGTCTTTCTATAGGTCATGTGGTGGTCAGTAGAGGACACGTTTGTTATGTGGCCCTGTCCAGTAGGAAGTCTTTTTTTTTTTTTGAATTTTTGAATCCCCACCTATTCTAGGCAAAGTCTCCTCTTTTAACTACCGTGGGAGTGGTTCCAGGGTGGTAAATACAAGTTGGTCATAACTTGTCTAGATAAGTCTTATCGGTCATTTGGTCAGATGATCAGTCTTACTATCCAGGTGTGAGACCAAATGGAACACTGACTGAGTGTGTGTGTGTTTTACAATACATGGTAATCAGTACCAGGGACACGTTAAAAGGAAACACTGCGGCCCGTGAACACTATAATGCAGACACCGTTTCTTCCAAGATCTTGTGTGATTAAACTGGATTATGATATGAAAAAGACAAGACAGGTGTATGTACAGAGGGCGTGTATGAACATGGTTGTAATATACTGGTGTGTCTAGGTCGCATTGAAATGGACGACAATAAGACGTTAAAATATAATATATGTGTGTGTCTGTGTGTTGTACTGGCCTTCAGTTGTGCGACTCTAGGTGGAACGTGTATATAAATAGAATAGAGTGCAACGCTTGAAGGCATGAGGTTGGCCTTTGCTAGAAGATTGTGCAAGCCTGAGTTACGGTTCGTTTCCCTTGCCAGTCATCGAGCTGCATGCAGGCGGGTTGAAACACATTAAGGGTTATGTCACACCTGAGTTGCTACGTAAAGACGAAGAGTTTTTTTTTCGGGGCTTCTTCAGTCCTTCTTCGTTCAGTAGGGCCCAAATAGAACATCATTCTTTCAATGGTCCATTACCGAGTTTCTTACTTTTACACCCCCCCCCCCCTCCAGTACACACACAAATCTTCACTACGAAACAGTTTTAACTCAACTTAGTAGATAGTCGCAACCCAGCGGGCACACTAGCCTACGTCGTATCGGCGGGGGGGAACGTGGTTTACACGTTTTTTCCCCGTCGATACGGCGTGGTGTACCCGTTGGGGAAGGTAAAGTAGAAAATAAAGAGACTAGGGCCCTTGAGTAGAGGATGGGCCACTCCAAATACCTGCTTAATAAATATGTATTTAAAAGGGGAAAAAAGTAAGCTATAAAAATGTAAATTATGTTCACATTATTGTATATGTTGTGCCCGGGTTGTCTTTAACTGTTTTGTTGGGGTCGGTCTCTAGCTGTTTTGTGTCCTGTGTTCGTCTCTAGCAGGTTTTGTATCCCGTTTTTGCCTCTAGCTGTAACACCAGGGTTGTCTCTAGTTGGCCTGGGGTTCGTCTCTTACTTTGCCCTGTTGTTGGTCTCTAGCCATAGTGCTGGGGTCTCGTACGTCTATATTTTATGTTTATTTTTAACTTTGACAGTTTAGGCTTCTGTCCAATGCAGCAGTAGATAAAGAATTGGAACACAAAAAAAGGCGGAGGAGGTAGGGTTGGTAGAGGAGATTGGGAGGGGGGGGAATACAAGTCACGCATGGATGGACAGGGAGATTGATATGCAAATTTAGAAGGAAAGACGTAGCAAAATAAAAGGACAGGAGAAAAGATGTTTTGTGATGACGAGGTGACATTTCTAGTTTATAAGGATACTTTAACGTCAGTATATTTCAGTAAATGTTACTTAAGCACATACCGATTTCTTCAAAGAAAAATTAAAGAGAAAATTAAGCATTGTTATGGTCAAACAAGATCTTATTGTTTTGTTTGTTTTAATAAAAGTTTTATAACGAAACAAAGTTGAAAGAGAAGAAATAAAACAGTGTATGAAATACTATTTCCCCAAATGGTGTAGAAATCAAACACGACAATAATGACAAGCGAAACATGCTATGTTTAAACTTTTTGTTAAAGTAAACAAAGGTACAGATTTAGACTAAAACCCCCGTAATAATGAGATGTAAAACCTATTTTATGCTGTTGCGCCTTTAGCAAATACGTTTAATTAATTCTGATTTCCGTTTGCTGTTGTCTATAATGTGTTTTTTTTTAAACATTTTAAACACACAAAAAAGACTGCTGATGTGGATGTGTCAATAAAGTGTGATGTCTAGATTCTAGATCTATGCTATGTGTACGAATAAAATGAGTAAATATCAATTAAATGGGATTTGTCTAATAAAAATTCGATTTCGAAATGTTTTAACAGTGATACGCATAGCTACATGAACAAGTTAATGACTCAGGTGTAAATAAGTTATGCAAATTCCCAAATATAGTCTAATGCTTTTAAAATATTTCTTACCTCTAAAAGAAAACATTTTCGATCAAATACAACAAACAAAACAAAACGGTTACTTTGTTCTTGAGATATTAAATAATTAAGAAGAGCAAGCGAAAACATAGAAGAAAAAAATGAGCCTAAAAAAAGGCTCAATAAATTATATATTATAGAGAACTGTAGTAGGCCTACTTTATTCAACTTTAACCCATAGCAGATCTAAATTGTTGAGACTTTGTCTAGAGACTACATGTGCCAATCTACTATAGACGTACTAGCCTAAACTATATTATTTAGTATAAAGGCCTCCTTTTATTTTTAATAGTCAAAAGAATATAAAAAAAACATATAGGGACCAGTATAATATTATCTTGCTATTAATACAAGTAATATAGACTAAGTGTTTGCCTTTAACATGTTCGGTCAGGTTGAAAATTACTGTAAGACTTCTTCGTATTTGTTTTTACAAGAAGAAAAATTGTTTAGATTATCACTGATTATTATTAGTTGTTAGTTTTCCTAAATATATACATTTTAAATACAAAGCAGGAGAGTCGCCTTACTTATTTGATAGTTTCAGTTTACTACGTAACGTAGACCGTTGAACAACAGGTATTTCAAGCGGATGCTCAGTAGGCCTACCTAGTACCTATGCCTGAGGCTAGGCCTATGCCTCATTCCTTCATAAACCTATACTATAACTTTAACATATAATTTAATAGGGCCCTGCTTAGGGACCCAGTTTAGGTCTGTAGGCCTACTATAGGCTATAGTGGCTATAGGTATAGGGGTATATGATAGTATACCACGACCTCACTCATTGGTCTTAGTAGTCTTAGTCTTGCCAATATGATCGATATTCTATAGTTTAGCAATTTAACCAATATATCCTATATAGCCTATACTATATGATCTTATATGAAATAGGGCCTAGATTATATAGGCCTAGGACTTAAAGGCCTCACTAATTTCACTTATTTCCTGCAAATTTAAAAGTACAAAGATACGGATACAGTCGATAGAGATGTAAGAATTAAATCTGAATATTATCTTCTTAAATAGATGTAGACTACAGGTTAAAATTAAAATTTATGTATCAGCATCACGATTCTCTCTAGTCTCTAGGTGCGGCGTCACGTCACAACACACTCACCTGTATTTTCTTTCGATGTGTAGTTTTAACCGACGCTAGAACACTGCATTTTGTTGTCCATTGGGACCAAATCCTAAGGCTGTAACATACTCCTCACGCAAAAGCTCGACAAAGTTGTAAAAACACACACAATATGCTTTACAATGAACTTATTCTAGTTATTTGCTATCACAACTAGTGGATTTCACTCACCGGTAAACAAATCGTAAATAAAACACTAATTTTGAATTTCGAAAGTAGAACACAAAACAAATGGCTCAAATGTTTCTTAATGAATAAAAAACAGCACAGAACAATCCCGAAGTGTTTGGTTTGTCAAATAGAAAATATATATCCAATTATAAGAATCAACACATATGACATGTCTTAGAATATAAATATTGAACCAACACAATAGGTTGAATCCAAACAAGTCACGACACTTTAGTAGAGTTTGTTACTAACGCTGTGTTTGTCTAATTCTCGTAAATCAGTGGTTAGAAGGACGAGCGGGCGAAGTGGGGCAGGCAAGCTATGAGAAAAAGCCAGCGCAGACGCCTTATTTTCATTGGTCCAAAGAAATTTTGCTAGCGGCATGCGTATTCGTACGTATCAGGAGGACAGGTAGTAAAAAAGGGGGCACTAAACTTCGGCGTGTGTGTTTGTGTGTACGGGTTATGCGTGTGTAGTAGTAGGAGCTGTAGTGATAGAAATTATGTATAGTATAAGTCATACAGTCATTTACCGTATTTGCAACCACTGATATTACTGTTATCTTTTTTTTTACTACAAAGAACCACAACTGGTACGTGCACTTTTCACCGTAGACGGACAAGATAAGACTATCTAAAAGAGTGGTGGACGATAACACATAAATAAATGGCGATGATTAAGACGAATGTCAGTTAGCTGTAATTTCTCAACCCTAGCAAACTTTCCCTTACATCTTCAATATGATTACAAATAAGTAACGATATTCGTTTAAAAAAAAGCGATACCGATACTCTACAAATTTTCCCCATTAAAAAGAATACATAAACAGGGTCTTACCGCCACGCTATTTATAGATCTTTTTCGATTACTAGAAGCATGGGGGAAAATTAGATTAGGTAATTGGGCTGGTATACTGGTACGAGACCATATTTTGGAGGAGGGGGGGCGTGGCTGCGATTCGGGGGTAGGGGGGGGGGTGACTTTTCTTCTCCCTCCCATTTATCACACTTGCCATCGTTCTGTCTGGTTTATGTATTAGTGAATTATCAATACTTTTTAAACCAATTCTTAATTTTAAATCATCGTTATTTTAATTGATGCGCTCGTGATAATTCTCATGACATCCTCTAATAATTTACCTGTTACAAGTTGTTGATTGTTAAAGTGTTTTTTATAGATCTAGTTTATGCAACGTTAAGTTGTGACATGTAATATGGGGTTGCCTGACCCAGAGAGCACACCACGTCGTATCGACGGGTGAAAAAAAAGGTGGTTTCCACGTGTTTTCGTGGATTCCACGTTTTTTTCTCCCGTTCTTACGACGTGGTGTGCCCGCTGGGCTGAACAAAAAAAGACAAAACACCAACTTAACATCAGTTTAGAGTTGTTCAGATCTTTATCATAATGCAAGACGAAAATCATAGATAAAATTAACACGTAGGCTAATAATCAGGGGCGAAGCCAGAATTTTTTTTCCGTGTGGGGGGGGGGGGGGGTGAACTTTCGCGTGACAAACATTTACCAAATTTTTAGCGAATTTAGTACATATTTTTTTTTTAATCTGTTGAAAAATATCTTTCTTAATAAGTTTAGTGCTGGCCACCCAATCCCCTATGATGCCGTGGCCACTGAAACTGGTGATCGCTGCTCCACCGGCCCTACGATCAACTTGTAAATGTTTCAAGTCATAAGTAACGTTGTATTTGGTAGCCATTCTGTTTTGACTACGGGTAAGTTTTCACAACCCACAGTACCGACTCGACGACAGGCTCGTTAGTCAAAGTACCGTTGCACGACTTGTAGTTATCTGTTTTACAGCCTTCAGAGTCACGTTGCCGAATACAGCCTGCGCACCTATGTTTTTTTTTACACCCACCCGTCCCCACTCCGTCCACTCACCAGACACTCCTTTAAATAGCCCAAGTACATGCAGAATCCATGCAGAGCTGCTATTACAAAAGCTTTAATAGAAATTAACACGTACTTTAACAACTACAACGTGTTTTTAGAACAGCCAAATATGGGCGCTTAATTAGGGAGTTTTTTTGTCAGCACCAGCCTCCGTGGCGCTCAATGAGGTCTTTGATTCACACCTTGCCACACCCAAATGAGCTGTCAACCTCCCCCCCCCCCCACCTCTAATGTCTGGGGACCAAACAGGTGCGACTCTGTGAGTCTATAGGTCTGTCCCGCTGGCAGTTACTGGCTAATACTTTGTTTGACCCTATTGCTGTCAGCATCTTCATTAATTCTCACACTGACCCCATTTTTTTGGTTTTAGTTTTATCATGTGTTCGCATATCTTGGATGTTTTCCAAAGGGATAAGGCTGCAATTAGATCATCAACATATTACTATACACAAATTATAATTCTCTATTATGGTGTAAGATTAGAACGTAAAATATTATCTAGACCTATAGTCCTATTGCATACACTAGGGGTCGGCAACCTTTGCAACACGTGCCAGACTTGGCTCGCAGAGCTATTATTCAATGGCACGCAGAAGTTCCACAAAAAGGTAATTGATGTTTCTTCTACAAGAAACAAAACAAAAATTGGTGAATCGGGGTGACTTTTGGGCTGTTGGCACGCTGAATGAATTAGAAATCCTACTTTGGCAAACTGTTATCAAATGGTTGCCGGCCCCTGGCCTACACATACAACGTTAACGTTTTACATACCTATTTAATATCAACATTAAGAAAAATAAGTGAGTTTTCTAACGAAACAATATTGTATGTTTAATAAAGTAGAGAATCCCCAGCGGGCCAATTTGATCTTAGGACCTGCGAAGCAGCGTTTACATGTTTCTATGGTTACGACGTACGAGGTCGTTATGTAGTTAGTCCCATACCCAGCCGCCATTACTTTGCCCGAACTAGGGTCACGCACCCTAGTCTAAGTCCAGGATTTGAAACTGGTACCTTGGGTACGCCCCTCGTATGCTCAATAACACAATGTAATATTATGTCAGAAAATACCACGTGACCTCGTGGAAGTAGGAGGTATTAGTGAGGGGGACATTTATAAACATTAAAATAACTACCCAGTTTGTATGATTATTTTGTATCTCTTCCTCTTCATTGTAATATCAATTCACAATTTTTTGTTCGGGTTAAAATAATATGTTACAGTAAATCTCAGTTATTCTGAGATCAAACATTAAAGACTTTATCTATACCTTTTACTAGGATAATTTCTTGACAACGAAATTGAAATGTTGATAACTATTAATGTGTAAGTTGAGTAATGGAATTGTGTATTAGCTACGAATGGATTTTTTTTAAAGTTGATAATAACAAAGAGGTTAATTTTTTATTAAATATAAAACGCTTTAATGATTTTCTCTATTAAGCGCGTTTTCCTTTGTCTTGGTCTTGCTACGGCACTAAATAAATTGTCTTATAAAAATAATAAAGTTAATAAGTTTGACTTTTACGCTGTTGATTCAAAATGATTGTAATAAATTAAATTGTTGAAATGCAGTTTAAAGAAAAAAATTAGAAACAGCATAAATTGTGCTTCGTGGCTTGTTAATATTATTAACTAAATAATTTGTTTCCCAAAAAAGGCCCTTTTTCTGCTCCCCCCCCCCCCCCCCCCCGGCTACGCTAGTGGTTATGCCCGCCTGCAATTTGTAACCATTGTTGTAAAGACGACTGAAATACGACAAAACCACCTTGAGATGGAATATCACTACAAACAGCAAGCTTAAGATTAAACCCAATCTCAACGTTTATATGGCTATCAATATCTCATTTCGCTTTAAGTACAATGACACAAATTCGGCGAGCAATTAAAAGGCATACATAAATGACTGACGTTACACCGTAAAGCGATTTGGGCCAATATCCCCCCCCAACCCAAATCGTCATAAGTCAGACACAGGTCCAATATGGCGTCACATAACTCACACACACACACACACACACAAAGCCCACCATATTTCCGATTCCAAACTCAGCATGTTACTTTCTATTCACTTTTATTGACATTGTCGTACAAGTATCACAATAAACCATATTATTGCTGTAGTTAATTAATTGAAGACATGTTAAATTGTAAATGTGTATCCTCGCCATGTTACATATCGTCACAAATGTTTGACCGCCCCCTTTGCTCCCAACTAGGCGATTGACGTCATCTATGGAAGTACCCTATTTTTTTAAAACTATTATTATACTTCAGGAGATTAAAGAAACAACGATATAATTAAAGCGAATGGTAATTAACCAATATTTTCTGATCATTTTTTTTGGGGGGGGGGAGGGGGGGCAATATCTTTAGATCTAGAATCTAGAGCAGGGGTCGGGAACCCATGGCTCGCGAGCCAGATGTGGCTCTTTTGATGGCTGCATCTGGCTCGCAGACAAATGTTCGATTATTTAAAAAAATTTTTTTTTAAGACTTTTTGATCTACATATTAATTGTATATCAATATTTCATTCTACAAATGATCTGATGCAGCTTAGCATCAGAAGAATTCAGAGACATAATTATTGTACTTTTAGTGTTGAAATTACACAAAATGCACACATTTACTTGAATTTTTAGTAATGTATGTATAATGTATGTAATAATGTATATCTCCCACAGAATTACTTTTCAAAATATGTGGTATCCATGGCTCTCTCAGACAAAAAGGTTCCCGATCCCTGATCTAGAGTCTAGATCTCAATTAAGTACTTCAAACAATCATCATTGGCTCCATAGTCTCGGAAGACGTTTAGATTTGCGCTCTTGTGTTTTCCCCAGCTTTTGTGGCAGTCGAACAATAAGCCAACCCCAAATCTTAATGGCAGTTCTTGATTTGTAGGACAATTGTTAGTTTCCTTGTGATGAATCAGACGGCCCACGTGAATAATTACTACAGCTTCTTTAAAAAACAATAAGCAAGTCACACTTTAAGTGTTGTAAATTAACAAAATGTCTCATTAAAACACACACAGGCTACTCAGCATTCATCATTCGATTTCCTTTTTAGTTCGTAATATCCGCATGCATCACCGCGCGCTGACTTACGGGAAGTGATCGTTTCTGATAAAACGAGTTTGACCCAGTTGTCGAATCAACTTTCGTTTTCCGGAAGAATAAAAGGAAATATTTTTTTTAAGCAGACGTAAGCTCCCCTTCATCCCCCGCAGCAATATAGCGTTTCTGTGACGCAATGTAGCCTAATGGAGGCGTATTTATTTGGTAAATCTCATGGACACGGCAAACTTGAAAATACAGTAGATCTATGGACATACAGTACACAGGCACAAATGTTTAGCAATAAAACAGTAGGTGTAAAAAAACAAATTTTGAAATATTGTTACGGTATTGTACAATTGTACAGTAATTTACTCACCACGAAAGAAAAGAATATGGAAAAAAAAATCCCCGAAGTCGTGAATCCGCGAATGTTGAACCGCGAAGTAGCGAGGGTTCACTGTATGTGATGCAGCAGTTCTGTACTCAGTGCATGACTATCTAGAGCAGGGATCGGGAACCCATGGCTCGCGAGCCAGATGTGGCTCTTTTGATGGCTGCATCTGGCTCGCAGACAAATGTTCGATTATTAAAAAAATGTTTTTTTAAAGACTTTTTGATCTACATATTAATTTTATATCAATATTTCATTCTACAAATGAGCTAAAGTCTACTGCAGCTCATCATCAGAATAATTCAGAGACATAATTATTGTACTTTTAGTGTTTAAATTACACAAAATGCACACATTTACTAGAATTTTTAGTTTAAAACATAATGTATGGCTCTCACAGAATTACTTTTCATTCAAAATATGTGGTGTCTATGACTCTCTCAGACAAAAAGGTTCCCGACCCCTGGGCTAGAATCTAGAGTCATTCAGTCATGACTATCTAGAATCTAGAGTCATTCAGTCATGACTATGAGTCTAGAGTCATTCAGTCATGACTATCTAGAATCTAGAGTCATTCAGTCATGACTATCTAGAGTCTAAAGTCATTCAGTCATGACTATCTAGAATCTAGAGTCATTCAGTCATGACTATCTAGAGTCTAAAGTCATTCAGTCATGACTATCTAGAATCTAGAGTCATTCAGTCATGACTATCTGGAATCTAAAGTCATTCAGTCATGACTATCTAGAATCTAGAGTCATTCAGTCATGACTATCTAGAGTCTAAAGTCATTCAGTCATGACTATCTAGAATCTGGAGTCATTCAGTCATGACTATCTAGAATCTAAAGTCATTCAGTCATGACTATCTAGAGTCTAGAGTCATTCAGTCATGACTATCTAGAGTCTAAAGTCATTCAGTCATGACTATCTAGAATCTAGAGTCATTCAGTCATGACTATCTAGAGTCTAGAGTCATTCAGTCATGACTATCTAGAGTCTAAAGTCATTCAGTCATGACTATCTAGAATCTAGAGTCATTCAGTCATGACTATCTAGAATCTAGAGTCATTCAGTCATGACTATCTAGAATCTAAAGTCATTCAGTCATGACTAACTAGAGTCTAGAGTCATTCAGTCATGACTATCTAGAGTCTAGAGTCATTCAGTCATGACTATCTAGAATCTAGAGTCATTCAGTCATGACTATCTAGAGTCTAAAGTCATTCAGTCATGACTATCTAGAATCTAGAGTCATTCAGTCATGACTATCTAGAGTCTAGAGTCATTCAGTCATGACTATCTAGAATCTAAAGTCATTCAGTCATGACTATCTAGAGTCTAAAGTCATTCAGTCATGACTATCTAGAGTCATTCAGTCATGACTATCTAGAGTCTAAAGTCATTCAGTCATGACCATCTAGAGTCATTCAGTCATGACTATCTAGAGTCATTCAGTCATGACTATCTAGAGTCATTCAGTCATGACTATCTAGAATCTAGAGTCATTCAGTCATGACTATCTAGAGTCTAGAGTCATTCAGTCATGACTATCTAGAGTCTAAAGTCATTCAGTCATGACTATCTAGAGTCTTAAGTCATTCAGTCATGACTATCTAGAGTCTAGAGTCATTCAGTCATGACTATCTAGAGTCATTCAGTCATGACTATCTAGAGTCTAAAGTCATTCAGTCATGACTATCTAGAGTCATTCAGTCATGACTATCTAGAGTCATTCAGTCATGACTATCTAGAGTCATTCAGTCATGACTATCTAGAGTCATTCAGTCATGACTATCTAGAATCTAGAGTCATTCAGTCATGACTATCTAGAATCTAGAGTCATTCAGTCATGACTATCTAGAGTCATTCAGTCATGACTATCTAGAGTCATTCAGTCATGACTATCTAGAATCTAGAGTCATTCAGTCATGACTATCTAGAATCTAGAGTCATTCAGTCATGACTATCTAGAGTCTAAAGTCATTCAGTCATGACTATCTAGAGTCTAAAGTCATTCAGTCATGACTATCTAGAATCTAGAGTCATTCAGTCATGACTATCTAGAATCTAGAGTCATTCAGTCATGACTATCTTGAGTCTAGAGTCATTCAGTCATGACTATCTAGAGTTTAAAGTCATTCAGTCATGACTATCTAGAATCTAGAGTCATTCAGTAATGACTATCTAGAGTCTAGAGTCATTCAGTCATGACTATCTAGAGTCTAAAGTCATTCAGTCATGACTATCTAGAGTCATTCAGTCATGACTATCTAGAGTCTAAAGTCATTCAGTCATGACCATCTAGAGTCATTCAGTCATGACTATCTAGAGTCATTCAGTCATGACTATCTAGAGTCATTCAGTCATGACTATCTAGAATCTAGAGTCATTCAGTCATGACTATCTAGAGTCTAGAGTCATTCAGTCATGACTATCTAGAGTCTAAAGTCATTCAGTCATGACTATCTAGAGTCTAAAGTCATTCAGTCATGACTATCTAGAGTCATTCAGTCATGACTATCTAGAGTCATTCAGTCATGACTATCTAGAGTCTAGAGTCATTCAGTAATGACTATCTAGAGTCATTCAGTCATGACTATCTAGAGTCTAAAGTCATTCAGTCATGACTATCTAGAGTCATTCAGTCATGACTATCTAGAGTTATTCAGTCATGACTATCTAGAGTCTAAAGTCATTCAGTCATGACTATCTAGAGTCATTCAGTCATGACTATCTAGAGTCATTCAGTCATGACTATCTAGAGTCATTCAGTCATGACTATCTAGAATCTAGTCATTCAGTCATGACTATCTAGAGTCTAAAGTCATTCAGTCATGACTATGTAGAATCTAGAGTCATTCAGTCATGACTATCTAGAATCTAGAGTCATTCAGTCATGACTATCTAGAGTCTAGAGTCATTCAGTCATGACTATCTAGAGTCTAAAGTCATTCAGTCATGACTATCTAGAGTCATTCAGTCATGACTATCTAGAGTCATTCAGTCATGACTATCTAGAATCTAGAGTCATTCAGTCATGACTATCTAGAATCTAGAGTCATTCAGTCATGACTATCTAGAATCTAGAGTCATTCAGTCATGACTATCTAGAATCTAGAGTCATTCAGTCATGACTATCTAGAATCTAGAGTCATTCAGTCATGACTATCTAGAATCTAGAGTCATTCAGTCATGACTAGAGTCTAAAGTCATTCAGTCATGACTATCTAGAATCTAGAGTCATTCAGTCATGACTATCTAGAATCTAGAGTCATTCAGTCATGACTATCTAGAGTCATTCAGTCATGACTATCTAGAGTCATTCAGTCATGACTATCTAGAGTCATTCAGTCATGACTATCTAGAGTCATTCAGTCATGACTATCTAGAGTCATTCAGTCATGACTATCTAGAATCTAGAGTCATTCAGTCATGACTATCTAGAATCTAGAGTCATTCAGTCATGACTATCTAGAGTCATTCAGTCATGACTATCTAGAGTCATTCAGTCATGACTATCTAGAATCTAGAGTCATTCAGTCATGACTATCTAGAATCTAGAGTCATTCAGTCATGACTATCTAGAGTCTAAAGTCATTCAGTCATGACTATCTAGAGTCTAAAGTCATTCAGTCATGACTATCTAGAATCTAGAGTCATTCAGTCATGACTATCTAGAATCTAGAGTCATTCAGTCATGACTATCTTGAGTCTAGAGTCATTCAGTCATGACTATCTAGAGTTTAAAGTCATTCAGTCATGACTATCTAGAATCTAGAGTCATTCAGTCATGACTATCTAGAGTCTAAAGTCATTCAGTCATGACTATCTAGAGTCATTCAGTCATGACTATCTAGAGTCTAAAGTCATTCAGTCATGACCATCTAGAGTCATTCAGTCATGACTATCTAGAGTCATTCAGTCATGACTATCTAGAGTCATTCAGTCATGACTATCTAGAATCTAGAGTCATTCAGTCATGACTATCTAGAGTCTAGAGTCATTCAGTCATGACTATCTAGAGTCTAAAGTCATTCAGTCATGACTATCTAGAGTCTTAAGTCATTCAGTCATGACTATCTAGAGTCTAGAGTCATTCAGTCATGACTATCTAGAGTCATTCAGTCATGACTATCTAGAGTCTAAAGTCATTCAGTCATGACTATCTAGAGTCATTCAGTCATGACTATCTAGAGTCATTCAGTCATGACTATCTAGAGTCATTCAGTCATGACTATCTAGAGTCATTCAGTCATGACTATCTAGAATCTAGAGTCATTCAGTCATGACTATCTAGAATCTAGAGTCATTCAGTCATGACTATCTAGAGTCATTCAGTCATGACTATCTAGAGTCATTCAGTCATGACTATCTAGAATCTAGAGTCATTCAGTCATGACTATCTAGAATCTAGAGTCATTCAGTCATGACTATCTAGAGTCTAAAGTCATTCAGTCATGACTATCTAGAGTCTAAAGTCATTCAGTCATGACTATCTAGAATCTAGAGTCATTCAGTCATGACTATCTAGAATCTAGAGTCATTCAGTCATGACTATCTTGAGTCTAGAGTCATTCAGTCATGACTATCTAGAGTTTAAAGTCATTCAGTCATGACTATCTAGAATCTAGAGTCATTCAGTAATGACTATCTAGAGTCTAGAGTCATTCAGTCATGACTATCTAGAGTCTAAAGTCATTCAGTCATGACTATCTAGAGTCATTCAGTCATGACTATCTAGAGTCTAAAGTCATTCAGTCATGACCATCTAGAGTCATTCAGTCATGACTATCTAGAGTCATTCAGTCATGACTATCTAGAGTCATTCAGTCATGACTATCTAGAATCTAGAGTCATTCAGTCATGACTATCTAGAGTCTAGAGTCATTCAGTCATGACTATCTAGAGTCTAAAGTCATTCAGTCATGACTATCTAGAGTCTAAAGTCATTCAGTCATGACTATCTAGAGTCATTCAGTCATGACTATCTAGAGTCATTCAGTCATGACTATCTAGAGTCTAGAGTCATTCAGTAATGACTATCTAGAGTCATTCAGTCATGACTATCTAGAGTCTAAAGTCATTCAGTCATGACTATCTAGAGTCATTCAGTCATGACTATCTAGAGTTATTCAGTCATGACTATCTAGAGTCTAAAGTCATTCAGTCATGACTATCTAGAGTCATTCAGTCATGACTATCTAGAGTCATTCAGTCATGACTATCTAGAGTCATTCAGTCATGACTATCTAGAATCTAGTCATTCAGTCATGACTATCTAGAGTCTAAAGTCATTCAGTCATGACTATCTAGAATCTAGAGTCATTCAGTCATGACTATCTAGAATCTAGAGTCATTCAGTCATGACTATCTAGAGTCTAGAGTCATTCAGTCATGACTATCTAGAGTCTAAAGTCATTCAGTCATGACTATCTAGAGTCATTCAGTCATGACTATCTAGAGTCATTCAGTCATGACTATCTAGAATCTAGAGTCATTCAGTCATGACTATCTAGAATCTAGAGTCATTCAGTCATGACTATCTAGAATCTAGAGTCATTCAGTCATGACTATCTAGAATCTAGAGTCATTCAGTCATGACTATCTAGAATCTAGAGTCATTCAGTCATGACTATCTAGAATCTAGAGTCATTCAGTCATGACTAGAGTCTAAAGTCATTCAGTCATGACTATCTAGAATCTAGAGTCATTCAGTCATGACTATCTAGAATCTAGAGTCATTCAGTCATGACTATCTAGAGTCATTCAGTCATGACTATCTAGAGTCATTCAGTCATGACTATCTAGAGTCATTCAGTCATGACTATCTAGAGTCATTCAGTCATGACTATCTAGAGTCATTCAGTCATGACTATCTAGAATCTAGAGTCATTCAGTCATGACTATCTAGAATCTAGAGTCATTCAGTCATGACTATCTAGAGTCATTCAGTCATGACTATCTAGAGTCATTCAGTCATGACTATCTAGAATCTAGAGTCATTCAGTCATGACTATCTAGAATCTAGAGTCATTCAGTCATGACTATCTAGAGTCTAAAGTCATTCAGTCATGACTATCTAGAGTCTAAAGTCATTCAGTCATGACTATCTAGAATCTAGAGTCATTCAGTCATGACTATCTAGAATCTAGAGTCATTCAGTCATGACTATCTTGAGTCTAGAGTCATTCAGTCATGACTATCTAGAGTTTAAAGTCATTCAGTCATGACTATCTAGAATCTAGAGTCATTCAGTAATGACTATCTAGAGTCTAGAGTCATTCAGTCATGACTATCTAGAGTCTAAAGTCATTCAGTCATGACTATCTAGAGTCATTCAGTCATGACTATCTAGAGTCTAAAGTCATTCAGTCATGACCATCTAGAGTCATTCAGTCATGACTATCTAGAGTCATTCAGTCATGACTATCTAGAGTCATTCAGTCATGACTATCTAGAATCTAGAGTCATTCAGTCATGACTATCTAGAGTCTAGAGTCATTCAGTCATGACTATCTAGAGTCTAAAGTCATTCAGTCATGACTATCTAGAGTCTAAAGTCATTCAGTCATGACTATCTAGAGTCATTCAGTCATGACTATCTAGAGTCATTCAGTCATGACTATCTAGAGTCTAGAGTCATTCAGTAATGACTATCTAGAGTCATTCAGTCATGACTATCTAGAGTCTAAAGTCATTCAGTCATGACTATCTAGAGTCATTCAGTCATGACTATCTAGAGTCATTCAGTCATGACTATCTAGAGTCTAAAGTCATTCAGTCATGACTATCTAGAGTCATTCAGTCATGACTATCTAGAGTCATTCAGTCATGACTATCTAGAGTCATTCAGTCATGACTATCTAGAATCTAGTCATTCAGTCATGACTATCTAGAGTCTAAAGTCATTCAGTCATGACTATCTAGAATCTAGAGTCATTCAGTCATGACTATCTAGAATCTAGAGTCATTCAGTCATGACTATCTAGAGTCTAGAGTCATTCAGTCATGACTATCTAGAGTCTAAAGTCATTCAGTCATGACTATCTAGAGTCATTCAGTCATGACTATCTAGAGTCATTCAGTCATGACTATCTAGAATCTAGAGTCATTCAGTCATGACTATCTAGAATCTAGAGTCATTCAGTCATGACTATCTAGAATCTAGAGTCATTCAGTCATGACTATCTAGAATCTAGAGTCATTCAGTCATGACTATCTAGAATCTAGAGTCATTCAGTCATGACTATCTAGAATCTAGAGTCATTCAGTCATGACTAGAGTCTAAAGTCATTCAGTCATGACTATCTAGAATCTAGAGTCATTCAGTCATGACTATCTAGAATCTAGAGTCATTCAGTCATGACTATCTAGAGTCATTCAGTCATGACTATCTAGAGTCATTCAGTCATGACTATCTAGAATCTAGAGTCATTCAGTCATGACTATCTAGAATCTAGAGTCATTCAGTCATGACTATCTAGAGTCTAAAGTCATTCAGTCATGACTATCTAGAATCTAGAGTCATTCAGTCATGACTATCTAGAATCTAGAGTCATTCAGTCATGACTATCTAGAGTCATTCAGTCATGACTATCTAGAATCTAGAGTCATTCAGTCATGACTATCTAGAGTCTAGAGTCATTCAGTCATGACTATCTAGAGTCTAAAGTCATTCAGTCATGACTATCTAGAGTCATTCAGTCATGACTATCTAGAGTCATTCAGTCATGACTATCTAGAATCTAGAGTCATTCAGTCATGACTATCTAGAATCTAGAGTCATTCAGTCATGACTATCTAGAGTCATTCAGTCATGACTATCTAGAATCTAGAGTCATTCAGTCATGACTATCTAGAATCTAGAGTCATTCAGTCATGACTATCTAGAGTCATTCAGTCATGACTATCTAGAGTCATTCAGTCATGACTATCTAGAATCTAGAGTCATTCAGTCATGACTATCTAGAGTCATTCAGTCATGACTATCTAGAGTCTAGAGTCATTCAGTCATGACTATCTAGAGTCTGAAGTCATTCAGTCATGACTATCTAGAATCTAGAGTCATTCAGTCATGACTATCTAGAATCTAGAGTCATTCAGTCATGACTATCTTGAGTCTAGAGTCATTCAGTCATGACTATCTAGAGTCTAAAGTCATTCAGTCATGACTATCTAGAATCTAGAGTCATTCAGTAATGACTATCTAGAGTCTAGAGTCATTCAGTCATGACTATCTAGAGTCTAAAGTCATTCAGTCATGACTATCTAGAGTCATTCAGTCATGACTATCTAGAGTCTAAAGTCATTCAGTCATGACCATCTAGAGTCATTCAGTCATGACTATCTAGAGTCATTCAGTCATGACTATCTAGAGTCATTCAGTCATGACTATCTAGAACCTAGAGTCATTCAGTCATGACTATCTAGAGTCTAGAGTCATTCAGTCATGACTATCTAGAGTCTAAAGTCATTCAGTCATGACTATCTAGAGTCTAAAGTCATTCAGTCATGACTATCTAGAGTCATTCAGTCATGACTATCTAGAGTCATTCAGTCATGACTATCTAGAGTCTAGAGTCATTCAGTCATGACTATCTAGAGTCTAAAGTCATTCAGTCATGACTATCTAGAGTCTAAAGTCATTCAGTCATGACTATCTAGAGTCATTCAGTCATGACTATCTAGAGTCATTCAGTCATGACTATCTAGAGCATAGGTTCTCAACGGGGGCGATATCGCCCTCCAGGGGGCGGTGAAGAGGTCTTGGGGGGCGATAACGATCCCGGGGGCGATAGGGGGGCGATGGAGGACAAATGGGAGGTGCAAACCTTCTTGAAATAATGTTAACAGATTTACACTTTAAATTAAAAAAAATATAACTTAATAATTATAACAGCAATATTTAGCTTGGTGAGTCAATAGCAGAACAGTCGATTAAAATTAATAGACTGATCCGCTAATGACCTATTGCCACTGTGTAATTGTGACGTAGATGGCTCAGAACAGAAGTGGTTGGAGAAGTACCCTACACACCGGTACAAATGCTGCCAGAGGGCAAAATTCGCATATCGCGGCGGAGGGTAAAAGAGCAGCGAAGAAAAAAAAACATAGGCTTCCCCTGCCCAACTTCAACGGTCCCGCTTTCCAATGCCAGAGATGCGACAGTTTATCTCTCAAGGATAGGTCTCCACAGACACAGCTAATGCTGCAAAACTGTCAAAATATAAAGGGTACAAATAAAATTGTCTTCTGATTTAGGGTTGTTAAACGAAAACCGGAATACCGGATTTTTTGGGGAGGGGGAACCGAAATCCGGTTTTAAACCAGTTTTATACAACCGTAAACCGGTTTTGAAGAAAAAAACGGTTTTAAGATCAATACTTCTGATACTATGGAGCCAATGAATTGTGACGTAAAAGTTATTCAAAGTCGTATATAGGCTTAACCTAGATTTCTTACAATATTTAGATTATTTTCCGAGAATGGCAAAAGGGATGGGGCGTTATATTGTGGATGAAATGTGACGTAGAACACAATTGCTGCTAAATAACCAACATACTAATTAGAAACAGGAATCGCGCTGATTTTTTAAAGTAGTGGCTCGATTAAGTACTAATGGGCCCTTCCTTAGCATCGTCCTGTAAAGTCTGGAGCGAGCGTAAGCTAGTTACTTGTAGGCCCGCTATTCATGAACTAACTGCACTTTCTGAAGAATTCTCTCTATCAAGTCATACATAAAAAAAGCCCGTGTCCGTCTCTGCATCGCTGAATGACCATTACTAAATGACACATAGTCTACTTGCGAGCGTTCGTCAAATAGCTAGCGGGCTTAGGATAGCTGTGTCTGATATTAGGTGACACTTTTGTACCCATGGGCCTCAAAGACTGGCGAAAAGTGTAAACCGCCGATACGTTCCCGTTAAGAATACACCGGCGGGCGAACGCATGAGGGACAGCTCCCGCAGCGGGTCCGAAACCCATTGCACTGCCGAGAGGATACGGGGTCTCGATGGGGAGGAAACAATGGACGCTGCAACCCCGTCTCGAGAACCACCCGGTGCCTGGATGTCTGTACATGTAGTATAGGATTTGTGCTACCTGGTGACAGTGCAGTTACACGGGCGAGCCACCACGATAATGATCCTTAGGGGAACCGCAGTGGGCAACCTAGCTGCGGAATCCTCACTGTTACACGGCATGCCACGCCTTTGGTGTTGTGGGTGTGGCTCCAGCCCGGACAGAGCTTGGGTGTGCCCCCACCCCTGAGCTCAAACCTATCGTCACGCCCTGGACAAAGAGCCCTTTGGACTCGTCCGTTTTTTTAAAGAGACCTTATAACTCTGTCCATTGTGTAATTCACAGGTAACATTTAGTTGCAAAAATCTCAGCGATCGTCTGCATAAGTCTCTTCAATATGTAATAACTGCAGTAAACAAAATCAGAAGCAATGCATTCAACGAGAGAGAGAGAGAGTTTAAACAACTGTGTATTGAGAATGACGAAGACTATAATCGTTTGTTACTGGACGCTGGTTATCAAAAGGTGCCTGTTTAAATAGATTGTATGGGGTCTTTGACTAAGTGTTGGAGTTTCTAGAAAGCAAAGACAATTCTCTGAGAGAAAATCTTAAAAAAAAACAAAAAACAATATCGCATACTTAACAGATGACTATCTAGAATCTAGAGTCATTCAGTCATGACTATCTAGAATCTAGAGTCATTCAGTCATGACTATCTAGAGTCTAAAGTCATTCAGTCATGACTATCTAGAATCTAGAGTCATTCAGTCATGACTATCTAGAATCTAGAGTCATTCAGTCATGACTATCTAGAGTCATTCAGTCATGACTATCTAGAGTCATTCAGTCATGACTATCTAGAATCTAGAGTCATTCAGTCATGACTATCTAGAATCTAGAGTCATTCAGTCATGACTATCTAGAGTCTAAAGTCATTCAGTCATGACTATCTAGAATCTAGAGTCATTCAGTCATGACTATCTAGAATCTAGAGTCATTCAGTCATGACTATCTAGAGTCATTCAGTCATGACTATCTAGAATCTAGAGTCATTCAGTCATGACTATCTAGAATCTAGAGTCATTCAGTCATGACTATCTAGAATCTAGAGTCATTCAGTCATGACTATCTAGAATCTAGAGTCATTCAGTCATGACTATCTAGAGTCATTCAGTCATGACTATCTAGAGTCATTCTAGACTCTAGAGAAAATAAATGCCAGATTTTATATCTTAGCTGCGACTTAGCACATTTCACTGAACTGGCTATAGATACAAGGATCATCCAGTACCATCAAGGCGAGTTGTGCTATTCTTTTTTTTTGTTTTTAACATGTTCAGAGATAGAGAGAAGGAATGATAGAGAAGGAGTGAGATTGTGACCAAGAGAGAGGGAGAGAAATAGTGATAGAGAGAGAGAGTTAAAGACAGAGATTGAATGTAAGAGAGCGCGAGAGACAGAGAAGAAAGATAAGAGAGGTAACGAAAAAAAGAACGAGAAAGATAGAAAGAAAGTGGGAGAGAGAGAGACAGACAGACAGAGAGAGATGCGGAGAGAGACAGAGAGACAGAAAGACAGAGAGAGAGACAGAGAGAGAGAGAGACAGAGAGTGAGACAGAGAGGGAGACAGAGAGAAAAAGAGAAAGAGAGACTGAGAGAGAGAGAGAGAGAGAGAAAGATAAAGAGTTCATTGATTTAGCCTACAATATAGATTTGTGTTAATTAAAATTCTAACATCGCTTGCTATGTACATGCAATAGTACACTGTCCTTATAGATGTCACAAGGTCACTCACGTGACCATGTTGATAACTGTTGTTTTCTTTGTTTTGTGTCCCTTTTTTTTCCTTTGTAGTTTGTTTATCTAGTTTGTGATCGTTGTTTTGTACAGGATACATTGTGTTATACTAAAACACAAAATGTATATACCGAAACAAAAATAACAACAAAATACTTAATTACATTAATGGGTCGTATTGCTGTTGAGAGTTAACACCCTTGCCCCTTATACAAGTCAATCTTATATACCGTAATTGTAAAATGGGCAAGGGTGTTAACTCTCAGCAGCAATACGGTCCATTACATTAATGGGTTATAATTAATGAGGCCTGACCTTATTTCAAATGGAAGAGATCATGAACTTCCGGTGCCATTTCAGGCACTTCCGTAAACGAAAAAAACATGCTTTTGCCGGTGTTTGACAATTGAATTCAACCTCGACGGCCCGTTCTGGTCTTTTAGAAATATACCTACAAAGGCTACAAGATTAGTTATGAGAAATCCGTTTTTAACATCAAAAGTGAGAAGGCAATATTTAAAAAAAAAATGAAAATTCTTTTGCATCAAACAATAAGTTTGAGATGATAAATAGGTCATTCTTCACGTCTGATGTTCACAATCCATCGTTTTCTTTGGGCAACATCTTTTGGAAATGAAATAAAATTTAATCCTCTACATCTTTTATTATTCGCAGTACAACCAGTAATGCAGCACACATACATATATTCTTTAGCAAATGAACAAACGGGACCAAAAATGTTGTACACATTCAACCTTAATGCATGCATAATATTTAAAGTCTTGTCAATTATCTCATTCAACAAATACAATGAATTTGCTGCTTAAGTAATGGGCCTGCAATGAATTTACCGATGACCAATAATAAGCTTAAAGCCTACATTTACTAATTAACAAATATATTTAATTTACTGATTATCATTTTTGAAGAATAAGCTTAGAACAATTAGTGTTTAAATTTTTTATAGAGGAATTAATGCTTTCAAAAAAATAAATATTGTAATATTATTATATATTTTACATAATTTATATAATTATAGTATAGAATTACAGCCTATAGTAAATATTAGACTTCACGGGAAAATACACAGGACTGGATTCAAAATTTCAAAAATTTATTTAAAAATGAAATCTAAAACAAAAGCAAAAAAAAACAACAGGAAGCTGTAATTAAATAAATAAATTATTTTTTTTAGAGACAAAACCGGCTTTGCGAAACTTGAACATGAAAAATCGTTTCACATATTGTTTTTTTTTTTTTTATATATTTCTTGCAGACGATCAATATGGCGTGCCGTGAACATCCTTTAGGTCATGTGAACATTTTGACATTTCATTGAATGAATTGAGAACGTATGAAACTTTATTTGAGTGTGTGTTTGTTGTGGTTTTAAACTAAACAAAATGAAACGACTTTTAGAATTTTTGAAAGTCAAACCAAATGTCAATATGATATGTCCCGAAAGTTTTTTAAAGTCAATTCGAATCAGAAAAGCTGTAAAAAACTATAAATGTTTGAAAGAAGAAATGAAAAAATATAGGTCAAGGCATCTTCATTGTACAATAATGCAACCAGCGATTTATAAATAGATCGATTTATCGGTCAGTCTTTAGTTTATGCACAATTCACTGACACGCAATGATCAAAGGGAAATCCCACAAAAATGACGGGAGGGCGTGGGGGGGTGGAATGCAGTGCATGT
Organism: Anisus vortex; assembly: GCA_949126835.1. Taxonomy (NCBI): domain Eukaryota; kingdom Metazoa; phylum Mollusca; class Gastropoda; family Planorbidae; genus Anisus; species Anisus vortex. The sequence goes on from OX421492.1 coordinate 75,710,958, forward strand.
GTGCCTGTGTAGAACGTACCCACCGGGTACTGCCCTATCGCACCCCCACCCCCGGCTTTGCCCGGACAGGATCTTGGCTATCACCAACCTCTACCTTGACCCAACACTTCCGTAGTTACGCCCTGGACGTAAAGGTCGAAAGCCACGTCCGGTTTTCACTAGACAAGAGAACAGTGTATTTCAATACGTTTAACGGAAACTTACGGCACTTCCCTCCCCACCCCCACCCCCACCCCCCAAAAAGAGATGTTTTCAATGCAAGTCAAAACAACTTACGTTAGCAAAATTTAATGGCTGCTACGGGTCAAACTTCTTGAGAATCACGTTAGACTTTAGACGTTAGTTGTTTAAAACTCCATAAAAGTTAGTCTGCGTGTGTATATATATATCTATATATAAATATATAATTACCGTGAGTTTGTTTATATGTTTGTTTATATATATATATATAAAGTACCAGGTGACCGATCATTCGATCGGTAATAAAGAGCAGGCGCTTGTACCTTAACATCATGTGTAGGCTATGTTAAACAGCAGTGCATACATTTAAAAAATACGTCTTTACCAGACCAATACGTTGTATTTGTTTTTTTTCTTTTTTTCTACTATGAATAACATAGGCTTTAAATTTTAACATTCGAAGCAGATTTTTATTTGTGCAGTTTAATATCTAGATTTTGCCCAATAACCCCCCCCCCCCCCCAAAAAAAAAAAAATATATAAAAAAAAACATGTAGGCTAGAGTTGTCAGTTTTAAATCCAACAGAAATATATGTCATTTATGTCATTATGTTATGTATTTAAAAGACTGAAAATGAAAAGTTTAAATTTAAAATATCGTGAATTACGTTACAATTTTTAGTTCTTCTACCCCTTCCCCTACTTTAACAACTGTCAAACTTTCTAGTGACCCCTCTTATAAAATTATGTTACATTTTTTATCCCCCCCCTCACCCCATTCAATCTAACAATGAGTTACGGGCGGCAAATATGTTTGATATGAATAAAAAGGGTCAACGAATAAATGTAATAGATTTTTACTAGTTTACCAGATTTCATATTGACTTCTTAACATAGTCTAATATTTCTTACTTGGGCACATATATAAATCATAAGTAAAGTTTGTAAATCACTTCTAAAAAATATCTTATACAAAAAAGTATTTATTTTTTATTTTCAATGTTTTCAATGTATTATTCCAAACATTGTTTGACAAAAAAAAAAGTAAAAATATATAGTTTGGTGTAAACCTTATCTAATATCCTCCATATGTGTTAATATTCAAAATAAAATATCGCGGCAAAATATAACATCGATTAATTTAAAAAACAATGGTATAATAAACATTTACAAAAATTGTTTAAATTTGGAGCATTACTCTAGTTAAATACTAAATAATTAAAGGTGAAATAATGTTATTCATTGAAAAGACTGCAAATGAAAAGATTATAATATAGGCTTGCTTAACTTGCTTAATTCCTTTGGTTCCTTGTGGAACATAGGGCATCCGCAACAGCTCTCCAGAGCACTCGATTCCGGTCAGCCTTTTTTAGTTCACCCCATGACAGGTTGCAGCTTGCCATTTCCTCATCGCAAGAGCGTCTCCAGGTGGTCTTCGGGCGACCAACCCGTCTTTTTCCCTGGGGTTCCACTGCAGAGCCTGTCGCGTGATGTCCTGTGGGGGCTTCCGTAAGGTGTGCCCAATCCACTGCCACTTTCTCCTGGCGATCTGCTGTTCGAGGGGATCCTGATTTGTTCGTCGCCACAAGTCGGTGATCTTTACTTTTTCAGTCCACCGAATCTTTAATATGTTGCGGAGGCAGCCATTAACAAAGGTTTGAAGCTTATTGATCAGAGTGTTAGTGACTCTCCAGGTCTCTGATCAGTAGAGAAGCACTGCCTTTACATTGGTGTTGAAAATTCGCATTTTTTTTCGGATAGACAGGGCTGTTGTCCTCCAGAATGGTCTCAGGGTGATGAAGGCATGTCTCGTTTTCCTATTCTGGCTTAATAGAGGCTACGTTAGATGATTTGTTTAATTCCCCCACCCCCCTCAATATTTTTAATTTAATATTATTAATAACAAGTCAAGTCAACACAAATTTTAATGTTCGCTACATTTTAATAATAAAGAATTAAAAAGTATCTTAAAAAAAAAACCCGGACGAGCGAAAAACACCATTATAATGAAACCATCGTGTAAAGTAATTTCATCTATCAATGCTTGGTGTATCTTAGAGCAGTGCTTCTCAAACTGGTTGTCAGTGGACCGACAGCGGTTCTCGAGCCCTCGACCGCCGGTCCGCAACGGGTTTGAAGATAAAAACAAACGAAGTTTACCCACCCCTGGTCCCAATGCATGCATGTGTTTAATTGTATTCGGCAGCGGCGGAGAACATATCTTCTCTAATTGGGTGGCCACACACCCACCCCTGGTCCCAATGCATGCATGTGTTTAATTGTATTCGGCAGCGGCTGAGAACATATCTTCTCTAATTGGGTGGCCACACAAAAGTACCCATAAGAGCTGGGTAGACTCAGGGACACCCTCCAGACCCATGAACAAATCCTAGACTTTATCGGGATTCGAACCGGGAACGTTTAGCTACGCTAGCCGATCACACTGTCTATTGGGGTCAGCGTGTCTCCCCCGAACAGATAAGCGTAGGACGCAATAATCTTCTAAAAGAAGGGGCGTGTGTAACATATTAGATACGAAAATAAGATAAGCGAAAGACGAAACATATACAGTTTCTACTTAAAATATAAGCACAGCGAAACGTCAGAATGGAAACTTGACAGGCCCACGAGAAGGAAAAATTTTTGTTTATAAAATAAAACTTCATTGTCATTGACAATACCTCATTGTCAATACCTAATTGTAAATACTTCATCATTAATGCCTCATCGTTAATACATCATTGCTAATACATCAGTGCTTATGCATCATTATTAATATCTGATTGTTGATAACTCATTTTGTGTACCTTATTATTAATACCTCATTGTTTATACCGCATTATTAATTAGGCTACCTCATTGATAATACTTCATTGTTAAGTTAATACCTCCTTACTGTCCCCCCCCCCCCCCCCCCCCCACACACACAAACAAGAAAAACCAAAAAGCAAACTTGAAGCGAATATTTTAATGTGAAATTCTATCTCTAAGTAAATATGTTATAACTTTTATTCAAACCAATTATTAAACACTCTGCAGCAGTAAACCAGTGCCGTTGCAAGGGATTTGGGGGCCCGGGGGGGGGGGGGAACTTGGCCTCTTAAGGGGCCCCTGCATTTTGCCATTCGACATTATGAGATGAGAAAAAACAATTCGGACACTCGTTTGGGGGTCCCCCTCAAGTAGGGGCCCGGGGGGATTTTCGAATTTGGACCCCCCCTCCCCCTCCCCTAGCTACGCCACTGCAGTAAATTCTTAATTACTCAAGAAATCTTCTGCTTTCGTGCGTAATGCAGAATCAAAATATAAAAAAGACAAAAAACAAGACGGGCTAGGTTACGCCAACAATGACCTTGACGCACATAAATGCCCTGACACTTATTTAGCACTGAAGCGTTAGACAATACACCCAGGTCTAAAAATCAAATTTTTTTTTTTTTTAAAATCCGTGCGTATAGAGATTTGAAACGCCGAATCAATTTAATTGAATCCAGGACAAATCGTATAATTGTTAAGTATTACATTACATCGCGTTAGTGCGTGGATTGTCTATATCAGGGGTCTGCAACCTACGGCACACGTGCCAGACTTGCACGCAGAACGATTTTCATTAGCACGCGAGTGACCCCCAAAAATGGCAATTCAAGTCTCTTCTACAAGAAATTATGTGCTAGAGCAGAATTAATTTTAAGCTACTGGCACGCTGAATGAATTAGAAATCTTACTTCGGCACACTATTATCAAAAGGTTGTCGACCTCTGGTCTAAATAACCAGTCGTAAACATCTGAATGGTTGTGCTTCTCTACAAATGAAGCTTCCACCAACGACTTAAATTGTTGATCTACGGATTAAACATTGTTGTTTTTTTTTTAAACTTTTTTTACGCGTTTATTTTTAATGCTACAGTTAGGATAACCGGATGATTGTATAATTTATTGAACAATAAAGACATATAGGCCTAAAGATAGTGAACTCTTACAATAAGACCTGGATGAATTACAACAACAGGAATCTAACTGGAGTAGGCCTAGGCCGGCCCTAGGCCTATGTCTTTTCACGCAGAAAAGTGTCATCTGTAAATAGGAGGCCTATTGAAGAAAAAGAAACAAATAATTACAAACTGCTTCACTGTTGGTAAAGACCGAAGCCAGACTACAAAAATTCAAAGTACTTAGGAGTAATAATGAATGATACGTTATCTTGGAATCCACGTATTGATGAAGAAAATAAAAAAAAATATAACAAAACTTTAGGCTTCATAAAAAATAACTTTTACAAATGTAATAAGAACATGACATAAAACTAACATGTAACATTAGTTAGACCTAGTTCTAAACTAGAATATGCATCTTCTGTATGGAACTCATAAAGTAAAGAAAACATTTAAAAATTAGAACAGATTTAGAAAAGAGTTGCAAGGTTCACTACTAATGAATATTCACAACTGACAGGTGTAACATCAATAGTTAAATCACTAAACATGGAAACACTAGAGGACAGAAGGGCAAAGAGTAAAGTAGGAATAATACATAAGGCATTAAATTCTAATTTAGAAATACAACGCAATAATAATCTGTTACAATGCTAAGATAAACATAAGGACAAAACCACTTTCCTTATCCCTTATGTGAGAACAAATGCATATAAGTACTCTTTCTTCCCGAGTGGCATCCGAGCCTGGAATGGGTTTACTGTACTGAAAAAACATCATTTAAAACACTGATAAGAATTAGTCCACGGATAAGCGTAGAACGCAATAATCTTCTTTACAGAAGGAGCGTCTGTAATATATAAGATAAAATAAAATACATACTGAACTACTTAGAGGTTCTGTGCTCAGTAAATTTATTCCTAGGCCTATAATATAAACTTGATATACTTGTTAAGCGTCTGTAAAAAAAAAAGTGTTTCCATGTAAACAACATGGATATAATAGAAAATTCCAGACACTTTGTTATTGTAGTGTTGTATGTCATAATACACTTCCATTCCCTCCAGCCCTCCACACTTCCCCTCCCCCCTTTTCCTAGTTAATATATATTGCTAGGGTAGACCTGTATTTACTTTACAACATAAGCACAACATTACCTGTAGATATTATCATAACCTGCAGGTTTTGTTTGGGGTCACACTGTATCATTTGTCACAAGTGCAGCAGAGCGCCCTATCTCCCCACCCCTCCCACTTCACACCTTTGCTGCAAAAACAAAAAGTTGGAAATTTGAGAACATCTCCACATCTACAGTAGGTACTACCCACATACACACACTTTTGTATGTATATGCACACATATATATTTACACATACTTAATACATGCAGATAAACATAAATAACACTCATACATACAGATAAACATAAATAACACTCATACACACACTTACATACACATATAAATACAGATACATTATGATCTTACTTACACAAATACACATCGAAACACACACTTACAAAACACTTATACACGCATATAAAGACATGCACACTCACACACTGACACACACACGTACTGTGACGTACAGTGTGCACATTAAAAAACTGTGCACAGTTCCCTTGAATAAGCCTCGCGCGTATATTGTATGTATATAATTGAAGATGTCTGTTTCATGTGACACCTACCTTACTTCACACATGACTGACTCAGTCCAGAACGTAAAATACCGCCGCCCCCTTCCACCCCTCAACAAACAACAACACCCCATGCTAAAGGTAGTCAAGACAGTGTATCGTATTTGTGGTATGCTTATATATAAATCAGGGCTCCTCACAGAAACAACTAAAAGGTGTTTAAATATTAATATGGAGCCTTGTTTAAGCTCGGAGTTTGATGCAAACAAATATGTTGAGATCTGTATGTGTTTAAATATATGTTGTTTTATTTTTACACATGCATTAAATTAACTAGGGACATATAGACCTGTAATACAAACTATTGTCTTCGTTAATTATAAAAATCTCTAACTGTTACAGAAGCGCAAACAATTTTTTTTTTTTTTTCAAATACTCAGTACTGGATATTTGGAAAGACTCGCTCAGGGCCGAGATGGCTGGAGAGCCCTTTGTTGGCAGCCTTGCCCCGGGATGGTTAGTAGGCGGAGTCGGTGGAAGTAAGTAAGATAAAAATGTCTTTGTATTAACGACAGTAGGAACTAGAAGGCCAAATCACATTAATAATAAAAGACTTAATAGACCATTGTAATCAACTTAAAGATCGTGAATTTGTTTTTCACACAATAATTCATCTATTTGTGCAATTATACTGATAAAATTGGGATGTCTGTAAAAAAAAAAAGGAATAAAAGGACTCTTTCAATAAAGTTTTGGGGATCCTCGGAGCGAAGCTATTCAAAATCACCAACCCGTAGGAAAAAACGTCAAACGCAAAAGAATAAAATATTTAAAAAAAATAAGATCTACACTATCTGCCATATTTTGATAAATATACATACACCGACAGATTCTATTCTTCGATAAACAAATTGGAATGTCTTCTTTTTGTTAGCGATTTTTTTTTTTACTGTAGGCCTACCACTATATTCGGATGTCTTCTTTTTGTTGTATAGAGTTCTTACATACCAAACTAGATCTGTATGGATTACTTCTTTTTTGCTATAGTTTTTACTGTATTACTCTAGATCTATGTCTTCTTTTTGTTTTGGTTTTCTTTTTAGTCCATGCCAGGTGTCCGGCTTAAAATAATCAACTTTTACCGGACATGTACAACTCTGTTGTGTACACACACTATTGTACACATACATGAGAATAGAAAAACAAAGTATAACAGAGGTTCTTTCACGCTAGAAGAGGTGCAGATGGCAGTTCTTTCAAGATAGAAGAGATGCAGAAGGCAGTTCTTTCCAGATAGAAGAGATGCAGAAGGCAGTTCTTTCCAGATAGAAGAGATGCAGATAGCAGTTCTTTCAAGTTAGAATAGATGCAGAAGGCAGTTCTTTCAAGATAGAAGAGATGCAGATAGCCGTTCTTTCAAGTTAGAAGAGATGCAGATAGCAGTTCTTTCAAGATAGAAGAGATGCAGAAGGCAGTTCTTTCAAGACAGAAGAGATGCAGAAGGCAGTTCTTTCAAGATAGAAGAGATGCAGATAGCAGTTCTTTCAAGTTAGAATAGATGCAGAAGGCAGTTCTTTCAAGATAGAAGAGATGCAGATAGCCGTTCTTTCAAGTTAGAAGAGATGCAGATAGCAGTTCTTTCAAGATAGAAGAGATGTAGAAGGCAGTTCTTTCAAGATAGAAGAGATGCAGATAGCAGTTCTTTCAAGATAGAAGAGATGCAGAAGGCAGTTCTTTCAAGACAGAAGAGATGCAGAAGGCAGTTCTTTCAAGTTAGAAGAGAGGCAGATAGCAGTTCTTTCAAGATGGAAGAGATGCAGAAGGCAGTTCTTTCAAGATAGAAGAGATGCAGATAGCAGTTCTTTCAAGATAGAAGAGATGCAGAAGGCAGTTCTTTCAAGACAGAAGAGATGCAGAAGGCAGTTCTTTCAAGATAGAAGAGATGCAGAAGGCAGTTCTTTCAAGACAGAAGAGATGCAGAAGGCAGTTCTTTCAAGTTAGAAGAGATGCAGAAGGCAGTTCTTTCAAGTTAGAAGAGATGCAGAAGGCAGTTCTTTCAAGATAGAAGAGATGCAGAAGGCAGTTCTTTCAAGTTAGAAGAGATGCAGAAGGCAGTTCTTTCAAGATAGAAGAGATGCAGATAGCAGTTCTTTCAAGATAGAAGAGATGCAGAAGGTAGTTCTTTCAAGATAGAAGAGATACAGAAGGCAGTTCTTTCAAGTTAGAAGAGATGCAGAAGGCAGTTCTTTCAAGATATAAAAGATGCAGAAGGCAGTTCTTTCAAGTTAGAAGAGATGCAGAAGGCAGTTCTTTCAAGATATAAAAGATGCAGAAGGCAGTTCTTTCAAGATAGAAGAGATGCAGAAGGCAGTTCTTTCAAGCTAGAAGAGATGCAGAAGGCAGTTTTTTCAAGATAGAAGAGATGCAGAAGGCAGTTCTTTCAAGATAGAAGAGATGCAGAAGGCAGTTCTTTCAAGATAGAAGAGATGCAGAAGGCAGTTCTTTCAAGATAGAAGAGATGCAGAAGGCAGTTCTTTCAAGATAGAAGAGATGCAGAAGGCAGTTCTTTCAAGGCAGAAGAGATGCAGAAGGCAGTTCTTTCAAGGCAGAAGAGATGCAGAAGGCAGTTCTTTCAAGGCAGAAGAGATGCAGAAGGCAGTTCTTTCAAGGCAGAAGAGATGCAGATAGCAGTTCTTTCAAGACAGAAGAGATGCAGAAGGCTGTTCTTTCAAGGCAGAAGAGATGCAGAAGGCAGTTCTTTCAAGACAGAAGAGATACAGAAGGCAGTTCTTTCAAGATAGAAAAGATGCAGAAGGCAGTTCTTTCAAGACAGAAGAGATACAGAAGGCAGTTCTTTCAAGTTAGAAGAGATGCAGAAGGCAGTTCTTTCAAGATAGAAGAGATGCAGAAGGCAGTTCTTTCAAGATAGAAGAGATGCAGAAGGCAGTTCTTTAAAGATAGAAGAGATGCAGAAGGCAGTTCTTTCATGGCAGAAGAGATGCAGAAGGCAGTTCTTTCAAGATAGAAGAGATGCAGATAGCAGTTATTTCAAGGCAGAAGAGATGCAGAAGACAGTTCTTTCAAGGCAGAAGAGATGCAGAAGGCAGTTCTTTCAAGGCAGAAGAGATGCAGAAGGCAGTTCTTTTAAGGCAGAAGAGATGCAGAAGGCAGTTCTTTCAAGATAGAAGAGATGCAGATAGCAGTTCTTTCGAGATAGAAGATATGCAGAAGGCAGTTCTTTCAAGGCAGAAGAGATGCATATAGCAGTTCTTTCAAGACAGAAGAGATGCAGGGCGACAGTTGTTCATCCTGTTGAGTCCTGTGTGCTAGCCACAGGACAAGTACATGTAGTAGGCCTATATTCGGGAGTTTCCGAAAGAACTATCTAGCAGCTAGCAGTTCTACTTACTACTCTAAACCAATGTATCCGTTTTTCTTATAGTTTTATTATACAACTCTAGACGACTGTGTAGAATAATAAGTTTTAAATATGCATGGTTACTTTTTTTTTTTTAGTACTTTGAACATAGTTGTGTAGGCTCCGTCAAATAATGAATGTATATAAATATTACTGGTCTAGCATAATGCATTTGTCCCAAAGAAACAATATCTTTCACTTAGTTATTTCTGACACCCACGAGTCTGGCAACCCTAATCGCACATCATCGATTTTAAGGATATATCTAGAATAATTAAATTCCTTGTTATTCGTTTGTCAGAATCAGTGGTTACTGCAGGTGTGAAAATATAGGTGGATTTTCCAAATTATATTTCCATAATGTTTTTACCTGTATTTTAGCTCTAACAGTAACGAGGTTTTTTAAAACTATTTTTGACAAACAGGAGTTTCAATTGCCTTGTTCAACTTTTCATTCTCATAAATATATATATATATATATTGACTTCCCTTCTGGGACTCCATGCCATCAGCTCAAAACCTTTAATAATTATTTTAATGTCGAGAACAAACTTATAAGGGGCTGTGTGGATTATATGATTTATATGACTTTAAAGAATGTAGTTTAACGCTATTTTTAAAAAAATAGCTTTTAATTCAGCAGGTATCGCCAACCACACGCAATTTAATGAGCACTCAATGAGATTTTGGAATCGACCGAATCCGATTATCGTATCAAAAATAAATGAATAAAATCTGACTATTTCAGTTTCTCACACACTATAACTATAACATTATTAAAAACAGGCAGAGCTGCGCTACTGAGGTCTGTACATTTTCCATTCTATAATAAACTAATTACAACAAAAAAAAGAATAGAAAAAAAAACAAACAAACACGTAAACGTCCAGTCATAAATCCTCCTTACAAGCTCTTATATTGTGGTTAGAGTTGTTTTTACCTTTTCGTTCTGTTTTGGCAATTGGCCAACACCCTTTATTTTTAAAGCTGCTTACGAAGGCTAGTGTATGCACAAATAATATAGGTTAGTGTAGTTTCTCCACAAACTGTGGTCGCCTAATTATTTTTTAAGAGAGACCCTTTACACATACAGACAGACACATACTGTCGCATACACACTTCTAATATTATCGTTTAACAGACCCACAGAAGAATTAAGGGTTAAAGGTTGTTGTTTTTTTAACTATATCGAAAATCAATTATGAGTTAATATTAATTAATTATGAGAGAAGTTTGGAAATGTTATGCTAGGCAAAGAAGAAGTACAAAGGGTTTTGTCCTGATTGACCACAGAGATAAAACAACACACGCGTCGCGGGTTCTATCCCTTCCGCCGACCGATCCCTGCCGCTCTGCAGAAGTTTTGGGCCTAGTTGACATAATAATCTACTATCTAGAATGAACGTCTGTAAACTTATAAGATAAGAAATTATTTCATTTTCTTGTTTGTAGCCTCTCTCTGTCTTCACCTGTAGCTCAATATGGTAAGGGGGTAATACCACGTACAGAGAGCTGAGGGTGGTCAATGACTGGGCCGGGGAAAGACCTCCGTAAGTATTTACGATGGTCTTGGCCGGGGAGGGGGTAGGCGACCCACGCCGCATTAGCATTTACACAGACCTGCATCTTTATCATTCACGCCGTCGCTTTGGAGGAGAAAACTCACCATAATCAGGTGCTTCAATAACTAAGTGCTGATTGGTTTATATTTTAACATGTAAATTTGTGGCGCTTTTGTTTCTCATAAAAAAATAAGCAAACAAACTTTTTTTCCGCGATGAAGTAAGCTGACTACCCAAAAGATCATAACACTTGGTAGGGCAGTGGTTCTCAACCTTTTTAATGCCGCGATCCTTTTATAGGCTACAGCTTTTCACGTTATGGCGACCTCCCCCCCCCCCTTCCCAATCATCAACTTTTTTTCATGGCTACCTTATAACTGTAATGTGTTACTGTTATAAAATGTAATGTAAATATCTCATATGATGGATGTATTTTCAGTTTTACAAACTGAACATAATCAGAGCACAGTGATTAATTACAAACATCCATTTGAAATTATATAGTTTGAAATAGTTTTTTCTAATTACAGCACAACGTCAGTGCTAAGATTGAGATTGCGTCTTTCTCATCGGCTTACACAACAAAGATCATCTTTCACAACAAGTCTACTTCTGTAGGCCTATTTAGATTGAATAATCAACAGCCTACATGACTGCAAATTGCAAACCCTTGATCCTGAATTTTTTAATTGGCATTGTAGCGAAATCAGTTGTTAATAAATTAAATGAACTTCACTTGTGTTGTCTCAGGAACATCTTCAAATTTGACTTTGCATGACCTTCTTTCAAGTGCAAATGAGGTGTCAGATAAATTTGAAAGGTACTATGAAATTTCGTCTGCAAGCTCATGCAAGTGTTCCTTCACAAACATAATTACAGTAAAAATCCTTAACGTAATCCTTTTATCTGGTTCAATGTCATGTTCCTCAAAGAAAGCAGATAAGTTAAGCTACATGTATATTTAATTTTCATCCAATTTGTTTAATACCAAAGCTAAAGTTTTATTTGAAATGATCCGATCTTTTCAGACAAATTAATTTTTTTTTACACAAATTAAATGGTCCTTGCAGAGATAAATTTTACTCATTAAAGATTTCAAAGATGTCAACAAAGTAAGTTATTTTCTGCAGTTCACTTTGATCGCCATAAAGTGCTTTGAACTGCGGCCTTGCTTTCTATAATAAATTACCATTATTATTATTATTATTTCTCTAAAGTTAAAGAGTTCTAAGTTTATCACGAAGCTCAAAACACATTTTTACATTTTCCTTCGACAACCATCTGACTTCAGTGTGAAATAGTTCGGCGCATTCGAACCCGTTTAAAGTTTAACTGTTTCAACGTGAACGAATTTGGTATTAAAAAAATAAATCTAACAAATGCTTACTAAACACTGAACTATATATATATAACTCAGTGCTATTAAATCTAATCAAGGGAGATAAAGTCCTAATTTTAAGTCTCTGGGGGAAATGATTTTATTAAAAAAATTTTTTTACTACACAGTGTGCATTCGAGAAAAATAAAATATTGTATATGCGTATACCAGTAACGGTACTCAAAGTGACAAAAATGCGTAAAATGAACAATCAATTTATTAATATTTTTACATTATAAATGTAATTTTTAAAACACATTTTTAGCTACTAGCTTGTTTACATTAGTTTGCATTTGCTTCTTTTAGTAGTATGGAATAATCTTCCGATTGGTAACATAGGTAATTTTTGAAAAGCCTTACTTTTAAGGTTTGAAGAAAGAACAGAAAAGATGAATAGTCTAGACAAGGGATCGGCAACCTACGGCAAGCGTGCCAGACTTGTTACGCAAAAACGATTTTCAATGGCATGCAGAAGACTCCTAAAAATAAAAACTATTTAAGTAGCTTCCATAAGAATTAGAGGGCTAAAGCAGAGTGACTTTTAGGCTGTTGGCACACTGAATGAATTAGAAATCTCTCTTTGACACACTATTATCAAAAGGTTGACATTCCCTGGTCTAAACTAAAGAGTGTTGGTGCCAGGACCCAACCTTGTTTGACCCCGCTACACACTGGGGAGGGTTGTGAGGTGGCACCATCGAAGAGTAGGCCTACTGTGCTGTACGTGTTGTTGTTGAAAGCCTCAATAAGACCATCAAAAATAAGAATTTTCCTATGGTCCTTGGCGACCCGTATGGAATGGTCGTTCGACCCCCAAAGGGGTCGCGACCCACAGGTTGGGAACCGCTGCGGGAGGAAGTTCTCTCTCTTCAACCCTCCCTCTTTCTCCATCCCATAGCTCCATCTCTACTACCTTCCCCTCACTCACCCCCCCCCTTTTGTTTTTGGTGCGTTTTTGTAAAAACATAACATTAAAAAACCACACCATCCTAATTTAAAACTACGGGGGTCAAACGTATTATTATTACTGCGCTTGTTGCTAATGGTCCCCACTATAGAAAAGGTTTGAGATCACTAAGTTAGTCTATTTCGCTGTATGGGGTGAGCTGCTAGGGCATACCTTTTTTTTTTTGGGTTGTCACAAGGAAACGGGGTGGGGTAAGGTAGAACTCATTAGCACATTAAACATGACTTTTCCATTCTGGACTGGCGGCCCCCCTAATTAGCTGCTACAAACAATAACACTTTTAGGTCAACATAACTTGTGCAAGCAGCGACACTTACGTGCAAACGTGCAAGTCAATTGGCTGGTTAACTGCTGGTATGTTAAGCTAAGGGCAGACTATGCGTAGGTGTGTGTGTGGGTATGTGTGAAAGTAATCAGGGGAGACAAATCAGAAATATGCATAATACAGAGAGTTCTCTTAAAGTTTTCAGACTTTTCTTTTAAATAAGAATTTGAATTTTCGCCTCCAACGTGAATCTTTGGATCTGGTTGTTTATATTTTATTTTTTAAAATAAACAAGGATAAGTTATCTGTTGTTAACTTTCGAAAGGTCCAGGTAACCCATTGCTTACCAGAATGCCACACTGTAAGTAGTAGCATGTAATTCCGTCTGACTTAATTTATGCATACTGCTCACCAGTTTCTGTGGCCACGGCATACCAAGGAATGTGGCCATCACAATGCCTAACTAAAGTCAGGTAACCATCAGGTAGACTCAGGGACACTCTCCAGCTGGGTAGACTCAGGGACACTCTCCAGCTGGGTAGACTCAGGGACACTCTCCAGCTGGGTAGACTCAGGGACACTCTAGCTGGGTAGACTCAGGGACACTCTCCAGCTGGGTAGACTCAGGGACACTCTAGCTGGGTAGACTCAGGGACACTCTAGCTGGGTAGACTCAGGGACACTCTCCAGCTGGGTAGACTCAGGGACACTCTCCAGCTGGGTAGACTCAGGGACACTCTAGCTGGGTAGACTCAGGGACACTCTCCAGCTGGGTAGACTCAGGGACACTCCAGCTGGGTAGACTCAGGGACACTCTCCAGCTGGGTAGATTCAAAGACACTCTCCAGGTGGGTAGACTCAGGGACACTCCCCAGACCCGAGAACGAATCCTGGATTCGAGCCCAAGACCTTTGGCACGCACTGCCCAGCACGGCCAATGTGCCCCAGTTAACGAAATGATAGTAAAAAATATTGGCACGCTGAATGAATTAGAAATTATACTTAGGCACACTATTATCAAAAGGTTGCCGACCCCTGGTCTAGAAGACTAGAAGTACTTTCAGACGGGTGCATACGTAGGTCTCAATGAGAAGTGAAGCGTGTGATTTTGCCTGGGAATTTATTGTGCATGTTAAATCTGGATTTGTCTGAAGACAATCGCCTAAACCAATTACAATTTGTCGGAGTTAATAGCTAGTCATAAATTATCATTCGGCATTGTCTGTCCAGATTAGTAGAAAACATTCTCGCTTTCAAAGGATGGGTCTTTGAGATTGCCGAAATCTTGACAAAGTCAGATGAAGAGTTGTGACTATATCTAAATAGATTCTACTTGAAACGTGCACATAGAAATTCAATGATTTGATTGTTTTAATACTTCGTCGTCAAGTGGATTTAGTTATTATATTCCAAGTGAACAGCCCCCCCCCCCCCCACCCAGACAGAAAAGAATACTTGTTTGGTTTTCAATGCATTTTTCATTATTAATAGTACATCCTATATAAATAGTTAAAGCTACTTTAAACGATATATTGTTTTTTTTCAGCTTTGACCATTGGTTTTACTTCCTACACGCTAATTGTAAAGTGGAATAAAAAATCCAAATGCTGTTATGGAGTTGCAATTGTGAGTGTCAAATTATCATTACAATCAACTGTTAATTTAAATACAAATGAGTTATTGTTATCAAGATTGATCTGATCATTTAGTCGATGCATTGCTTACTGGAAATAGCCCGTGGGAAAAGAATGTATACATATTTTTTTTTCTATTTTGTAAGCTTTCCAGAAAGTCGGTGAGATGACGTCCACTTATTACGCCAACAATTTTGGGGCAATTTTTACCTCCCCCTGACTAAACCAACGGATAACAAACTATTTTTGTGATCATATGTGTGACATATTATGCCAGAATACTTTGATTAAAATTACACTCTAAGGTCAACCGTGGTCTGAGTTCAGTCTTGCATTTTGAAAAGGATGTATTAAATGATGTTAAGGATTTTGCCCTGGCTTTCACAAATTCCTTGAGCGAATGCCACTCGGGCTATAACTCTTGTTTGTATGTTATCAAATATTTATAAGTAGTTAATGCACACTTTCAATCCCAGAGCATTTGTAATCAAATCACCCTTAAAAATGTGGACCTTTTCCTCGGGTCTTACGAGGTCTCCACAGTACAATGAATTCAATGTGGCAAATAATAACTCTTTAGACCTACCATTTTCATGATAATCAAAATAGCAACCCACAGTTTAAATTATGCACTTTTTGTGTTTTAGTTCTGAACTATCATCCGAATTCAAATTTTCAAAATAGCAACCCACAGTTTAAATTATGCACTTTTTGTGTTTTAGTTCTGAACTATCATCCGAATTCAAATTTTCAAAATAGCAACCCACAGATTAAATTATGCACTTTTTGTGTTTTAGTTCTGAACTATCATCCGAATTCAAATTTTCAAAATAGCAACCCACAGATTAAATTATGCACTTTTTGTGTTTTAGTTCTGAACTATCATCCGAATTCAAATTTTCAAAATAGCAACCCACAGTTTAAATTATGCACTTTTTGTGTTTTAGTTCTGAACTATCATCCTAATTCAAATTTTCAAAATAGCAACCCACAGTTTAAATTATGCACTTTTTGTGTTTTAGTTCTGAACTATCATCCGAATTCAAATTTTCAAAATAGCAACCCACAGTTTAAATTATGCACTTTTTGTGTTTTAGTTCTAAACTATCATCCGAATTCAAATTTTCAAAATAGCAACCCACAGTTTAAATTATGCACTTTTTGTGTTTTAGTTCTGAACTATCATCCGAATTCAAATTTTCAAAATAGCAACCCACAGTTTAAATTATGCACTTTTTGTGTTTTAGTTCTGAACTATCATCCGAATTCAAATTTTCAAAATAGCAACCCACAGTTTAAATTATGCACTTTTTGTGTTTTAGTTCTGAACTATCATCCGAATTCAAATTTTCAAAAAAGCAACCCACAGTTTAAATTATGCACTTTTTGTGTTTTAGTTCTGAACTATCATCCGAATTCAAATTTTCAAAATAGCAACCCACAGTTTAAATTATGCACTTTTTGTGTTTTAGTTCTGAACTATCATCCGAATTCAAATTTTCAAAATAGCAACCCACAGATTAAATTATGCACTTTTTGTGTTTTAGTTCTGAACTATCATCCGAATTCAAATTTTCAAAATAGCAACCCACAGTTTAAATTATGCACTTTTTGTGTTTTAGTTCTGAACTATCATCCGAATTCAAATTTTCAAAATAGCAACCCACAGTTTAAATTATGCACTTTTTGTGTTTTAGTTCTAAACTATCATCCGAATTCAAATTTTCAAAATAGCAACCCACAGTTTAAATTATGCACTTTTTGTGTTTTAGTTCTGAACTATCATCCGAATTCAAATTTTCAAAATAGCAACCCACAGTTTAAATTATGCACTTTTTGTGTTTTAGTTCTGAACTATCATCCGAATTCAAATTTTCAAAATAGCAACCCACAGTTTAAATTATGCACTTTTTGTGTTTTAGTTCTGAACTATCATCCGAATTCAAATTTTCAAAATAGCAACCCACAGTTTAAATTATGCACTTTTTGTGTTTTAGTTCTGAACTATCATCCGAATTCAAATTTTCAAAATAGCAACCCACAGTTTAAATTATGCACTTTTTGTGTTTTAGTTCTGAACTATCATCCGAATTCAAATTTTCAAAATAGCAACCCACAGTTTAAATTATGCACTTTTTGTGTTTTAGTTCTGAACTATCATCCGAATTCAAATTTTCAAAATAGCAACCCACAGTTTAAATTATGCACTTTTTGTGTTTTAGTTCTGAACTATCATCCGAATTCAAATTTTCAAAATAGCAACCCACAGTTTAAATTATGCACTTTTTGTGTTTTAGTTCTGAACTATCATCCGAATTCAAATTTTCAAAATAGCAACCCACAGTTTAAATTATGCACTTTTTGTATTTTAGTTCTGAACTATCATCCGAATTCAAATTTTCAAAATAGCAACCCACAGTTTAAATTATGCACTTTTTGTGTTTTAGTTCTGAACTATCATCCGAATTCAAATTTTCAAAATAGCAACCCACAGTTTAAATTATGCACTTTTTGTGTTTTAGTTCTGAACTATCATCCGAATTCAAATTTTCAAAAGAGCAACCCACAGATTAAATTATGCACTTTTTGTGTTTTAGTTCTGAACTATCATCCGAATTCAAATTTTCAAATAGCAACCCACAGTTTAAATTATGCACTTTTTGTGTTTTAGTTCTGAACTATCATCCGAATTCAAATTTTCAAAATAGCAACCCACAGTTTAAATTATGCACTTTTTGTGTTTTAGTTCTGAACTATCGTCCGAATTCAAATTTTCAAAATAGCAACCCACAGTTTAAATTATGCACTTTTTGTTTTTTAGTTCTGAACTATCATCCGAATTCAAATTTTCAAAATAGCAACCCACAGTTTAAATTATGCACTTTTTGTGTTTTAGTTCTGAACTATCATCCGAATTCAAATTTTCAAAATAGCAACCCACAGATTAAATTATGCAATTTTTGTGTTTTAGTTCTGAACTATCATCCGAATTCAAATTTTCAAAATAGCAACCCACAGTTTAAATTATGCACTTTTTGTGTTTTAGTTCTGAACTATCATCCGAATTCAAATTTTCAAAATAGCAACCCACAGTTTAAATTATGCACTTTTTGTGTTTTAGTTCTGAACTATCATCCGAATTCAAATTTTCAAAATAGCAACCCACAGTTTAAATTATGCACTTTTTGTGTTTTAGTTCTGAACTATCATCCGAATTCAAATTTTCAAAATAGCAACCCACAGTTTAAATTATGCACTTTTTGTGTTTTAGTTCTGAACTATCATCCGAATCCAAATTTTCAAAATAGCAACCTACAGTTTAAATTATGCACTTTTTGTGTTTTAGTTCTGAACTATCATCCGAATTCAATTTTTCAAAATAGCAAACCACAGTTTAAATTATGCACTTTTTGTGTTTTAGTTCTGAACTATCATCCGAATCCAAATTTTCAAAATAGCAACACACAGTTTAAATTATGCACTTTTTGTGTTTTGTTCTGAACTATCATCCGAATTCAAATTTTCAAAATAGCAACCCACAGATTAAATTATGCACTTTTTGTGTTTTAGTTCTGAACTATCATCCGAATTCAAATTTTCAAAATAGCAACCCACAGTTTAAATTATGCACTTTTTGTGTTTTAGTTCTGAACTATCATCCGAATTCAAATTTTCAAAATAGCAACCCACAGTTTAAATTATGCACTTTTTGTGTTTTAGTTCTGAACTATCATCCGAATTCAAATTTTCAAAATAGCAACCCACAGTTTAAATTATGCACTTTTTGTGTTTTAGTTCTGAACTATCATCCGAATTCAAATTTTCAAAATAGCAACCCACAGTTTAAATTATGCACTTTTTGTGTTTTAGTTCTGAACTATCATCCGAATCCAAATTTTCAAAATAGCAACCTACAGTTTAAATTATGCACTTTTTGTGTTTTAGTTCTGAACTATCATCCGAATTCAATTTTTCAAAATAGCAAACCACAGTTTAAATTATGCACTTTTTGTGTTTTAGTTCTGAACTATCATCCGAATCCAAATTTTCAAAATAGCAACACACAGTTTAAATTATGCACTTTTTGTGTTTTGTTCTGAACTATCATCCGAATTCAAATTTTCAAAATAGCAACCCACAGATTAAATTATGCACTTTTTGTGTTGTAGTTCTGAACTATCATCCGAATTCAAATTTTCAAAATAGCAACCCACAGATTAAATTATGCACTTTTTGTGTTTTAGTTCTAAACTATCATCCGAATTCAAATTTTCAAAATAGCAACCCACAGATTAAATTATGCACTTTTTGTGTTTTAGTTCTGAACTATCATCCGAATTCTCAAATTATCAATATGTCAACCCACAGTTTAAATTATGCAGTTCTTGTGTTTTAGTTCTGACCTATCATCCGATTACTCAAATGTTTAAAGTGGCATATTGACTTTTTATTATTGGTGATGCAAGCTTTTCCACCGCTGATGCAAGCTTTTTCACCGCTGATGCAAGCTTTTCCACCGCTGATGCAAGCTTTTCCACCGCTGATGCAAGCTTTTCTTACAAGTAAAGTGTCAGATCCGTGTTTAAATTTAAATTGTAAAATAGACTATATTGGATTGGCATATGTACGAAATTAGGAAACTATTGTAGAAAACTTCACTGGCTTAGAATTATCTAACCTTTTGGCTTTAAAAATACGAAAACAAATTAATACTTTTTGTTTTCATTGGCGACAGCTATTAATTTTTTTTAAACCTCGAAATTGTATTTTCGTAATCAGGTCGAAAGCGGGACAAAATTGTATAACATTGCGATTTGTGTTTGTTTGTATCTAGATAAACTTGATAATAGAACAAAACATTTCTTTTTGCAAGAGCCATGTTGGGCAATATCACCACCAGCAACCAACACCACTACAATAAACACTTTTGGTTGGGCCCCGTTCTCATTTAAGAAACCATGGCTTTGACGTCTTCGTGGGGGCACAAAGTCTTAACCCTTTAACTACCGCAGGTTCTTAAAATAAATATTTGCTAACTTTGCATATTGTTATTATTTCTTTATTTATTTATGACGTCGATGTGACGTCCTCGGTATTTAAGGGACGGATAGCCTACCAGAGATAAAAACAATTCCAACAACAGTGTGTGTGTGTGTATGTGTGTGTAGGGGTGTTTGAGTTCTGTCCCTCCAGTCCCGAGTTAAAACCACTATGTTTGGCATAATCATAAACACAAATCGCTCTTCTAATAGCCAGACTCAGTAACTTGTAAACAGACGATAGTTCGTTTTATAACTCGATTCATCTTGAAAAGAAGCACTGACGGTAATGTGCAGTCTATGTTTTTCCTCACATAGAGCTGATTTTTTTTTTGTTCCCTCAGTGACCTCTTCATTACTATCAGTTTTTTTCGTGTATTATAGTCTATAACACTTAACCCTTCCCGTACCGACCTACTTCTAACTATGCTGCCTTCAGTTCCGCTATATACGCGCCCGAGACTGTAAGGGTTAACATGTTATCTTATATCAAGTCAATTCTTTCATTGTTAGATGCACTGTACATAATATAAGCTCAAAGCCCAGCACGTTTTGTAAGGTCAGTCCATTTTAGGGTGGTGTTTTGTTTTCTTTCGAAGTCTAAATCTATCTATCATGATAACAGGAACAGGAAGAGTGGCATCCCTTAGCAAAGTTACCCGTATTTAAAAAAAAACACCACCTCTACTGCCAGCCTGTAGGTACTTAGATCAAGATGGTATTCCTGGACTATTTCAGCGGTGTACGCCTTCTTTAATTTTGATCTATAGAATGACTCGCAGGTGGGCACTTAGGATGTTATCGAGTGGAAGCGAGGCAGGCGGCTGAATCATTACAAACAATAGCAGTACCATACCCTTAGCAAATGATTCTTTGTTGATTCCAGTGACCTTTATAGCTTATTGGTTTTCTTACAAGTGGAAAGGAAATACATTCTTATAGGTTGTCAGAATGTTCACATTACTACAGAATTGTTTACACAACTGTATCCTGTCCTAACGAACACACTGTTTACTTTATTGCATTCTCTTCTCTAATATTCACTTTTGACTTTATATTCATAAGTACTTTAATTTGTAACATTTACAATTTCCACGGAACTAACGGAGTCTCCACAGTAACATGAAGAAGAAGAATTTTAAATTGTAAAAAAGTAATTTTTTAAAACCATGTAGACATTATAAGATCAAATTCATATCAAGTCTCTTCTTTTTTCCAAAATGTGGCATCCGGGAATTGGAATGGGTTGCCTGAACCGATCAGGAAGACCAACCACTTAACATTATTTTAATTTTAAAACCCAAATGAAGATGCAACACTAAAACGAAACCACGGATATTTAAAAGTATAAGACGCAATAATCTTCAGTATATAACATCGTCTGTAGGCCTAATACATAATACAAGACTTTTTTAAATGATCAAATACGAACATGTGTAGGCCGACTGCCTACACAATTTCAAAACGAGGTTGATTAGTCGTTCACTGTTAAAAGAAACTACTGACCGCATAAAGCCATAAAGATGTTTTTAATGCTTCACCTTGACCTAGTCTAGATACATTGCGTAAAATATGTTGTAAAAGTAAAAAAAAAAAAAGTAATTGAATGAAATACGGCATGAGAAATAAGAAGGAATACATTAATTCATTGAGACCTTTTAAGGAGGGTACACATAATCAACAAGGAAAACCAGAATGGAAAAATTAAAAAAAAAGGATTTTAATAATTAATGGGAGGTGGGAGAATAGGGGGATGGGGTAGGGCTTTATAACTCCATTTGCATTTTGCCATCTGTAACTTGCATTAGAAGTAGTGACAGTAGTGTCGTCTGATGACAGTAGTGTCGTCTGCTACACTCAGAACGAGGCTGGTGAATGCATCTCGGTCAAGGTAAGACTGTCACGAAATTTTCACTCCAAAACGTGGATAGCAGACTTTAAAAGCGTGCTGTAAATTTATAGTGAAACAGCAACAACACATCAGCATGGAGAGAAGTTGGAATATTTAAAGTACATTTATTTTAAATTATTGGTTTTCCTGGTTTTATCAGGCAACCCATTCCAATTTCCATACCCGGATTCGACTCGGCAAGAAAGAGAACTTATATGCATTAAAATTTGTTTTAAAGAAAACTTAAAATGAAGTTGTTTGTTCATGTTTGTCTATATTTCCCGCCGGTTTGTGCAAGCTATTCACGGGAAAAAGCAAAAGACGACATTGACCGGTGAACATGGAAAGCGGTGGGATGTTGGAAGGGGTGGGGGTGGGGTGGCGAAGGCTTATATAAGAACAGTGTAGCCGTAGCAGTGTCCAGTCGCTCTGTCTTAACTGAATCGAGAGCCGATGGACCAGAAATCACTGTCTTGACACGGACTTTGAAACCAAAAAAAAACAACATTAGGTTACCGTTGTAAACTCTGCATGACCGCCAGGAGCGAAACCAGACATGTTTTCCAGGGTCAGCTAAACTTTTGCACGTCATACATTTATCACATTTTTCTCGAATTTAGTATACATTTAACAAAAAAGATGTTGACAAAAATGTTTTTTTCCCAAAAATTTCAGTGGGGCTTCGCCTTTGATGGGTGCCATCTATCTCCATTTGGGTTGTATCAACCTAACTGACCTAACAACAACGGAAGCAACAATTGTAATTATAAGTATAAGTCTTGTTCACTTTTTCTTAAAAGTATTTTAAAAAGAATTATATATTGAGAATAGGCTCAGTTAGAACATTGAATAATAAACATGCATGACGTCAATCACTTCACTTCCTAAGGAGAAAATAATATTACTAAAACTGAACATATTTTGTCAGTGGAAATATTTGTCTCTTTTTTTTTTTAAAGTTCGTGTTTTTGTTTGTATTATGATTTATTAATTTTGCATTATTTGAATAGCTGTGCCGAGCCTACTGTTTCTCTCATTACCCGCGATATTTTTTCTTCTTTTATTTTACTACCATTGATTTGATAGCTGTCCTAAAAGAAATTCTTCACCCTGAGGCAGTTTATGTGACTCAATGACAAGGTCATTTAAATCAATCATAGCAATTCAATTATAAGGCAATTTAAGTGTGTGTGTGTCTGTGTGATTGAGTGTGTGTGATTGAGTGTGTGAGTGAGTGAGTGAGTGTGTGTGTGTGAGTGTGTGTGTGTGTGAGTGAGTGAGTGTGTGTGTGTGAGTGAGTGTGTGAGTGAGTGAGTGTGTGTGTGAGTGTGTGTGTGTGAGTGAGTGAGTGAGTGAGTGAGTGAGTGTGTGTGTGTGAGTGTGTGTGTGAGTGAGTGTGTGAGTGAGTGAGTGAGTGTGTGTGTGTGAGTGAGTGAGTGTGTGTGTGAGTGTGTGTGTGTGTGAGTGTGTGTGTGTGAGTGTGTGTGTATGTCTTTTAAAGTGAATGTGGTGCTACGTGAGGGAAATGGAAAGATTTCAAAACGGCCACATGTTTTCCGTATTTTGAATTTATTAATTGACGATTATTTTAATTTTGTTGTTTTCAAGTCCCCTGCTGTGTTTGGTGAAACAAGACCTCCCGTAATTCAGCCTGTCTCTATGCCAAGATAGTGTGGCCGGACCAATGCTTCACTTGACTTTCAGCTTCCTTTGGATGGGCTCTAACATGTAGACCAAGTACGAAAATAAAATTGTCCTTTTGTAACAAGCCAATAATTTATAATATTGTGATATTATTTGAGAGTTTAAAAAAAGCGATTCGGTGTTGTATTGTTTGGCGTAGAGTCTATACATGTTTTATTGTTAACATCTGTTAAAGCATCGGTGGTCTAGGGCAGAGTCGGCAAACTTTTGAGAACAGTGTGCCAAACTAGGATTCCAAAATCATTCTGCGTGCCAACAGCCTAAAAGTCAACCTGTTCTATTATACTTGTTAAAAATTATTTTATAGGACAGGTAATTTAACTCCGTAGCAAGACCAAGGCCAAAAGCAACGAAGATTTATAGAGAAAATAATAAAATCGTTTTATATTTAATAAAAAAAATAATGTGTTAGTGATTATCATCCTTTTTTTTAAATATGTATTTATATCAATACAATATTATTTGATTAGTCTACTTAACTTTCACATTTATGGTAATCTTTGTGTTTTATTATTTTGGTACTCAAGATCTAACACTTACTAATATTAATTATATTGTGAATTATGATCTCAGTTTACTGAGAAGTCCTTAAATCAATGTATTTAAGACTAGAGTGTGCGATAAGGTGTTACCGTAAAGCGGAGTAGATACGTTGCAATCAGACAAACTGGGTACTTGGTGTAATGTTTGACAATATACATATAAATTCTTTAGTCATAAAATATTTATACAATTTTCAAATACTTTTAAAACGTTTGTTCATTTTAAAGTTATACATTGTAAGCCATGTATTCTTTTATAAAGAAATAAAAAAAGAAACATACAAAAATTATTAGCGCAAATAAGATGCTGAAATTATCTCCGTTTAATAAAAAAAAAGTTTCAAAATTTGATTCAATAGTGATGCCAAACAAGATATGTTTTGTAATATAAAAAATATTACTGACTTATTTTTATTTCTTTATAAGTGTAGTTGAACCAAAACTGAAAGTAGAAGAGCGAATGCCTATCAGTTGAGAATAGCATATGACTTTCCTAAGCTAAGCAGCTTCCTTTCAGATTTTTTTCCGCAAAAGGGCACATTTGGATGCACATTTTTTTTAAAGTTTTTGAAAGTTTCGCCCTTGGATAGAAAACTCCGCTTTGAGTACTTCGATGTACTTCTGAAAAAGCCATAACTATCTATTTAAATATATGCCTGAATATAGGGATGTACATGTGGTTAAATGTTTTGAAATTGATTTCACGGCAAGATATATGTCCAGTGATCCTTGTAAATGCAAGTTTAACTCACTGAAATGTGTCGCTATGTCATTCACAAACATCGGCTTCAACAGTCAGTTTTCCCCATTCAGAACCAGAATTTTTTTTTTTTTATTAATTTAAAAAAAATTTTGGAGGTTTCTCGCGTGCCATTAAAAATCGCTCTGCGTGCCAAGTTTGGCACGCGTGCCTTAGGTTGCTGACCCCTGACCTAGGGTTTGATTTCACAAATCATAGAAGTCACTTGGAACAATAAACTAATATAAAACGAAAAACGAAACAAAAACTATATACAATATTACAGCGAAATGGAATAAGATCACTCATTGCTGTACATAAAGATAACCCTTTTCAAGATGCTGTAAAAATTCTCTCCCATTAATTCCTTGAGTACTATCAGAAAATGACTAGAATTTATTCTGTGACGTGACAATAACTTTGAAGGGTGAAAAAAGTAGTTATCGTCCAAGCAAGTTCATAGTAGAAGCTTCCATCCTTGTGACGTGAAATTGGTAAAACCAAAAGGATTAAAACTCTTCTAGAAAACGTGAGATTAACCTCTTTCTGTACTGTCTTTAATAGTCTAAATTGAAATGCTCCATTAAGACTGTCACATCATAGAAGATATTATTCAACAAAGAAATGGACAAATTGAATTTTTCTTTTCCTGTTCTGTAAGTTTCAGCTAGGAAGAAACAAAAACAATGCAGTTTGCATTAAAACATTCTCAACAATTATATTAAAAAAAAACACATCAAGAAATGAAAAAATCGACCTAAAATGATAAAATTTGATGGAAAATATAATAATGAAAATATATTTAAAAAATTCGCCATATAAACTATAATTTTGCTAGATCGAGCGATCAACAGTTATTTAACAAAAATTATTGCGTGTACAAAAAAAGATTATCTATTTAAATAAAAAGACAAATCTATATTTGTTAAATATATGATATACTCTATTACAACATTGATATTTCAAGATGTTGCAATATTTCATTAATAGATTAGTTAGGAGATAGAACCTTTTCATTCGTTTAGTCCAAAGGCTATACGAGTTGTTTTATGCCCTTGTGGGTCCTAGGCTATATAATTAACAAAACGAATGGGAAATAATTGTAATACTTAGAAAACTAAATTTATAATCACATCCTTTAAAAATTATTAAATTAACAAGGGAAACGAAAAGTGATGTTAATGAAAAAAAAAAATTCGTTAACAAAATCCATGTATTTATTTCGTTAACAAAATCCATATATTTAACAATAAATAGCTGTAATTCTTTTTTTTACTCCCCCGCCCCACCCCCACTCCTAGCCCCGAGCTGAGATGCCATTGAATTCCTGAGCTTGAACTCTATATTCCAGGGAGCTAATCTGTTAAAAACACACTGACCCGTATCAATAAGCCCGATGACCTGTGTCCATCTGTCCCTCCGCTGTTCCATCTCATCGCGTGTATGACTTTCATAAAGTTATTACGATGGGCCCCCCCCCTTTCTAGGAATTGTATTAAGAAGCAATTTCTGAACCCTCCCCGCCCCCATCCCCACCCTTCTCCTTCAACACTATCCACACATTTAGCTGTGTAAACCTGGAGGGCAGGGAGAAATCTAATAAGTTCTAGAGTAATAGATTCCCTGAGACCCCAACCCCTGACAGTTCCAATACCGGGGCAGCGTCCTCCCCCCCACACTCAGCATCGATAGTTCAATTTCTCAGCTCAGCTGGCCTGACGACAATTTAATCAACTTATTTGCCACGATACGCTGAGCCTGGGCGTGTTCGATACCCGCCCGCTCCACTGAGCGATCCTTTAAACTTGCTGCGATACCAGCCAATGGGAGAGAGCCTCCGTTGCTTTCCGGGTGGTGGCGGGAAAAGAGATGGCGATTGAATTGAAGCGGAATAAGTGGTTCCGTCTAAATATTGGAACTTTTGGATGGATTTCACACGACTTGCGGCCTCTCCATCTATGTTTTATTTGTTTATTTAACTCTTTATCTCATTTGGATATTTAACTAATTGAAGAAGAGAAGAATTTACATTACAGAATGAACGGCTTGCTAAAAGAAGAGAAATAGGTAAAATCTTGAGAAAGATAATCGTTTATGCCCTAGATCAGGGGTGAGCAATCTTTTGCCAACAGTGTGCCAAACTAGGATTCAAAGATCATTCAGCGGCCAACAGCCTGAAAGTTAACCTGCTCTATTATTTATTATTTTATTTTCATAATAGAATTTACTTAGCGCCTAGCAAGACCGAGGCCAAAAGTAAAGTAAACTTATTAGAGAAAATTGTTAAAGCATTTTATAGGCTATTTAACAAAACAAAATGAACGCGTTTGTGATTATCATCCTTTTCATTTGCATTTATACCAAATACACAATTTTATTACTAAGCTTTCACATATGGTTAATTAATGCCTAAAAAATATAATTTCATTGTCCAAAATATACACCTGGCACCTGCTATCACTTAATTATATTTAGTTCTCAACTTTAATTAAACCATTTAATGTTTTTTTTATAAAGTTTAAGATTTTCCCTCCGAAAATACAGTTTAGTCGAAACGTAGTATTCACCCAAAAACTAGGTAGTTAATGTAATGTTTGAAAACGTACATATAAATTATGTACTCATATAATATTTATATATATTTTTTACTATCTTTTACAGTTTGATCATCTCAAAATAAAAAAAATTGTAAGTCATTAATTCTTTGATAAAAGGGCACCCTCCAGATTCGGGAACTAATCCTAGCCAGCCGAATGCGTTGCTCATGGGCTACCGTGCCCATTTTAACAATATATTTGGGCCAATTTGTTATATTTGAACCTAAGTTTAGATGAAAGTCTAACATTAACATGTCACTGGTCTAGAAAATTGTTTAGAAATTCATGTTTTTTTTTTGTTATTGGTCAATATAGGAGATAAAAATGTGACTGGATCAAATACTTTTGTACACAAATAACCAGGTAACCAATAAGAAAAATGACGGGAACCGCTGATCTAAAAGAGACTGAACTCATGCATACTAATCCAATATGCTAAGCCTCTGATTATTGGATCTCATTTTCTAAATCCTTTATATTAACTTCGTTTCTTTTTGGTGCATGGGCAAAACAATAGAGGGCAAAGGGCAACATATAAATAGGTCTATCTGTGTAGGCCTACACGTTATTTAGCAGTCCTAGTGCTTTCATTATTATCTTAAAATATATGCAATAAGAAAATTTCTAATAATGGCTGTTTAGTGCTTTCATTATCTTTAAATATATGCAATAGGACAATTTCGAATAATGGCTGTTTAGTGCTTTCATTATTATCTTTAAATATATGCAATAAGAAAATTTGGAATAATGGCTGTTTAGTGCTTACATAACAACAACAGATAGAGATAAGGTTATCTGGAAGTCTTAACACTCGTAACATGTAGTGGTCGCACAGATATCCTATGTGTCTTTACGGACACTGAACTTTTGTTCCATTCTGTACTTTTTAGTGTAATGTTTGCTTTTCTTTTCTTCTCTGTTATGCGCTTTTGATACGTCTTGACAGCTAGATGCGTTTCATGTGTCCCGTGTGTCATAACTGTATGCAGCAGCGGTTACACAAATATGAAAGTCTTTGGGTGGCAGACGAGGTTTCGGTCGCGTGTTCTATTTTTTGGTCACGGTCAGCCTTAACACCTTCTGTTGCTGTTTTTTGTTTTTTTTAGTTTCCTGTACCCTTTCACCCTCGCAATAGAGTAAGATCCCCTTTATATATATATTTCTTGATCTATATTATATCTATATAATCTCACCCTCCCCTACATCTCACCCTCCCCTACATCTCACCCTCCCCGCCGTTGGTTCGGTTATGACACCAAGGTTTCTCTAATTGACTTATTTACTAGCCCCCGCCCCCAACCCCTCTTCCCTCCCAATCTCTCAAAGTTTACACGCCTGTCATAACGTGAACGAGAAAATCTAACCCCTCCCCTCACACATACACACACACACACACACACACACACACAACTCTCGTTCTTGAGTCATTCGTCTTTATATGTAGGCAAGCTAATTAATATGTTTTGCTTTGGATGAATGGATAACAGGAGATAGGGAGAAACCAAACAAACACACGAACAAACACACGAACAAACACACGAACACACATTGACATAGACCGTAAGGATTTAGGGGCGGTAATAAGAAGAGGACATAAACATAGTGTTTTTTTTTATTGTTTTTTTTAAATAATAAGTTTGTTTATTTTATACAGCCAATACTATCAGTGTTTGTACAATTTTGGTGTTAAATATAAGACCAATCAATTACAGTCCCTAAGTCTGTGTTGACATTGGTTTCGAGCATTAAAAAACAACAACAACACATCAACATAATTTTTTTCCTGGCTGCCCTAAAAAAGTGATAAAATAAAAACAAACTTTCCAAATAGACAGATCAAAAAGTTTGATCTAGAGGGCGTGTAAATATAATATATGAGGAAATATTAAACATATATAAGATCGTGGCAGGTCACGTGATTCATTAGGAAACATTTTCCGCCTGACAGTTTCTTGTTTATTTTCGGTGCTTCCTTAGAGACTAAAAATATAAACGCCAGTGATCTCCCTTTCTAAGCGGATCAAGGATATAATATTATGTATATTTTACCATCTTATCAATTCTAATACACGCAATTACAAGTTCACGAGATCACGACAGAGTTTATTTGTTAAGACTTGTTTGGTTCAGTACATACAATATATAAAAAAAGATATTGAAATTAACGTAGTAGGCATTTTTTATGTCCCACTTCTCCCCGCTCTCCCCTATATTATGTATATTTTACCATCTAATCAATTCTAATACACACAATTACAAGTTCACGAGATCACGACAGAGTTTAGTGATGCCATGGTGTGTAATTGATGACTTGGTGTATCAGTGATGTCTGGGTGATGAGTGATTTCTTGTTGTATATGTAATAAGTGGATGTATCAGTAATGTCTTGGTTTATCAGTGATATCTTGCTGTATGTATCAGGTGCCTTGGTGTATGAGGGATATATTGGTGTATAATTGATAACTTGGTGTATCAGTGATATATTGTTGTATTAATGGTGTCTTTGTGTATCAGTGATGTCATGGTGTATCAGTGTTGCCTTTGTGTATGAGTGATTTCTTGGTGTATACGTGGTGTCTTGAGTATCAGCGATGTATCGATGTATAAGTGGCGTCTTGGTATATTAGTGATGTCTTGGTGTATACGTGGTGTCTGGTGTATCAGCGATGTATCGATGTATAAGTGGCGTCTTGGTATATTAGTGATGTCTTGGTGTATACGTGGTGTCTGGTGTATCAGCGATGTATCGATGTATAAGTGGCGTCTTGTGTATCAGCGATGTATCGATGTATAAGTGGCGTCTTGGTATATTAGTGATGTCTGATGTGAATAAAATATCTTTAGTTGCATCAATTACATCCCAGACCTTATTGTATCAATCCTATTCTCTCTATCACTCTATTCCCAACTATTATTGTAACTTGCGTTTGGACCACCAACATTGTTATAGCCGATGTAAGAGCTTTGATAGATAATATTTTATTCCTTTAAAAGCAATGGATTAACGTGGCCCTTGGGGTAAAATGTGTATCATGTATCCACATGATATAAAAGACAAGACACCATTGAGTCGGATGGAAAGGACATATATACATCCATTACATTTGTAGCTTCAGAAAAAAAAACAACAAAAAAAAAACATTTGTTTATATTTATATTAAAAAAATATTTTTTTAATATAAGAAAGTGTTTTTTATGTTCTGCTGTTATGTTCTTTTTTTTTAAATTCTTCTTTCTCGCCCTTAAAGAACACTAACAGCTTGTTCTTACTTTACCAGTCTACACATTTTTAGGATTCGAAACTAACATTTTTTTTTCTTCAATTTTACTTTTACTTGAGTTATTTTTTTTCTGTGTAATTTTTCATTGTACATTACTTTTTCTTTTATTATTTTATTCTACCCTTTCTTTAACCTTTACATGTTCGTTTCCTTGTCCTTCTTCTTATACAATATTGGAACATTTACTGCTTTGTTTATTTTTTCCTTTCTTCTACCTTATTTGAACATTTACTTCTTTGTGCGTTTTTTCTTTCCTTCTACCTTATTTGAACATTTACTTCTTTGTGCGTTTTTTCTTTCCTTCTACCTTATTTGAACATTTACTTCTTTGTGCGTTTCTCCTTCTCTTCTACCTTATTTGAACATTTACTTCTTTGTGCGTTTTTCCTTTCTTCTACCTTATTTGAACATTTACTTCTTTGTGCGTTTTTTCTTTCCTTCAACCTTATTTGAACATTTACTTCTTTGTGCGTTTCTCCTTCTCTTCTACCTTATTTGAACATTTACTTCTTTGTGCGTTTTTTCTTTTCTTCTACCTTATTTGAACATTTACTTCTTTGTGCATTTCTCCTTTTCTTCTACCTAATTTGAACATTTACTTCTTTGTTTATTTTTTCTTTTCTTCTACCTTATTTGAACATTTACTTCTTTGTTCATTTTTTTTCTACC
Organism: Anisus vortex; assembly: GCA_949126835.1. Classification (NCBI taxonomy): domain Eukaryota; kingdom Metazoa; phylum Mollusca; class Gastropoda; family Planorbidae; genus Anisus; species Anisus vortex. The sequence continues at coordinate 75,742,391 of OX421492.1, forward strand.
TAATTTGAACATTTACTTCTTTGTGCATTTTTCCTTTTCTTCTACCTTATTTGAACATTTACTTCTTTGTGCATTTCTCCTTTTCTTCTACCTTATTTGAACATTTACTTATTTGTGCATTTCTCCTTTTCTTCTACCTAATTTGAACATTTACTTCTTTGTTTATTTTTTCTTTTCTTCTACCTTATTTGAACATTTACTTCTTTGTTCATTTTTTTTTCTACCTAATTTGAACATTTACTTCTTTGTGCATTTTTCCTTTTCTTCTACCTTATTTGAACATTTACTTCTTTGTGCATTTCTCCTTTTCTTCTACCTTATTTGAACATTTACTTCTTTGTGCATTTCTCCTTTTCTTCTACCTAATTTGAACATTTACTTCTTTGTTTATTTTTTCTTTTCTTCTACCTTATTTGAACATTTACTTCTTTGTTCATTTTTTTTTCTACCTAATTTGAACATTTACTTCTTTGTGCATTTTTTCTTTTCTTCTACCTTATTTGAACATTTACTTCTTTGTGCATTTCTCCTTTTCTTCTACCTTATTTGAACATTTACTTCTTTGTGCATTTCTCCTTTTCTTCTACCTAATTTGAACATTTACTTCTTTGTTTATTTTTTCTTTTCTTCTACCTTATTTGAACATTTACTTCTTTGTTCATTTTTTTTCTACCTAATTTGAACATTTACTTCTTTGTGCATTTTTCCTTTTCTTCTACCTTATTTGAACATTTACTTCTTTGTGCATTTCTCCTTTTCTTCTACCTTATTTGAACATTTACTTCTTTGTGCATTTCTCCTTTTCTTCTACCTAATTTGAACATTTACTTCTTTGTTTATTTTTTCTTTTCTTCTACCTTATTTGAACATTTACTTCTTTGTTCATTTTTTTTCTACCTAATTTGAACATTTACTTCTTTGTGCATTTTTCCTTTTCTTCTACCTTATTTGAACATTTACTTCTTTGTGCATTTCTCCTTTTCTTCTACCTTATTTGAACATTTACTTCTTTGTGCATTTCTCCTTTTCTTCTACCTAATTTGAACATTTACTTCTTTGTTTATTTTTTCTTTTCTTCTACCTTATTTGAACATTTACTTCTTTGTTCATTTTTTTTTCTACCTAATTTGAACATTTACTTCTTTGTGCATTTTTCCTTTTCTTCTACCTTATTTGAACATTTACTTCTTTGTGCATTTCTCCTTTTCTTCTACCTTATTTGAACATTTACTTCTTTGTGCATTTCTCCTTTTCTTCTACCTAATTTGAACATTTACTTCTTTGTTTATTTTTTCTTTTCTTCTACCTTATTTGAACATTTACTTCTTTGTTCATTTTTTTTTCTACCTAATTTGAACATTTACTTCTTTGTGCATTTTTCCTTTTCTTCTACCTTATTTGAACATTTACTTCTTTGTGCATTTCTCCTTTTCTTCTACCTAATTTGAACATTTACTTCTTTGTTTATTTTTTCTTTTCTTCTACCTTATTTGAACATTTACTTCTTTGTTCATTTTTTTTCTACCTAATTTGAACATTTACTTCTTTGTGCATTTTTCCTTTTCTTCTACCTTATTTGAACATTTACTTCTTTGTGCATTTCTCCTTTTCTTCTACCTAATTTGAACATTTACTTCTTTGTTTATTTTTTCTTTTCTTCTACCTTATTTGAACATTTACTTCTTTGTTCATTTTTTTTTCTACCTAATTTGAACATTTACTTCTTTGTGCATTTTTCCTTTTCTTCTACCTTATTTGAACATTTACTTCTTTGTGCATTTCTCCTTTTCTACTACCTTATTTGAACATTTACTTCTTTGTGCATTTCTCCTTTTCTTCTACCTAATTTGAACATTTACTTCTTTGTTTATTTTTTCTTTTCTTCTACCTTATTTGAACATTTACTTCTTTGTTCATTTTTTTTCTACCTAATTTGAACATTTACTTCTTTGTGCATTTTTCCTTTTCTTCTACCTTATTTGAACATTTACTTCTTTGTGCATTTCTCCTTTTCTTCTACCTTATTTGAACATTTACTTCTTTGTGCATTTCTCCTTTTCTTCTACCTAATTTGAACATTTACTTCTTTGTTTATTTTTTCTTTTCTTCTACCTTATTTGAACATTTACTTCTTTGTTCATTTTTTTTTCTACCTAATTTGAACATTTACTTCTTTGTGCATTTTTCCTTTTCTTCTACCTTATTTGAACATTTACTTCTTTGTGCATTTCTCCTTTTCTTCTACCTTATTTGAACATTTACTTCTTTGTGCATTTCTCCTTTTCTTCTACCTAATTTGAACATTTACTTCTTTGTTTATTTTTTCTTTTCTTCTACCTTATTTGAACATTTACTTCTTTGTTCATTTTTTTTTCTACCTAATTTGAACATTTACTTCTTTGTGCATTTTTCCTTTTCTTCTACCTTATTTGAACATTTACTTCTTTGTACATTTCTCCTTTTCTTCTACCTTATTTGAACATTTACTTCTTTGTGCATTTCTCCTTTTCTTCTACCTAATTTGAACATTTACTTCTTTGTTTATTTTTTCTTTTCTTCTACCTTATTTGAACATTTACTTCTTTGTTCATTTTTTTTTCTACCTAATTTGAACATTTACTTCTTTGTTCATTTCTCCTTTTCTTCTACATAAAAAAACCTTATTTCCCTTTCATCTATTTTTACGTTTCTTTTATTTATATATTACTTAACTTTTATTGCTCATTGAACAAGAATTAATTTTATTTCCACTCTTCAATTACATTGTGTACGGTTATAATAATTAAATAAAAGAACGTCGTTTTTAGGAAAGGAGGAGAGTGAAGTTGGCTACATATTATAGGAATAGAACTAATGATTTTAAATCTATTTACTATAAAATGAAACTACCCCTAAAAAAAACCTTATATGCATTTACGTTCGCTTTTTTTAAATTAAAAAAAAAACATTTTTTTTTTAAAATTTACCCGATACAATTTATCGGATTTATTTTCCCTTCGATAAACAGGAAACATATTTTCTTCATTATTTCCTTTGAAAAAAACAACAACAGGAAAAAGGTATTTCTGGGTATGGGATACCGAAGTGGGGCTGAAAACTTGAAGGAATTTGTTGTTCTTGGCAACAAATCTATGTGTGAAGTTTCAGTTCGATGGGATGACGGGAAGTAGGTCAATTAGCCTTCCGAAGAATTTGCCACCCACTAACACACTTAAAAGCGAAGTTGATCAAATTATTTAGAAACGGGTGTCAGAGAAGGGAAAGTGTCACTTCGAATTTTGAATGCATTATCTGTCGTCTGCTTATCTACCGTAACTGTTTGCAGACGTTAGATTTTTCAAACATATCTCCTATTTGAAGATATTGATCAGCAGATGGCGCTGCTGTATCAGCACTATTTATAGACACTCTCAGTTGACATTTGATCTGTAGTTTATTTACCTTATCTTCGCATCTCTGTAGTAGTTGTAGTAGTTTTTGTGAAAGTGGAGTTTCACTAACGTCTTCCTATCGCCGAAATGTTTACTAAATTGGACTATTTCATCCCGCTTGAAAAAAATATATATACAATTTTATCCTGGCCCTAATTTTTTAACATATCAACACTTCTTAATGATATTCATGGTTTTTGCATTTTAGTACATGTTTAAAAAATATTTATGTTACGTTTTATTTTATTATTGCAGGTAACCCATTTCATGTCGGAATTCCACTTGTAACGATAGAGAACACGAATAAGTCATAGTATAGAGATATAATTCAGTTGCAAATTCAGGGAAACCCTATTTAAAGAGAAATGTCGTTGAATTATTTTGAATGACTCTTTTTGTCTGAGAGTCACTCATTGTATGAAGCAAGCTGTTCTATTGTGAAGGTGCCACAGATTCAAACGAGCGCGCTCCAGGCGACTTCTTTTTTGTGTGTCCATCCACTTTTTGGAAATTTTAGGAGGAGACTGTGACGAGGATCGCAGCACCTTTGATGGCGCGTTCGTTTGGAATTAGCTCTCGAAGATAAGAAGGTGCAGGTGTATTTATTGGTCAGTGACAAAATCTTCTGATCAATTCGTTTCATTAAAGGGAGCCACTGGAGATCTTATTACCCCCCCTTTCTCACCAATTCTCTCTCATATTTCGTCCACTCTTTTAATTTGTTTCATTACGGGGAGCCACTGGAGATCTTATTACCCCCCTTTCTCACCAATTCTCTCTCATATTTCGTCCACTCTTTTAATTTGTTTCATTACTTTCATATTTCTCTCACTCTCTATTTTGTTTCAACCCTGTCATATTTATCACACTCTCTTTATTTCTACCCCTCTCTGATATGCACTCTTTATGCCTCGTATATTTCTCCGTTTCTCTTCACTCTTCCGTCATATTCTCTCAATCTTGTATAAATATAAATGCATAAACAAATCTATCAATGAATAGAGGAGAGCTCCATCTTGTACAGCAGTGACCTTGGTTTTATCCTTTTTTCTACTTCCGGGAGCATCTTTCTATGATCAAATGTGAACACTGACACACACAAAGACAACACACCTACACACACACTCACACACACACGCATATGTGTGACTGTAGCCTATGTTTGTCATCTGCTCTCCACTAACTAAATATGTAAGCAGTTTAAAAAACCACATTATAATTTGACTAATTTGTGGGTAATCGTCGCTACAAAATTATAGGATTAAATTAATTTAATAAACCAGAAGACAAATATGGCCGCCACATTTGAAAACTTAAAGAGTCTATCTTGTGTGGACTTGAGGAAACTTGGCACTAACTGTCTGATTGAATAATGAAGACACAGACAAGTACTAGACACAAACAATAAAAAGGTAAGCCAAAATTGTTCCTCGTTTAATTTTGACAATGAATGATTGGCGACGTGAGCAGGTTGCAGTTTGTGACGTTTGTATGTGTGGGCCTAGGGCCGTTCAGAAATAACGTTACGCGCCTAAGGGGAGGAAATGGTGGAGAACATTTGAGACGATGTGTGAAGAGGGAGAAGTGGCGATTGATATTTTCATCTTTAAATGATATTCCCATTTTAACAAGTTTCACATCTTCTCTCATTCTTGTCACTCTCCGTGGAACATAAGGCAGCAACAATGTTGCACCATGCCTCCCTATCCTGGGCGAGCCATCTGACCTCACGCCATGTTTTATATAATAAACTATAAATAACTATATAGTTTTTTTTTTGGTAATACTTATACGGCAATGACAATAAAAGTGCAGTGAAACATCACAATTGTGAAATTGGAAATAGGGTAGGGTTTTTGGTAGGGTGGGGAGAACAGTTTTGTTAATCTACTTCATATTAGAAAAAAACAAAAATGGGAGGGGAGGTCTAGGTTTATGTGTTCATGGAGAGAGTAAGAATTAAATATGGGTCAACGTCGATTGACATCATTTATGGACGGCCCCTTTTGTGTGTAGCTTATATAAAAATAGATATGACTTATGTGAGTTTGTGTGCACTAAATATTGACAACAAAGACTAAGACACAACTAAATATTTGGGACCCAACTTGATTGTTCATATAACAATGGTGTTGTGTGGGACAACAGATTGACACCAAGAAAACTGGTTCTGGACATCCCTAACAGCACACTATGTTGGTCCAATATTGGTATAAAATTAGACCAAGATTTAAATATTTGCTCAATATTAGACCAATACTGGACCAATATAGTGTGCCTTTAAGGAACTATATTCCCATGCCTTAATGTTATGTATTTCACTGGTCGTGTATATCTGGGACCGTAAACGTTATAAGACTGAAAGCCATCAATTTACAAACTCATGCCCCACTTTACGTGCATACAGAAACGTCCCATGAAATTGAACTCATAAATAAATGACCTCGTTTATATCTGTCTGTCACATCTGATTGGCTAAAGTGAGTGTCACACGCCCATGCGGATGTGTCACGTGGCATGATGAAGACATGGCGACTAATGACGCTGTCCAAAAGTGTTCACGGAAGTAAGTACGCCTGCACATGTAATTTATCATTTAAAAAAAATTGGTCGCGTTATAACAATATTTATTCAACTCTTGGTGGTATTGATAAGTTTAGCCAAAAAGTTGATGTTTGGAGGGTCATTGTGGTACAGCGACAGTGCATTGTGATTGCCGCACCGAAGGTCCTGGGCACGAAGGGCAATGGTAAAGGCTAGGATTTCTTCCCCGGTTCTGGAGAGTGCCCTTGAGTCTATCTAGCTCTGATGAGTACCTGACAGTCGTTGGATATAAGTAAGCCGGATAGCCATTGTGCTGGCCACACATCCCCTTGTACACCGTGGCCATGGAGACTTGTGAACGACGCTTCACTATGCCCTATAGATTAAATTGGTCTGAAGGGATACTTACATGTTATTTTGATATAAGAGGTAAGATAAGATAATTCCGGTCACCATCAATCTAGATCTGAGTAACAAATTGGAGATAGATTGCCTGTAACTTGAATTTTTAAGAAAATACTTCGAGTGATGATAAGTGTTGTGTCCGGCTGGGCATTTTGTTGGAAATGTTGTGTTAGTCTGTCGGGAGATTAATCTAAAGACGGAGATAATTATTAATAATAAGTAATATCATTAACTAAGGACTAACACGATCCCCTTGTCTAATATTATTTAACTAGTGATTATGCCCGTCAAAATGACGGAGAAATGAATGACTACAATGTATTTTGTTAAGAAATAAAGATAAAAAAAAAACAATATTACAATAAAAACTGTAGTGTGAACGTTATTTAATTGTTATGCAGTATTATATTTATTCGTCATATTCAGTTTTACCTGTGTTGATTTATCATTTTTGCTTTGTGCTAGTAAGTAGTATTCTTAAAGGACAAAAGGTCACAAACACCTGTTCTCATCCTGATCACTAATACCATCGCCCCAAGTGGTCAACCATATTTGTTGCACACTTGATCGCGCCACTGAAAATCAACTTGCGTGCCAATAGTAGTGCCTGTAGTTGCCGTGTCCGGTGTGTTTTTACTATACTTCCTTACAACTGACTAGTAAACAACGAGGTAAAGTTGTATTGTAGTACGCTCGTAATGAAATTCTAGAATAGAAATGAAAAAAGCTTCAGGAGATAAATTTGAAATATAATATCCCCTATAAAGGTTGCATGTCGGTATGTATTTCTCTGGGTTGTACGTAATAATAACGCCCATTTTCACTCATTGTGATTTACAATATTAAGGTGTAAGGCGTATTATGACCATTACATACCGTGGGATTAAGTTGCCAACAGAACGCTCAGCTATTATTTGTTTACGTTTAGGTCTGAGTCAGGTCAGGTGTTGCCAGTATAGTAAGAAAGGAGATTGTAGATGACAAGAAGAAGGTAACTTCTGAGAGAATAAACCGAACGCGCTTACTATACAAAGCCATGGGGTACGGTAGCCGAGCGGCAGCGCGTTCGACTGCCGATCCGATTGTTCTGGCTTCAAATCTTGGTGGAAGCTAGGATTCCTTCCCAGGACTTGAGGGTGTCCCTGAGTCTACCCAGCTCTGACATTGGTTGGGGTAAAGTAAGGGCGGCTGGGCATCGTGCTGACCACACATAAACGTATGCCGTGGCCACAGAAACTGGTGAACGCTGCTTCAACAGCCCTAGGATCAGTTTGGTATGAAGGGTACAAAGTAAAAATGGTACTTTACTTACTATCCAAAACTAATGTAACAAAAAAAATGTAAACACATTTTTACAAATATTTTTCACTATAATGCCCCTATAAAATTAATGTCACTAAAGTTAACATAATGTCACCATAAAATTACAATCATATCATCATAATACACTGATCTATAAAAAGAATGGATTAGGCGCGGAGTAACTTCCTTGAAGAAATTTCCGCCATTTTCTTTATACTGTCACTGATCAGTATGTCACAGATCAATATATATAATTACCTTGAGTTTATTTATTTATTCAGATGTTTGTTTCTGTTCTATAGTCTCCTAAGCTGTTTGACTAATCGGGTTAAAAGTTAAATGTATAAATTGGAAACGTCCTCCAAAAGAAATTTTAATTTTATCAACAATATTGCTTAATTCGTTAATTTATTTTTAAAAATAAACTTAGACCTATTACTAATCACCGTATGTTAAGGTTATAAGACGGGCGCCATTTCCGAATTATGTCTCTTTGAAATGCTTTCAAATTTAGTGTGTTTCGGGACCGGGTTTTCCCGTACTGCGAAATATTGCTGTCTACTTTTGTTATTATTTACTTTTTTATTGTTTGGTACATGTTCTTTCTTTTCCTTTCCTTTTGATAGTATTATTGTTAGTTTTACATTACATGTATTAATACAAAATCTGAAGCTTAACAGCAACTATTCATATGCATATTGTTTAAAATGGCAGCAACAAAAATTCCGTTCCGATCTATTTATAGATCAGTGTCGCAGTAAGTTTTGGACACAATTTGGTTAATATCGATAATTCCGGCGGATCTGATTAGATTTCCCTGTCTTCACTTTGCTCAAACCAATTTAATAAGAAGGCGCAATCCATTCTTTTTATAGATCAGTGTCATAATCTCACCCCAATTTCAGCAACAATGCCACCATAACTTCACCACAATGCCCCCGATAATGTTAAACGAATGTAACAATTGTGTCATCTAAATGTCACTACAATGTAAACACACGACATAATTATTGTGTCACCATTTATGTCACCGTAACGACATCGTAATGTCAGTCAAGAGTCCACCCATAATTTCCACCAAAATGCCACCAAAAAAGGTCTTTGGTGTACCTACACACAAAAACAAATGTCTAAACATAGCGACATACCAAGTGGATACCCGTGTTAGAATTTGTTATTTGGACAGTGCGATATATAATGTAACATTATAAGATGATATTCATTTCGAAGAGAAACAGCCTTAAGATGGTGTATGCCTATCTTTGTGTTCTTAATACTTCTTTTGATACCCATTGCAAATACGTTGTGGAAATTTAAAACACACACACAAAAAAGAAGGATTTGTAATTGATATTACCAGTAAGGTGAGCGGATTCACCCCCCCCCCCCTTACTCCCAAACGATAAAAACCTAATGGTGACATATAGTGACATAATGATGACATAAAGGTGACATTATGCTATGAATGCTGTAGATGGTGGAGTAAGACGAATGAAACCGCCCCCCCTCCCCTCCCAGCCAAGCCTACACACACACACTACTAAAGAGACAGTCGGGTAGCTTTTTTCACACCTCTGCAAGGTGCACTTGTATTCCGCTTCCACCTCATATCAGATTATCGGTAGATTAGTTGTAGGTCTGGGCGTGAGGTTGGTTCCCCCATGATGGTATCAGCAGCAGACGCCATCACACGTCTCATTGACGTAGTCCGTCGGGTCGCTTTAAACTGACAGCGTCGACAGCGACATCAGAAACAAACAACAGCAGCAACAGCAGCATCAGCAGTTAAAAAATATTTTTTACCTTTTAAAATCATATTTAATTATGTTTTTTTTAACGTGTAAAAACTGTCCCAAAAGTGTAAGGACACCGAGCTATCTTTTTTTTTTATATAGATCAGTGGAGTAGGGAGCACAGAGGACAAGGCTAAAATACAAGCTGTAATCAAAGACTATAATAAGATGAACCGCTTGCTTTGATATTTCTGCTATTTGATAACTTCAAACACTCTGTTTCGGAATTTCCGATCGCACACGACCAGGGGTCGGCAACCTAAGGGACGCGTGCCAAACTTGGCACGCAAAGCGATTTTCAAAGGTACGCGAAAGACCTCCAAGAGGGTTTTGTAATTGATACAAAAAAAATTCCGGTTCTAAATTAGGAAAACTGACTATTGATTTCTCTGAATGACATAGCGACACATTTCAGTGATTTTGCATTTCCAAGCACCACTGGAATGGATTTGCATTGAAACTGGACATATCTTGCCGTGAAATCAATTTCAAAATATTGACTGATGCACATCCCTATAGTAAGGGATCTATTAAGTTGGAAAGTTGGTCTTTTTCAGTAGAACATCTATGCAATCAAAGCGGAGTTTTCTAATCAAAGGCAAGAATTTCAAATCGATGAACTCATTTTGTTAATACCACATCAAGCCTAACTGGTTTGATATTATTACAACCGTATTAGATGTAGATCTTTTTTTAAGTGGCGGAATATTGGCGATTTTAAAATGCAGCAGGTTGAATTTTAAACATTAAAAAAATGGGCATACTAATGTGCCCATTTGCCGAAAAAGTCTGGAAAGAAGCTGCTTAGGAAAGTCATCTGCTTTTCTCAACAACTAGGCATTCACTCTTTTACTTTCAGCTTTTGGTTCAACTTACTCTTTTGAACAGATTTTATCACACATGCAAGTTGTTTTAAACATTGGGCTGCAAAGAGGTAACTTACAATTGACCGCTCATTAATTCATACAGATTGATTACATTTAATAGAGTTTGTATGCTCATCTTCTTTTATTTAACATAATAAAAAGTAATTCTAAAACAAATGTATTTGTATTATTAATTTGATATAGATAAGGGACTTATTTAATTGCACTACATTATGTAATTTTTGTATTTATTAATGTTTAAAAAATAAACTCATTTAATGGACAAACAATGCAGGAAATGTTTATTTACAACTTTTTAACGTAAACTATTTTAAACCTCTAATAATTAAATCTTGTAATGAATACCATAATGTTGGATTATATAAAGAGATAATAATTAGTCAGTAATATTTGTTATATTACTTTTTTTGGAATCACTATTGAATCAAATGTGGAAAGGTTTGTTTTAATTAAAGGGAGATAACTAACCCGTTTTATTTGAGCTAATATTTCTAATGTTTCTTTTATAATAGAATAAATGGTTTACAATTTTTAACTTTGAAATGATCTAACTTTAAAAAGTATTTGAAAATTATATAAATATTAGATCTATATGACCAAAGAATTTATATGTATATTTTCTAACATTACATTAACTACCCAGATTGTATGATTACTACGTATCTAATCCGCTTTACGACATTTGATATATTAATATATAATGCTAAAAAACATTAAAGGGGATTTCAGTAACTGAGATAAAAATATAATTAATATTAGCAGGTGTTAACCTCACCTTGACTAACAAATAATAATGTTAAGAAAATAATTACCATTCATTTTTTAATGTAAATGTTTAAAAAAAATTATTGCATTTGTTATAAAAGCAAATCAAGAGGATGCCCATTTTTATAGTCATAGTCAGTACTTTAAGTTTTATCCTAAGTCCTTATAGGTAGCCAGTGCAATGTCTTTATTGATCCTTTATACATATTATTGAACTTCCTTCGTTGTTCACAACATTTTTTGCAGCCATGTTTTGGACCCTTTGTAGTTTTTTTCAAATCACACTCTGGCAGTCCTATGTATAGACAGTTAGCGTAGTCTAACTAAGAGATTACCTGGCCTACGATTAATGTCTCACATTCCTCTTTTGTTAGAATGTTTCCAATACTTTTCCTTTTTTTTCAGATTCCACATTGCAGATTTACATTTGTTTTTGTTCTTTTTTGTTTTACAGATCTAAATAAAGTGAACACTAATGTTTAAACACGTGTAATAACGTCTCGTCCTAGATATGTATGCAACAATAAAAGGCTAACAAGTAAACGCGTAAATTCATAAGTAAACGCAAAATTATAAAATAATTTACCCAAATAAAATAATTGACTCTTAAAAAAAACAACGCTTTACATATTGAATTTAAAAAAAAGAGAATAATTTTAGTGTTTTTACTGTAAAGGCTAAGGGATTTGTTTGCAGGATTGCAACAAAAGTGAGGGAAAGAGTTAGCATAAATATTTAATGTTTCTTTAGAAATTGGGACAAGTGAACATTGTGTCTAGTTTATGTGTTTCGTGTTCTTTTATATAACACTGTCAAGGTTTGACAGCAAGTCAGTGTAGGCGTGTAGGCCTATGCTGTTTGTTACATGGCGTAAAATCAAAGTGAAGGTGTATAAGAAGAAGAGAGTTTTGCCCTAATTGTTAGGAACGGAGAAGGCATACAGAAGACATGGATAGACAGAAGAAGTGGAGCAGCAAAGAGAGAGAGAGAGAGAGAGACATAAATTCATTCAGACAGATACATAGACAGAGAGTTACGATAGATGGATGGATCATGGACAGACATATAGAAAGTAAAGATAAATAAATGGATAGAAAGACAGAGAGAGGCGTAGACCAGTAGACAGACAGGTAGACAGAAAGACAGACGTATAGATAAACATACAGATAGACAGAGAATCGGTTTGATCGACCGATAGATAAAAAAACAGACCCAGACAAGAGATAAACAAATAGATATATCGATTAAACAGACATACACATAGCTAGGTAAATAGACAGACCGACATACATATAAACAGACAGATTGATTGACAAACTAACTGAGATACAAATAGACTGACATCCAGACAGACATTTAGACAGACAGATAGATAAACGGGTAGACAGCCACAAAGATAGACAAACAGACAAATAAATAGTTGCTAGAGAGACATACACCCATACCGATAAACAACATCCTATAACTATAACCGAACATGTATAACTTAGTATGTTGGCCTCTTTCACGTCTACTCTTCGGGCGAGGGTTAATTCATAATTTCACAAAATATCATGTTATTGCTGTTTCTTGATCTACATAATGTAGTTGGGTCAGGTGGCACTGTTTTACCTTACACGGTTGCGGTCTTTCTAGTTTTGTTTACCTTGAATTTTTCACATAATTTGCTAAAAACTTCACACTGAACATAACAGGAAGTAAACACGTTGCCTACGTCATTCGTTTGTGCGTAAATCGTCATGAAAAACAGCAGCCTAGGTTTTTATAGTTCTTTTTGATTGTATAGTCACGTTTTAATAGGATATTATTATCAAAGCAAGCGGTTCATCTTATTATAGTCTTTGATTATAGCTTGTATTTTAGCCTTGTCCTCTGTGTCCTTATAAATAGAACGTTGCTTTTTTTTTTTTAAATAATTTTTCTTAACATAAGTACGTCTATACGCGTGCATGTTTTTATTACTATAATAACACTACATAATAGCACACAACGGAACACCATATTACAGCACATCGGACCAAACTGCAACACCAAACATTACAATACACTACACATATGGCACGTTGAATGAATTAGAAATCCTACTTTAGCCACACTATTATCAACAGGTTGTCGACCCCTGGTCTGATGTATTTAAAAAAAATATATAGAAGCGTCTTTTAGATAATAATGATACGATGCCATATACTCGACACAAGAAAAAATATAGTCTATATCTATATCTGGACATTTTATTTGGGTATATTTAGTGATGCTATAAATGTTAATTTATCCAATATGCACGAATCGTTGACATTGTTGTTAGAAGTGATAGATTACTTTGTGACATTTGAGTTGGATGATGGATTACTTTGCGCTATTAACGTTAGATCAGCCCATTATCTCCCCTTAATATAAACCCACACAACAATAAATGACGTTGAGTAAGAAATGAGAAACTGGAGATCTTCACATTCATCCATAGGCGACCATAGGATAGATTTTTTTAAAACAATTTCGTTGACGTTGATTCCGTTTCTCACTTGCCACTTCCTCTTTTTCAATCTTTCTTATCTCTGCCTCTCTCATTCATATCTTGTGTCTCTCTCATTCATATCTTGTGTCTCTCTCATTCATATCTTGTGTCTCTCTCATTCATATCTTGTGTCTCTCTCATTCATATCGTGTGTCTCTCTCATTCATATCTTGTGTCTCTCTCTCATTCATATCTTGTGTCTCTCTCATTCATATCTTGTGTCGCTCTCTCATTCATATCTTGTGTCTCTCTCATTCATATCTTGTGTCTCTCTCATTCATATCTTGTGTCTCTCTCTCATTCATATATTGTGTCTCTCTCATTCATACCTTGTGTCTCTCTCATTCATATCTTGTGTCTCTCTCATTCATATCTTGTGTCTCTCTCATTCATATCTTGTGTCTCTCTATCAAATTGTTAAAACGTTTTCAATTGAATTGGACACGGTGGCCGAACGGCAGCGCGTTCGGATGGCGTACCGAAGGTCCTGGTTTCGAATCCTGGTGAGGTCTAGGATTTGTTACCGGGTCTCGAGGGTGTCCCTGAGTCTGACCAGCTCTCATGGGTACCTGACTATAGTTATGGGTAAAGTAAGGGCGGCTGGGAATTGTACTGGCCACAACATCCTACAATCCCCCTACTACGCCGTGGTGGACGCTGCTTCACTGGCACTATGTCACTTTTCAGTTGAACTCGGCTGTCTATTCGACAGAAAGATGTGGTTAGAAAATGAGCGGGAAATAAAAAGCCAAGCCAGAGCAGACTACCACAAAGAAGTTAGTAAAACACTATATGGCATTGTGTAGGAAATAACAAGCTTAAACATAAACAGTTAAAGGCTGTTGTTGTTGTTACGAAGATGAAAGATGAATGCGTCTTCCAATATCATTGTGTCTTTTGTGGTGGTCCATTAGGTCTATATGAGGCCCTCTAAGTCCTCTTGCATATGCCACACTCATAGGTTGTGGCTTTGGGATTTAGCAATGATTTGCAGAGTGTCTTTGGCACCTTTTTTCATCCCTCTCTGTTCCGTCTTTGTTTTGTGCCAAGTGTGCGCCAGCAGTGATTGCGTTTCATTTCTTGGTTAGGTCTGCGGCTTTCTGCAATGTCGCCTTAACAGTTTCTCACATTTTGTTAGAATGCAGTACATATAGTGAAATTTGACGTCAATACTATTACTGTAGAACTCTTCATGAACTTTTCAGCAAAATTAAACCAAAATATAAAATAAACTATATTAAAGACATCCAACTATACTACAGAATTTGAAAAATATAAGAACAAGAAAATGGATACAAGAAAAACATGACAACAACGTTAACAAAAAATGCCTTATATAACTGTAATAAATCGAGAAATGTAAAGACACAGCGTATAATTGTACTCAGACTTTATTATGTAATGAAGACTAGTACATTCAAAATGGTAGAACAAGGGCGTCGCTAACATACCAGGGGATTATGGGTAAACAACAAAAGGGGCAGCACTCTCACAGCTCACACAATGGAAAACAACACAACAAATAAACATAATGGTTGCAACATTCCTCCTCCTTTAATTTCTAGGTGGCCCAAGATCCAAATCGCTCTGGAACACGCCGAGTACGACCTGATGTTCTAGTTACTGGGGATACAGGTAACAACTGATTTTCTAGTGATGGTATTGGTATGTCCGAAACCCGAGGCACCAGGGCTGCCTGAGAGGCCGACTGATTTACTGGCGGAGCTTCCGTTGCTGGAATGCTCACTATTTCCTCCGGTTGTGCTGTCTGAAACTCAGGCTCTACATTGCCTCTAGAAGATGAACTGGTTGTGGATTTATTATGAACCTCTCCTGTAAGATCAAGATCCGGAATGTCCGCATACCTATTACGAATATGGTCTACATGCCTCTTAACCGTTCTTCCATCTGTCAGTTTGACGATATAAGAGAGCGGACCGGTCACTGACTCTACGGTCCCCGGCAACCACTCGACTCTAGAACCACCACTATGAGTATAAACTTTATCACCTAGTGCGAAATTGCGTGTCTTGCAACCTTTATCGTGCGATTGGGCCTGTAGCGCTTGTTTTGTCTCTACGCGACTTCTCAAGTCAGCCTGGAGCATTGAAATGGGCGTACGCAGGCACCGGTTCATCAGCAACTGTGATGGAGTCTCTTGGGTTGTGCTTTGGGGCGTCGTTCTGTATTTGAGCAAGAATTTGTTTAGCCGTATTTCCCACGGAATAATATTTTCCATTTTCCTGATGCTAGACTTGAAGATTTGAACTGCCCTTTCTGCAAGTCCATTAGTGGATGGATGTCTTGGAGCCGAGCGGATGTGTTTAATTCCATGCCTTGTGCAGAATCTTTGGAAATCATCACTAGTGAATGCCGTACCATTGTCCGATACTAGAGTGACAGGAAGACCATGAGTTGCAAATATTCCACTGAGTGCAATGATAGTTGCCTGGGTTGATGTATTAGGAACATTAATCACTTCCAGCCATTTCGAATGGGCATCAATTACAATCAGAAAGAGTTTACCCATGAAAGGACCGGTATGATCAATATGAACCCTAGACCAGGGAGAACTTGGCCATTCCCAAGGGTGGAGCTCTGCCACCGCTGGTATATTTTGATTTTTGTCACATGACGAACACTCTCTGACTGCTGACTCAATATCGTGGTCCATTCCTGGCCACCAGACGTAACTTCTGCCTGTAGCCTTCATCCTTGATATACCTATGTGAGTATCATGAAGTAGGCACAAAACTGCCTCGCGACATTTGCTAGGAACAATAATCCTGTTTCCCCATAGGAGACAGCCATCCATGATTGATAGTTCCTCCTTCCTAATGTAAAATGCATTATAACACTTATCAACTTTGCCTGGCCAACCCCACCGGACCCATTGAAACACTTTTGACAGAACACGGTCCCGTTGCGTCTCAGTCCGAATCTCCTGAGAACTCACTAACGGAGCAGCTGAGTCGACCATGTTGACAACCAAAACCATCTCCTGAGGCATTGTTACAGATTGAGGTAGGTCCGGGAGTGGGAGTCGACTCAAAGCATCCGCATTAGCATTATCAACTCCTCGCTTGTATTCAATGCTGTAATTATAGGCAGAAAGTGTTAATGCCCATCTTTGTATCCGTGCCGACGCCATAGCTGGAATTGTGCAGTCATGGCCAAACAAGTAGGTCAAGGGCTTGTGGTCTGTCACGAGGATGAATCTATCATTTCCTGTTCGGCCATAAAGATATTGATGGAATTTAGTGACCCCAAATACCAAAGCCAGGGCCTCCCTGTCAATTTGTGAATAGTTCATTTCAGCTGGATTCAAGCTACGGGATGCGAATGCTATGGGTCGGTCTGTACCATCGTCATACCTATGACTTAGCACCGCACCGATTCCTTTCGGCGAGGCGTCACATTGTACCAGAAGTGGTAAAAGCGGGTTGTAATGAACCAATAAATCAGAAGTACTGATCATGTCCTTTGCATAGTGAAAAACTGTTTCCTCTCGTTTCCCCCATTTCCAAGAAACGTCCTTTTTCGTTAGCTCGTACAATGGTGCAAGCTCAGCAGAAAGATTCCTGAGGAACCTAGAGTAGTAGTTTATGAGGCCAAGAAAACTTCGAAGTTCAGTTTTGTTTGTAGGGGTTGGTGCTTCTTTTACAGCCTTCACCTTCGCTGGGATAGGATGAAGACCCTCCGCGTCTATGCGGTGACCCAGATACTCAACTGAAGGTTGCATGAACATACATTTGTTTTTATTTGCCTGCAGCCCTGCTTGCATGAGGCGCTCAAGCACAAGTTCAACATTTTTTAAATGCTCGCAATTATCTCGCCCTGTCACCAGAATGTCATCTAGATAAACGCAGACACCTTTTAGTCCTTTCAATACATTACAGATAATTCTTTGAAAACAGCCCACTGCTGCGTTAACACCGAATGGGAGACGTTTCACTTTAAACAGGCCCATGTGAGTGTTTACAGTCAGATATTTGTGGTACTCCTCATCCACGGGTATCTGTGAATAGGCTTGATGCAAATCAATTTTTGTAAATGTTTGTCCACCTCTTAATTCTGCAAACATGTCTTCAATTCTAGGCAGGGGGTAAGGGTCAACCTTACAGGCTTGATTTATCGTTACCTTGTAATCACCACAAAGCCGTATTGTGCCATCGGTTTTCAAAACAGGCACCACGGGGGCTGCCCAATCGCTGTAATCAACCGCCTCCCATATGCCAAGTTCTACATTCTTATCAATTGCCTCTTGTACTTTGTTCTTGATGGCATAAGGTACTGGTCTGGCCTTAAAAAAACGAGGTTGTGCTTCTGGATCAATGAAAAATTTGACTGGTGGACCATTGTATTTGCAGAGGCTTCCTTCAAAAATAGCTGAATATTTCAATAGCAAGTCATCAATAGTCACGGTTTGGATATTATTGATGCTGTTCCAGTCTAGGCGAATAACTGTTAACCAATTTCGGCCAAGAAGTGAAGGCCCACCACCAGCAACCACGACTAGGGGTAGGACCGCATGTTGTCCTTTATATGTCACATTAACGTTTGCATACCCATGCACAACGATGGGTTCTCCTGTATAGGTAGTAATAGCGCTGTGAAACTTCGACAGCTTAACGTCCTGGAAGAACTCTCTGTATGTATGTTGTGAAATAATTGTAAGAGAGGCCCCTGTATCCACCTGCATCCTTATGTCCCTAGACTCTACCTGTAAAACCACATCTATTGAAGGAATTTTCTTCTGTAATAAAGCAACACTGAATAATGAGAAACACTCATCAGAAGAGTGCTCTTCCTGATGTACAATGTTAGTCGGATTTGATCGTGACATGTTGGGGAACCTTTTGAACTTAGGTACTTCAGCCTGTGGTGGTTTGACATTAGTGGTTCTACAGGCTCTTTGGATATGACCCTTCCTATTGCAGCCATGGCAGATGGCATCTTTGAACCGGCAATCTTGCCTGAGATGAGACCCCCCACAGCCGAAACATGTTAAAGGAACCTTGGGTTTGACTTGAACTTGTACTTTGTTGACTTCCTGTAGGCCCACATTAGTCGAGGTAGCCCAGGCCGTGGCCGCCTCGAGTATGTCCTTTGCATTATACTCGGCAGCTTCCAATGCCAAAGCCGTCTCCAATGCCGTGTCGAATGTTATTGTGTCCGGCAGAGACAATAATTTCTTTTGCATGGCCTCGTTGTTTATACCAACAATAAAAATGTCCCTAAGTTGCTCGCTTAGTTCAGAAAACCTACAATCTGTTGCAGCCTGCCTTAATCGTACCACAAAACTTGCAATAGTTTCCCCCTCCTTCCTTTTAATTGTATAATATTTGAACCTTGAAACAATGCGACTTGGTGCTGGGTTAACGTGGTGCTTTACTAGTGACACAAGCTCAGCAAAGGTTTTAGTAGCTGGCTTCTCAGGGGCAGTAAGCGTTGATATTAAATGGTATGCATCTGGCCCAACAGTAGCTAAAAATACTTGCCGCCGTTTTTCATCATTTTCTATGCCATTCGCACCGAAAAAGTTTTCGAGTATATCTGTATACTCGTCCCAATTTGAACCAAGTTTAAACTCATTAATATGGCCGATTAAAGGCATTTTAAATATGAATTACTAATAATATACGTAAATATAAGTAAATATACAAGTTTATCCTCGTCGCCAATGTAATAAATCGAGAAATGTAAAGACACAGCGTATAATTGTACTCAGACTTTATTATGTAATGAAGACTAGTACATTCAAAATGGTAGAACAAGGGCGTCGCTAACATACCAGGGGATTATGGGTAAACAACAAAAGGGGCAGCACTCTCACAGCTCACACAATGGAAAACAACACAACAAATAAACATAATGGTTGCAACAATAACCTTATAATAATATAACCTTCGATGATGATGGGTAGAAATAAAATAATTGTCTAGGTCGATGTCAAGTAACGCTTTTTGTCTTGGCCACCGTTTTTGATTCTCATATGCCAGCTCACATATAAGTAGCGTCTTTAGTCTTTGGCACTATGTGTTCTGGAATTCTAACCCATGTGACTGGACTGGGATCTCAACAGCAGGATGTGCAAGCTCGATTATCCAGCTCTAAGTATCACTTCTATATCTGGGACTTTGTCTTGCCCCCCCCCTTCCAGAATTTTTAGTAATCTATGGAGGTAGCCGACGTGGAATTGATTGTTTCACATGCCTACACTTCACTGTCTATGTTTCGTACAGGAACGTTGGTAGCATTGTAGCCCTGTCTACTTTTAAATTGGTAGCTGTGCGGAGCTCTTTTCTTTCCTATATTTTTACCCGAACGCTCCCGAAGGTGATGCTGGCTTTTGCTATTCCGTTACAGATCGTAACAGATCTCGTCAACTATATTGACTTTTCGGCCCTTGACTGTGATTACTGGTTCTGATCGCTGTTTCCCCTTCCCAGGCTGATGCACAACCTCGCTTTTCTTTGTGTTGATGGTGCGACCGAAGTCATCACAGGCATTTTGTGGAATCGCCCCATGAGATATTGTGGAGACGAAACTAGTTCATTGTGTAAGGGAGGGGAGAGTTGCGCAGGTAGTCAGCCTCACTTTCTCATTCGGTCTATCATCAGACTTTTACAGTGCCAAAAGGAAGGAGATGTTACAGATGGAAATAGCTGCAATGGAATCATTGTCTTATTAGTGCCAGGAAAGGTTTCTGTCATGATTCCGTAGAAACTCTCCATCGCGAGAAGCAAGCTAGTTTCCAACAAGTGCTCTCATGCAGTGATCAGATTTCGTACTTTAAAACATCGTTAATCCGAGAAATGTATTCCAGAAACGATTTATATTCACTAAATTGTATAGATTTTGTAAATTCATGTTGGTAGTCTGTATCGTGATTCTATCTGGAAATGTTATTTGGTTCTTGTGGAATAGAACAGAATTTCATCAACATCTTTAACTTTTTAACTTTTACAAGACTCAACATTTGTTAAGACTCTTTGTATAAAATTGGTTCTCTTATCTCTTTTTCTTGGCTCTGCCTCTCTCTTTAAAATTGTTTGCTCTCTCTTTTCGCTCAAATAAATTTGTCTGATTTATATTTCTTTTCTCTTGAAAATGTCTCTCTCTCTAATTATTCCTCCCCGTCCTTTATCTCTCTCCTTTCTCTCCTCATTCTTTTATAACCTACCCAATTCCCCCCCCCCTCCTTTCCTTAAATCTTGGTATATATCCGTTTTAACAACTTACCTAGCATTCTCTCTCTCTCTCTCTCTCGATGTCTCTCACTGTGTCTTTATATAAGAATGAATAATGAAAGGATTACATTTCATGTCATGTTAGTCATCTGACACAACCAGCTTTTATTTCGGTCGTGTTTTAACCGTCCCTTTTTTTTTCTTAAACACTCGTTGACAGTTCACACACTTACACAGACACACACACACACACATGCACACTTTCAACAATGGGATTTTGTAGCCTTTGTTAAGCGCTTCTGTTGTGGTTTTGCCAGACATTTTAAGTAGAAAAATTGTATTATAATTTCTATGTATATATTATATATATAATATATAATATATAGTCTGATTTCTCTAAAGTCATAATAAACACATTTTTTTTTGCAAGCTTATTAATAAAAAAACCACAACTGCATTTTAAAATTGTAATCTTCTAGTTTTATAGTAGTACCAAAGACTATTGGTGAATACACATGATAATTATTCGAATATAAGAAAACCAGACCAGCAAGGGGCATAGTTGGAGTTCTGTGTTCCTAGTCACTGTGCCCCTTCTTCTTTTATTTGCCAGTCTGTAGAGCTGTCGATGCAGTCGATGCCAGACAAACTTATTTCTATGCATTTCTTTAAATAAGTCGTTCTGTGTTACTGTACAGTGTGTTGCTAATGGTAGGATGAGGTGGAGGTGACGGTGGGAGAGTAATGCAGGTCTGTGGTTGGTTAGCTTGGGGGCATTCAAGTAGGAAGCGGTCTACTGTTTCATGTAGGGGGTGGGTGGGGCAATGTCGACTGTTAGCTGGGCGTGTTGCTTGCTAGGCCCCATCACACCAATGAGCGTAACCACAGCTGACTTCTGTGGTCTTGACCTAACTGGGCTTGAGTGTTTCATTAACTCGATCAGACGCGTTAACATGTCCGAGCCGAAGGGGTATATTTGCGAAGACAGACAAGTGTTGCTTCTTGTGTTTGTGTGTGTGGTCCCAAGCGGTCTTTGAAGGGCCCACAGGGATTCATGGTTAATTATTGGGCTTCGATACAGTAATTGGCGTTCTACAGAATAGACTCCTCGTGTTGGTCTACAAGAAGAACAGCATACAATAGTGCTGTATTTGGCCGTCGCGTATCAATACTACGTCCCCGCATCACTCCGTTATTTCAACGACATTGGCCGTTCCAGTAGATACTTTTTCTTAACTCACAGTGTATGCGACGGGAAGCAAGTTTTTTTTTTCTGTAACAAGTTGAAACAAAAAATAAGGTGGGTTACCGGGTTAAATATAACAAATGTACAAAAACAAGTGTCTATATGTGGATGATATAGCCTATACAACAACAACAAAAAGTATAATAAGAATGGAGATAGTTGAGATTTCGTAATCCATATGATGGTTGTTAGGATTAGATTAGTTAATCATTGCATTCAGAAACACTCATAGAAATGAAACCTTAAATGGAAAGTAGTAATAATATATAAAGTAATATAAATATACCTTATTATATACAGAGCAATAATTTAATGCAACATTTAGGAAATCATAAAGATTAAAAAAAAACACACCACTAATTCGTAATGACACTTTTATTTAAATCCCTGTTTTCTTCTCTATCATGTATTTTATTTTATTTTAAAGACGCTGCTTTAGGCGGATGGCTATAGCATCTTATTTTACTCGTGGGTTTGACTTTTTATTTCGATCGGCATCCAAGTATGGAAATGGGTTACCTGAACTAGTCTGGAAAACCAGCAACACAGTGCAAGACTAGCCTTAAACCAAGCAATAATATTCTGTAAAGAATAAGCGTTCTGTAACATTTAAGATAAGATTATCAGTGGTAGGCCTACTGAAATATATAAAAAAAACAACTATAGTACAATGAAAGGGAAAAAAAAATAGTGTTGGGGCTTAATGTTTATATTCAGGTATATTTTTTTCAGTCCTAAGGGGTTTGGTGTAGGGAAGGGGGGGGGGGATCTTAACCCTATTATACATTAATCCAAAGCGTGTGCATATAGCGCCAGTCTCGCCTTACACCAAAGGGAGGTAACACTTGATATTTGCTTTGTTCACCGGAAAGACTAGCCACGGTGTTGAGCTTTGCAGCTCTTCAGATAGCTCCCCTTTGCTGTCTAGAAATAAATATAAAAAAACACCGCCACATTTCATCTTGACCTTTGCCCCTTTTATTTAGAAAATACCCTGTATTTCCTGTACAGAGGCGCCTACTTCCTCCTCGCCAGTTTCAGGGCTGTGTTTCCCCGGCTGAGGGGCGTCTTACCGAGGTGGGGCGCTGCAATAGTTTGGCGAGTCATATTACCTTTTTCCACTAAGCCCGTTATTAAAACATTTTTAAACATTTAATACAATATTATACAGTTATACAGCTCATTGCCACAGTTTAGGTACCAGCAACCCCTGGAAGCAAAGTCGTGCATGGCGCGAAGAACGATTTTTAAAGGCACGCCGAGTGGAAAAGAATTGTGACGGGACTTGACACTGGCGTTCATTGTGTTCTAATTTTAGCTTAGTTGTGTCTACAGTTTCTTAAATTATTGTGTTAATGATTTGAAAGGCGTAAAGGCTTGATACGTATGCACCATTAAGCAATTATTTCAACTCAAGCAAATATAAGGAAAGAGATAGAATAGGGCATGCGGATATTGAGTATAAGAGTATCTTTGGAGTGTACAGTAATTATCTAGAGCAGGGATAGGAAACCTTTTGATAACAGTGTGCCAAAATAGTATTTCCAATTCAGTCAGCGTGCCCATTGCCTAATGGTCATCCTGCTTTATCCCTCAAATTATTGTAGAAGTAGAAATCGTCCTTTTGGGGGGCTTTCGCGTGCCATTGAAAATCGCTCTGCTTGCCAAGTCTGGCACGCGTGCTATAGGTTGCCGACTCCTGATCTAAAGTATCCTTTCGTGTGACTACAAAGAGTCTGTGGTGGCGGCTAAGGCGTCATAGAAAAACGCCACAACTACCAAAAGCATTGGCTTATTCTTAGTGATTAAAGTTTTGATCATATTTATGCATTGGACCACAGGGCCAGCGAAGCAAATTCAATTAAATTCTCCGGTCAAAGCATACAAGAGGATAGTATGGCCAAACACAGTGCCAATCGCTTTCCCCCGCATCATGTTAGGTTCCCTAAGAACGAAATAGGCTCTGGGGACATCCTACAGAACTGAGATAAAAAACAACAACAACAATAATTGGATTCGAACCACACCATAATAACTTCGCAACGACACTCTAACACGCTGTGGCGACTTGTATACATAAACCATTACTTTCATAGTGCACTGACCGATATTCTTTATGGTTGTACAGGTCGATGCAAAGCTCAGAATTACAAGTCTTACCGAAAAAACAAAAAAAACAACTCTGTGAATTCTCACTGGAATGAAAAGAAAGAATATATAAATGCAGAGGTCAAACATATTGTGTATTATAGACATGGCATTTTTAATTTTATAGTAGCGTTTCTCTAGAACATAGGTTCTCAACCTTTTTCGGCTCAGGGCCCCTTTTTCCAATTTTGTATCGCTCACCGACCCGCCCCCCTTACCGTATTTAAATTAATTAGTCAATTTTGTAAAATAAACTGTATATCTTATAGCTTATGAAGTCTCTTCTAGAAGAAAGTGATACTGACTATAGAAGGTAAAGTCTTGGATAGATTCGTTTCTTGTCTGAAAGCAATTTAGGTGTATCTAATCTTGATGTTAAAAAAACAACATTTCCGGTATTGAATGAGAATAACTGACTGTTGAAACCTATGTTTCTGAATGACATGGCAACCCATTTCAGTGAGTTTAACTTGCATTTACAAGCGCTTGAAGAGTTGGATAACTGAAATTGATTTGCATTGAAACTGGACATATCTTGCCTTGAAATCAATTTCAAAACATTTAACTATTTCTCTTACTTAATGCAAATTAAGAAAGATGAGTGTTTTCCGAAGTACATTGAAGCAATGTGGAGTTTTCTAAACAAAGGCAAGACTTTCAAACTCATGGTTTCCATACTGCATCAAGCCTTAATGGCTTGATCTTACTACAAACTACTTAGATCTGGATCTTTTTAAAATTGAGGGATGTTGGCATTTGTTTCCCGTATCTCGTTTGGATCGTCCTCTCTGATAGGAACGACTTGATCCAGCGATGCATTGGAGACCGCGTGCTTCTGCAGTGGGTTCCAGGGAATACAGGTCTACGTGGAAACGTAAGAGTAGACCACCTTGCGAGAAAAGGTGGACTGAACAAACCCACGTCTGATGAGCCAGGCACCACGCCATGCTCATTTGAGAAGGCCCGTATAATGATGCGGAGGTGAGAGACTGAAAAATGGAATGAGCGTTGGGACAAATGACACAAATGTGATAACGGCTGAGAGGTCTGATGGCACCTGCCCCGACCCTAACCGCGCCGACCCGTGGTGGCGGCTAAATTGATCGGAACAATCATTCATATCACAATTCCGCACTGGCCACTGCCCCATTGGGGTATACTTTGCCAAGTTTCGACCTAACTTCGACTCGCGGTGTCGCTACTGTGGGGAGGAGGAGGACACAGTAGAACATATCCTGCGGGAATGCCCCCATCTCGTCTCGTCAGTTATAGAGGAGATGGGACGGGTGACCCACTTTCCACTGTTCTCTACGGAGATTTAAACGTGCTCAGGTGCACGGCAGAGTTCTTATCCAGGGCTATAATGGATTGATAATCTCAGCTCTCAGTCCAAACGGAGTACAAGTCTGCTCTGGCAATTTTTATATTTTAAACATCCGAAAAATGGGCATCGAATAGTGACGATTTCCGGGAACATCTGAAAGGAAGCTGCTTAAAAAAGTCATCTGTTGTCAAATGCATGGCATTCGCTCTACTTTCAGCTTTTGGTTTAATTTACACTAGTGAACACATTTTATCGCACGTGAAAGCTGATTTAAGCATACCAAGAAGGGGGGGCGTTATACGGCGGATCCGGTGTATAACGTTCAGCGTTATGCGGCGGATCCGGTGTATAACGTTAAGCCGAATGTGTCTAGGCCCTATAATGCCGAGCGTCATCGGCAGACCCAAATTTACGAAAAAATGTGAGAGTTAGCCTATATTTATGACTTATAACTTTATGACTTTATAGGTCTACTAATCTATACTATTCTATAGTCTATGGGCTTTTATTTAGGATCATATTCCTAGTTAAGTATTATTTATTCGTAATAGTTTATCGAACAATGCTCAAAGATTACTGCAATTAAGCGGAATACATACGTAGTAATTATACAAACTGGGTAGTTAATGTAATGTTTACAAATGTTCATATACATTCTTTAGTCATAAAATATTTATATAATTTTCAACTATCTTTTATAGTTTGACCATTTTAAAGTAATAATTTGTAAGCCATTTAGCCTACTCTACGTTTGGCAGTGACGACATCGCTCTCTCCTGGTTCATGAGCTATCTTCAGAATCGCTCCCAGACCGTCATGACCGAGTCCTTATTCTGTTCATGTCTGCAATGGGGTCGGTCCTCGGCCCAGTTCTTTTCACCCTTTACACCCAACCCCTCTCCTATGTCATCGAATGCCACAACCTTAAATATCATTCTTTCGCCGATGACACCCAGCTCTATAACAGTGCTGAGCCTGAAGACCTCGACGGGCTTCTTGCGTCCATCTCCATCTGTTTCCTGGACATAAAGATTTGGATGACGGAAAACAAGTTGAAGTTGAACTGTGAGAAGACTGAAGCTATAATTATATAAAGCTAGCTATATGACAGGCCGATTCGAAAGATAGAGCGATAGGACGATAGGACTATCCTTCATTAAATAATAGGGCCTATAATCCTATATATTTATAATTTATATTGGCCTATATAGCTATGTTTATACTGTTTGGCTCTATAGTAGTCTATAGGACTATAGGTACTAGGCCTATATTATAGTATAAGCTACTAGTCTAATTCTAGCCTATTAATAATTAGACTTGAGACTTAAATTAAATTAAGAAAAAGTAAAATTAGGCCTACAACGATTTATGTTGCAAAATATAAGTATAAGAAAGTAATGCAAAATAAGTGTTGAGACTTCTACACAAACAAAGCTTTATAACTATCTAAAACGCTATTTATTGTAGCCTATGTTTTATATAACGAGTTACTGACACGTCGATTGCTCGGTACATTAACTGGGTCTGGGTAACCATGGCATAGTCGCCATAGACGCTTGGTAAGCCTAGAATGTATAATAAATGTTTTTGGTTAAAAACTGGTTCAAAATGTAAAAAAAAAGTACAGTTCGATCCCTGGCATCTCGGTATAAAGTTTTTATGAAGTCATTATTTTTTTTAATGAACAACTAATATAATTACGCCTAAAAACCACTAGGCCCCCAGTTTAATTAACAAAGTCAAAGAACAAACAGCTGTTTCTTTCTGCCCCCCCATCGAGTGCGCAGACGCAGACATTGACCTTTTTTTTAGAATAATGAACAAAATGAAAAGGTCTATAGTCGGTACGAGACAGAGGTTAGTGTCCCTCACAACGTCCGATCTTCAGCTGGCCGACGCTACAGTGCCTTTCTGTCCGACTGTCAAGAGCCTTGGCGTCTATATGGATTCCACGCTGTCCACGTAGCCCCACATCTCCTTCCTTACCAAAATCTGCTTCTTCCACCTGCGTCGTATTGCCGCCATCCGTCGCTATCTCACTAAGGAAGCTTGTGTGAAGCTTTCATCGCTATCCTCTTCTCCCGCTTGGATTATTGCAATTCGCTCTTGGCTGGCCTCTCGGCCTCCTCCCTTCCGGGCCTCCAAAGTGTCCAGAACTGTGCTGCCCGACTGGTACTTAAGGAGAAGAAGTCGACTCATACTACTGCTCTGCTTTGATCTCTGCACTGGCTACCTATTAACCACCGGATCTCCTACAAGCTGGCTTCTCTCTGTTACAAGTGCCTGAATGTCTCTGCCCCGAACTACCTTCGCTCCTGTCTTGAGCTCTACACACCATCCCGTCCATTCCGCTCGGCTTCTGATGCAATAACTCTTCAGATCCCTCGTGTGAAGCTAGTGTCCGCTGGCGAACGAGCATTCTCATACGTGGGCCCGTCCGCCTGGAAGGCCCTCCCACTACAGTTTCGCCAGAGTCGTAGCTTCGACACCTTCAGGAGCCGGCTGAAGACGCACCTATTCAATTAGCAGTTTATTATTTTTCATGTATAAATTTTCGTCTTTTATTCGTTGTTTGTACTCTGTCTGTAACTGTTACAGCGCATAAAACTGTTCCCTACGGGATATGCGCTATATAAGTATTATTATTATTATTGTTATTATTAATGTGTAAGTTGATGTATGGATTTTAAAAAAAAGATGATAATAACAAACTGGAAAATTTTCTTTTTAAATATAAAACGCGTTAATGAGTTTCTCTATAGGCCTAAAGCTCCCTTTCTTTTGGTCATTGTCTTAAAACGGCACTAAATAAATTGTCTCATAAAAATAATATAGTTTAGCAGTTTGACTTTCCTAGTTTGGCACACTATAAGCAAAAGGTTGCCGACTTGCCCTAGAAGATATATTCTAGTGTGTCACAAAATAAAAATAATTTTTTTTACAGCCTTTCACAGCAGTAGCTAAAAGCATAGGTGTAATAACTTATGGTATAGTCGGGGAAAAGGAAATACCGAGACCTTTTATCACTGATTACAAGTGAATATTTTCAATTAAATATAATGTAAAACGATAGTAGTTTTAAAATCACAAGGCACTTTTAACCCTTCCCGTACCGACCTACTTCTATCTATGCTGCCTTCAGTTTCGCTATATACGCGCCCGGGACTGTAAGGGTTAAATATACTTTTTTTTAAAAAGCAAATCAGTTCTATCACATGAAACATTGAAGTCTAATAAAATACCTTGACCGATATAAAGATAAAGGGACATTTCTTGTTCTATATGCAAGGGGATGGAGCATACAAGTTTACCTTCTTTTAGAGTGGCATTATGGCACGGAATCGGCGCCGGTGCTAGGGATTTGGGGGCCCGGGGGGCTTGGCCTCCTTAGGGGCCCATGCATTTTGGTATTCGACATTATGACATGAGAAAACAAAAATTCGGACACTCCTTTAGGGCCCCCCACCTCAAGTAGGGGCCCGGGGGTACTTTCGAATTCGGAGCCCCCCCCCCTCCTCCTCCCCTAGCTACGCCACTGTATGGAATGTAAAGTAAAGTACCCGTCGGACCAGATTGATCATAGGGCCGGTGAGGCAGCGTTCATCAGTTTCAGTAGCCACGACATACTAGGGGGATGTGTGGCCAGCACAATGCCCAGCCGCCTTTACTTTACCCCCCAACTATTGTCAGGTACCCATCAGAGCTGGGTGGAAAAAAATCCTAACCTTCACAAGGGTTTAAACCCAGGACCTTCGGTGTGCCGGTCGAAGGCGCTGTCGCGCGACCACCGTGCCCACAAGCTTGACTTTAATAAGACAGAAAAAAATATATTTATACAATTGAAAACCATGACGAAAATGCCAGACTAACACAATTGATAACTCACTTACCCTTCAATAGAAACGTCTATACATTATTTTAAGCTAAGATAACATTTTTTGCTACTGTCTCCCTTTTATATTCAACAAGCGCTGAGCTATATGCTATATTATAATAATATTGTGCTGGCCACACACTTATTGTAGTACGCCGTGGCCACAGAAACAGTTAGGCTAAACAAGGGGTCGGCAACCTTTTGCTAACAGGGTGCCAAAGTAGGATTTTTTAATCATTCAGCGTGCCAACAGCCTAAAACTAAAAGTCAACCTGCTATATTATCGGCCTACTTTTTTAAAAGTTATTTTTATAGGAAAATTATTTTAACTCCGTAGCAAGACAAAGGAAAAAAGCTAGGAAGATTATTTAAACAGAAATTCGTTAATGCGTTTTAAATTTAATACAAAATTAACTTGTTTGTGATTATCATCCTCTTTATTTGCATTTATATTAAATACATTTTTTTTATTACCAAACATTCACATTTGTGGTAATTATTGTCTCATCATTATCATTTGGTAGTCAAGTTGAGGATATAACACTTGCAAATGTTTATTATATTTTTCATCTCAAAACTGGACATGTCCTTTAATATGATTTATTTTTTGAAGGGTTACTATAATTGTCGTTAAGCGGTATAGATAAGTAGTGATCATACAAACTGGGTAGTTAATGTAATGTTTGAAAATATACATATAAATTCTTTAGTCTTATAATATTTATATAATTTTCAAATACTTTTTACAGTTTGATCATGTCAAAGTTAAAAATTGTAAGCTATTTCTTTATTTTTAGCAGAAAAAAAATGGAAACATATTAGAAAAAGCTAAAATAAAACGGGTTAATTATCTACCTTTAATTTAAAAAAAAAAACATTTCCTAATTTGATTCAATAGTGATGCCAAAATAAACTATGTTTGTAAATGCAACTCGCTGAAATGTGTCGCTATGTTATCCAGAAACGTCGGCTTCCACGGTTAGTTGTTCTCATTCAGAACCGTAAAAATGTTGTCTTGTTATTAATTTAAAAAAACAACACATTTTGGAGGTCTCTCGCGTGCCATTGAAAATGGTTCTGCGTGCCAAGTTTGGCACGCGTGCCTTAGGTTACCGACCCCTGGCCTAAACACTGCTTCACCGGCCCTTTGGATCAATTTGGTCTGACGGGATTACTACACTAAGTTATATAAAGCAAGAACGAGTATGAGCTCTTTTCAAGGCATATATTGAAGGCTTTAAATTTGTTACGACTGTGACCAAGTACCAATTTTATTGTGTTGAATCAAATCAAAGACTATAATAAGTTGGACTGCAAATAACGAAAATTCTTTTCCATGAAGCAATAAGTTTGATATTATAAAAAGGTGAAATTTCACTTCACTTTCACAATCCATCGTTTTCTTTTGGCAACATTATTTGGAAATAAAATAAAATTTAATCTCCTACAGCTTTTGGTACAATCAGTAACGTGTTTTTTAATTATATGATCGAATAAGACCGGGAATGTCTTCATATGCGACCTTTTATGCATGCATATTTGTTAAGACTTGTCAATGGAAAATTAAAATCGAAAGTTGTATACAGCTGAAACATTTAGGCAACCTTAGGTGTAGTTTAAGACAGCGTTTTTGTAAAAAAGAACATAAAAGCTATATAAAAATAGAGCATGCGGTCCATCTTATTATGGTCTTTGATCAAATAACCCATTATGGAAGACAAGAACAGTTTATTGCGTTTTTATTTAACCAGCCTGAATATAAATGACAATTAATTTCACGTCTTCAGTCTCCATGCTTCAACCAGGGCTGTGGAGTCGGTAGATAAATGTTCCGACTCCAACTCCGACTCCGACTCCTCATTTTTTTGTACTTCCGACTCCAACTCCGACTCCGACTCCTCATTTTTTTGTTATTCCGACTCCGACTCCAGGTACCCAAAATTCCTCCGACTCCGACTCTTCGACTCCGACTCCACAGCCCTGGCTTCAACAGTTTTTTGCTACAATGACGGGAATGGTGTCTGTCTTATCGGCACACCTGCACGTCTAGACTTGCACATGTCATCGACCGTAGACGGTGTATATATCGCCAGATTTAACTCGTGTTTACAACATTAAGCCGCGACATAATTGGGTTGACTTATTGTATCCTGGTGTAGATCATCCGACAAATCCTCGACCAAGTCTCCATTAAAACAACAACAATACAGAAATGTTGTTCAGGCAAAAAAAGAAAAGTTTAAAAAAAAAGGCAAAGTCAAGATACCCTGCACAGAACTGCTGATTCCCGAAGCCGCATCCTTTCAGTTCGACCTGTATGCAAAAAGTACCTTCTGGGCGCGTATAGACCTAGTAGGCCACCAGAAGAGCTACAAAGTCATATGGAGACGTGGTCATCCCCGAAAATGGGGATGTACAACAGCACACACATACACGCATGATCATATGGCTGGTGAAGCAGCGTTCACCAGTTTCTATGGCCACGGCATACGATGGGATGTGTGGCCAGCACAATGCCCAGCCGCTATTAATTTACCCCAACTAGTGTCAGGTACCCATCAGAGCTGAATTGTCTCAGGGGCACCCTCAAGTCGCGGTAAAAAAAATCCTAGCCTGCACCAGGATTTGAACCCAGAACCTTCGGATCGCCAGTCAAACGCGCTGCTGCTCGGCCACCATAATATATACAAAAATATAAACAAACTATGTTAGATCTATGCATCTCTTTGCTTTTTAAGCTATTTAAGATTATACGTCTTAATAGTCCGTTACACTTTAATCTATCTACTTTGTATTAGTATGTCACGTGACCTTTATTGAAAAACAAATTGTTTGTGTTTTCTTTTGGTAATTCTAGACTGTGGAGTTGTCTGGATGGACAGATGGCCAGTTCTCAGCTCAGTTCCGAATTATGATAATAATAACTGGTTGTTCCAAGTTGATAAATATTCAATATCAAAATTGTCATCGGCCATATAATTTATTAAATCACTGATATAGAATCTAGCATTCAGTCAGTTGTGCGTGCGTCCATCGTATCAATTATCAATAAGATGTATTTTTTGGTTCAAAGGGACACAACCAAAATAAAAGACCAATGTTTAAAAAAATTATGGTTGTCTACCCTGAATTCTTTTTCTTTCCACATTATTTTCTTTTATTTGCCAGTCCCTTCTCTTTGACGAAAAACCTTAGGTTTGGGCCCCAGAGTTTTCCCTAAAAAGTGTCAAATTGAGGCCAGACTTGGTTTCTGATTTTTCTGTAAAGGGAGCACTGTTGCAGGATGTGCTCTGGAATCAAGTTAAAAAAGGTGCGTTCGTGGGTGCAACTGTCCGATTAGGTGCTGGTGACTTAGCAATCTGGTTTGGTCTGTTCTGAGTTTGTATATGGTGAAGTGCTAGTATTTGGGAAGGTGTGGCCAGTCGTCGTTTGCTGGTGAATTTGTGTTTCCATACCTATAAATTAAAATATATTAGTTTCAATAAACTGCAAAACGTGTGGGCTACATATTACCACTAGCTAACGCGACGCCAGAAATGTGTTTCTGGTTTCCTAACCTTAGTCATAATAATACGTGGCTGGCGTACTATGTTTTGAATATTAATTCGTAATTTAATATAACTTTTACATATTACCAAATAACATTCCAAACTTAAGAATAGGCCTAAATAACTTTTCAAACCTGTTTTATAGTCTGCATGTCTGATTAAGTCTTTAGAAGATATTATTTAGATATTGTTATAGATATTAGTTTTCATCTTATCAAACGCCACTAATTTATTAATCAATGACCAAATACAAAATTTAAATAAGAAAGGAAAGAATATTTACATCGTGTGCGCAATTGAGCTATATAACTGGATTGCTCAATCGCATATTCAGATATAAATGTGTATTATATAGATCAGTGGCATTTCCCAATCTGATCACATTTTTTGCTGCACTGAAATATATAAAAATCAAACAGACAACGAGCTGGAAAATATTTATCGTTTTCCTTGTGAGCACGTATAATAGATTCCATTGAATAAATCACGAAATAATCATACTACTACTTACTTACGCCCGTCAACCCCTGTCGGAGTATGGGCCACCAACAACAGTTCTCCAGATTCTTCTATCCTGGGCCATTCTCTCTAACTGGTTCCAGCTGAAACCCATCTTGGTGATTTCGGCTTCCAGGTCACGCCTCCATGTATTTCTTGGTCGGCCCCTCTTCCTTTTTCCTTGGGGATTCCATCGCAATGCCTGCCTTGTAATGTTGTTTGTTGATTTTCGTAATGTGTGACCTATCCAACCCCATCTTCTTTTCCTGATCTCCTCTTCAATTGGGGCTTGGCCAGTCCTTTCTAAAAGGCTGACATTGCTGATGGCGTCAGGCCATCGTATATGCAGGATTCTTCTAAGGCAGCTGTTGGCTAATGCTTGGAGTTTCCTGATGGTGGTCTTTGTCATCCGCCATGTCTCAGCTCCATATAGTAAGACTGACTTCACATTGGAATTGAACAGTCGGATCTTAGTGTTCCTAGACAACTCTCAGGACTTCCATATTTTTATTTAGCTGTATAACATCTGCACTTGCTTTTCTAATCCTTGCCTTGACATCTGCATCTGTTCCGCCCTGTTGGTCTACTATACTGCCCAGATAAGTAAATGACTGTACTTCTTCCAGCTGGCTTCCATTAAGGGTGACGAGATTCGTGCTAGTGGGGTTAATTTTCAGCATGCTACATTAAATATTGTCATGCACATACAACTCAGTGGTGCTCGTACTTTTATCAACATTAATTATGATTAATCAGGCGTTCACCCGTACCAGGCATAATATAGCATGGATATCAACTTTGAAAATAGTTATTTAATTTATTTTTATTACTTTTTTAAAACAATTTTGACTAATCGATATTAAGCTTACTTTTGATTTTCATTTTTTTTTTCAATATTACATTTTAATACAATGTTATACCTTTTCGTTCAACTCTTTGGGGACCAATTTAATCAGTAGACCTACGTAGGCTATAATAGCTCTGTTTAATCCTCTAGTTTAATATTACCACCAGTAACTACTAGTGTAGGCCTACTATAAACATAAACGATTTTCTTATTTGGGACACAATGCAAAGACTTTTCTTTTCCATTTGTAGTCAATTCCAGACAAACATATTGATTTGTATAGTGTGTTGGTTATGTTATGTTGCCCCGGGGGAGGATGTGCAATAGTACATGTCTGACGTTGGCTAGTATGGGACATTAAAAGCAGAAATGTACATAAACATATACTCGCAGTTTAACCTACTCTGATCGGTACATTTTAAACCCTCCCTCCCCCCCACCCCCACTCTTTTTAATTTTTTTTTATTTATAGCTTTGATTTTTCTTTTAACACTTATTTCTGGTACCTTTCTTTGATGTGAGTGACAGTTTCTCTTTCTTCTTGTCAAGAATTTCTGGGTCATTGTTCATCTTGCTCAGTACGGTACCTTTTTTCTCTCTCTTAAAAAAAAATTTAATTTAGGCTTTATAACTCTGATTTCCTTTATCTCAAATTCCCTAATACAAATTGTGTTTAGCCTTCCAAGTTCCCACACCAACCCAAAAAACGACCTTCAATTTTAGCACTGCTCGATAATAAAAAAAAGAGAAAAAGAATAAATAATAAAAGAAAGCACATACGAAACATACTAAATAAAGCCATCCCGGTCGAGTTTTACCAACTGTCCCCAAGAGTGACCTGTTCTCTTCACGTCGGCATCCAGGTCCCGGCGGCAGGTGTTACGTCATCGACCTCTCTTCCTCTTTCCCTGGGGGGGGGGGGGGTGGAGGGGGGTCCATGATAAGGACTGTCTACATCGTTTTTGCATGTGGCAAGATCGGCTGCCCGTTGGCATGTGCGAGTCCAGAGCCTCTAGAGCTCATCATTACTGATCATGTCTGGCCAGCGTATCTGCCAAATCCTCCTGAGTCATGAGTTTATGGAAGTCTGGATCTACTGTGGCTACTAACTAACTACTTAATCGTCTAGACTACATTACTCTAGTCTAAGAGTCTAGAGTCTGCAAGAATTTTTTTTAATTACGCAGGGGGAACATTTAAAGAAAAAAAAGAGAAAAGTAACAGTCGCAATTTTTCAAAATTAATATTGTTAGGTTTTTTTTTTCATTCCAAATTTTACCAAAGTACTAATTTGCTTCCGACGTCATTTCCTTACTGAATGCCGTCTGCTTAGAAATGTTTGTCTAAAACTTGACATTCCTCCATGACGAGTGGATAAATTCATAACTTGTCGTTAGCACGATATCAGCTTGCATCATCTCTCATCCAATCTACACGTTAAGTCTTCGTGTTAAAAAAAAACTAGGGTAGTGACGATAGTTGCGGTGGGTGGGGGGGGGGAGCTGATAATAGTAGATAGGTCGGGTGATACATAGCAGACCCTTTTAACACACTTAAATATCAGTTTCCTGTAATAGTATATAATCGCTCAACATGTGGCCAGGATTTGAATATTGGCAAAATATTGGGCTCCTTTAGAGTGCTCTTATGGATCTGACGGATTTGGGTTATCTAATGTTGAGGGTCAAGTGTTCAAATCCTCTCATGGCGGCCATCAATTATACCTACATTATACCATTTGTGAAATCATATAACTTGATGTTGAAATAATAAGCCTAAAACTTGATGGGGAAATCAGACCATTTGATTTTGATATTATCAAGTTTATACACGAGTCTACCATTAATTATGTGCCGATTAAATATAGACAGCTCAATTGCATTCGTTTAATTTTGAAGAAAAAAAAGGATATTTAAACTGGCATGTAACATGTGATATTTGCTGAAATATGTCAAATTTAAGCCTACATTTGACGTAAATGTTGTTTGGTAGTAATTTAATTAGCCTAAATTAGCATTGTAACTAACACACCTTTTTGAAGATGTTTTAATATCGACACGTCATTAGGGCTTCAAATTCTGACAGCTATGCCATAAAGTTTGCACGACCCTTCTCTAAATAACGCAGTTTCTTTAAAGATTCTAAATATAGTTGTTGTTTTTTGTGTTAAGCATCCAAGCGTTTGTCTGTCAGAAACACTACTGGCAACTCTTCAAACAATAATTTCTGCACTGACTACTTTGTGTGTAGGCTAAGTGTGTCAGAGAGAAAGAGGGACAAGGAGTATGACATGTGCGTGTCCCAAAATAAATCGCAGACGCGTAACGGTATAGATACGAAAAATACTTTATTTTATAAACAACTCATTAAAGTTGAATTGTATTTCTTAGTCATAATGTTACCGTATATTTAGTTGAAGAATAACTGCCAATAAACCTACTCTCGAGGCTGACAGCTCGAGATAGGCTGACACACAGAAAAAGTATACTTCAATTCTGTGGGCTGACCTGGCTACAATCGGGGCATCCACTGTCTTTTGGGGAAATAAGGACAAATATTAAAGAATGGCAGGCCTTAACACGACTTTTATTAATGCTTCCCTATCCCTACCGTCAAAGTAGGCCTACCCACCGGGGGGGGGGGGGGGGTCTTGACGTTATTCCCTATTGCACTTTTGATATATTGCCTTAGCTTACTTTGTATGGTTCAGAAACAAATGCCTCATCGATTAAGGTGTGACCTACTTAGATCGCAGCCTATATGCAAATCGTCTGAGCCTATTTCCTTTCACGAGACTTCTAATCACCTGGTCAACCAGGGGTCTCCAAACGTGACAAATGCGCCAATCATAAGCATGCTGTGCTAAGGAGATTATTCAATTTATACTGTGTGCCTCTCCCTTCCATGAAATCAAGTTTTAGTTTTCTAATATTAAAATAATTATTATTGCACAAATTTTGATGAAAAGCTGGGGGGAAAAGTGGGAGGTATAGAAAAACACCCATTATCATTTCTAGACACTAAAGTGTGGACCCTATTAAAAAGTATTATTTTAAAACTACGTGTGTTTGCTTTTAGCTTTAGGACTTTCACATTTTGAAAGATCTAATGCTGTCATATTGTCATAAGAAGATTTGTAGGTCTAAGCTCTAACAGTGTCTGTTTTGTGCTGGGGGTAAAATGGGTTGTGTGTTGTTTTGTTTTTAATACAAGAATGGGCAAAGAAATTGTACCGTATTATTATTATTTTTTTTTACAAAAAGGGGCAAGATTTAGACGAATTCAGATAAATGTATATAAAATGTATATAAGGTAGCCTAAGACAGAAAGTTGGAGAAACGGAGTGACCGACAGACAGATGACAGTCGGATAGATTGTGATAGCTCCACTCTGCATTAGGCTGACATTAGGATGGACTCACTGAAAAGTAGACAGATAGACGGAAGAGACCATAGAAAAACAGAAGGGTAGATAGATTGACAAATAGAGCAATGGACTGATAGATATACTCTAAAGATAAATAGATAGATTGATAGATGATAGACGGATAGATATATAGATTGATAGAAAAAAAAGATAGATACATCCACAAACAGAAAGAATAGATCGAGATCACTGATCGATTGCAGCTCTACAGTGTTTAAACTTTGACCTTTGAACTTTGACAGTTGATTTATAGAGGTAACAAGGACTCCGTCCCCCAATAACACAAAGACACATATAATGTTACAAATGCAACACTCGACTCCCCGAGGACTCGCTTCTCAAATATCGCGACTCGGTCCTATATTAATCTTCGCATAAACAACATTGATTGTCGCTATGCTTGTAGTGTCATTGTTACCACCAGCGCCGCAGTAAGGGGTAGTCGAAAGAGTTCAGGTCGCCATGGGCGCCTCCCGGTCAGCGCCCGATATCTTATTAAATATTGCGGGGTGGGAGAGACGCAAAATTAACGATAATTCCTGTCTGCGGCCTTGTGCAGACACGCTAAACATAGGCATCTATCCAATCCATGGCCCTAGTCGTAGGCACTTTGGCCTACCCTTACCGCTACGCCTATAGAAGGACAATGCCCTGTTATGATATGAATGGGATGAGACTCGATTGCTGGTCGTGATGTTAAATAATGATCTATAACACTATAACCGTGCCTGTGACAAGCTCTCTATCTAGAGTTGTCGGCCCTTATCGTTGTCTACATTCACCCGTTCGTTGCCATCTAGTTAGTTGTAATGCAGCGCTTTACCCCCTCTTTCACCCACACCTTTTTATAGGCCCCTACACATATATTCGCACGCCACACGAAGTCAACTTGAAAGGAACTATAACCTCTTTTTTTTTTTCAAGATTGTTACACTTGACATTTTTTATTGCAACTATTTGTTTTTGTAAATGACAAACTCGCGAAGGTTAATATCTTGGACAGTGCGACATGATGTGACATGGTGTATGTGTCTACTTATAGCTGTGTAGGCCCATGCATTTTGACATCCCTTATACAGTGGCATGTGGTGGGTTAAAAAGGGAACGAAGAGGCCTAAGCCTTGGGTTCTGTGTTTGGTCCATTGTGAATTGATGATCTAGATTCCGTCCATCAATCCAAACGAGAGCGTTGTTAAAGCTTGTCATATTATTTATGCGTGCTTCAACGATGTTTATTATGATTTGAATATATTTATTATTGTTTTTTTTTTAGTAGGCCAATTCAACTTTATTTTTAGTCTTAGAGAGACCAAAAAATGTATTTCAAAGATTGGGAGAAAGTTAACAACTAAATCATGCCCAATCCCAGTAAGTTATAAAGAAACTATGAAACCTGATTTCAGACTTTTATAAACAGATGCCGTCTCAGTAACGACATTTAATTCAGTCACAGAGACGGGATAAACCTACACTTACATATTGAATGTATTGATTCTCAAAATGACAAGTTAGTTGAAGACATCACCAAGAGATGTAACAGTGCGACAAGACATCAGGAGAACTTAAGAGGTCAGCTCAAAAACAGAGTTCGCTGGATTAGCCATAAAGTAAGATATAAGCACGTGCCGATTGTTTTATAGGCAAGGGAAAAAAGGGGGGGGGGGCATTTAGGGCTTAGGCCTATGCATTTTCCATTGTAGGAATTTACCATTATACGTGGTCCATAGTAAGTAGTAAGTAAACTATATATAGGCCTACCCGTCGGACCGAACTGATCATAGGGCTGGTGAAGCAGCGTTCACCTGTTTATGTGGCCACGGCATACCATGGGATGTCTGATCAGCACAATGCACAGCCACCTTTACTTTACCCCAACTAATGTCAGAGCTGGGTAGGCCTACACTCAGGGACACCCTCCAGTCCCGGGAACAAACCCTATAGCCTTCACCAGCATTCGAACCCAGGGCAATCGGTACGCGCCAGCCATATAAAAACCCATGATGCAATACTGCAAAAGGTTCAATTAAACCATGCAGGATCCACACACACAAAGCTTAACAAAATTATGTAGATCTAGAGTCCATAACATTACAAAGAAATACTGATAAAAAATAGGAAATTTCAAAAGTAGGAGTCCACTTTTAAAATATAAAATATGAGGTTTAAACCCCCAAACATCTTACTGTTTATTTTGGTTAATTACAATACATAAATTTTAGTTAATGTTTTGTTTGTTGTTGTTGGTAATATCTCCTTATCCGGCCCTCTGTCTATCGTTAAATTATGTAGATCTTCCTTGGCGAAGAGGAAAACTTTTAGGTCTATAGGCTACTTAAATATAGGCATGTAGGCTACAACGAATTTATAAATAATATTATCTTATCTTATCTTATACATTACAGACGCTCCTTCTATAAAGAAGATTAATTATTGCGTCCTACGCTCATCCGTGGTCCGAGTCTAGTCTTGCATTTTTATTAATGTTTTAAATGATGTTAAGTTACTGGTTTTCCTGGCTTGTCCAGGCAACCCATTCCATGTCCGAATGCCACTCGGGAAGAAAGAGCACTTATATGCATTTGTTCTCGCATAAGGGACAAGGAAAGTGTTTTTGTCTTTATGTTCATCTGAGCTTTGCAACAAGTTGTTATTGGGTTGTATTTCTAAATTAGAGTTTAATGCCTTGTGTATTATTACTACTTTACTATTTGCCCTTCTGTCCTCTAGTGTTTCTAGGTTTAGTGATTTGACTAATGGTGTTACTCTTGTTAATTGGGAATATTCACTGGTTATGAACCTTGCAGCTCTTTTTTGGATTTGTTATAATTTTTTAAATGTTTTCTTTAGTTGATGGGTCCCATACAGGTGCTGCATATTCTAGTATAGGTCTAACTAATGTGAGATAGCATTTTAGTTTTATATTCTTATGACATTTGTAAAAGTTCCTTTTTATGAATCCTCATGTTTTGTTAGATTTTTTAATTACTTCATCAATATGAGGGTTCCAAGATAACTTTTGGTTATATTTGGTTTATATTAGGCCTAGCCAATATATAGGTCTGCGTTTTTTATATAGTGGTTTATGATAAAACTATGCGTCAGACAGAGATGTATAGCTTGCTTCCCCCAAAAAGTGTACCCTTAACTTGCCCCCCCCCCAACCCACCTTGCAATTTATTTGCATTATTCAACCACCCCCTTCACATCTATCTTTGCTGAAACTGCTAAAAATTCATTTGTAATGAGCCTTAGATCTAGGCTACACATCGTTTTAAAAAATGTATTTTAGTTTTTTGTATATTTGTTCTTTAGCTCATATAAAGTAATTAAAAGTAGAATCTATTTTAAATCACGTTTGAAACGATTGCGATATAAAGATGACGGGACGGGCTAGGGCGGCTAGGCTATGCCATTATGCCATAATTCGAGTTATTGTGCGCAATCACTGCGCATGCGTAGAAAAAAATCGTACAAGGTTACAAGATTTGGCCTAGTGTAAGCCAGTGAATAAAGGAAAACACGTCTTTCAGTCATGGCGTTCTATGAACTATTGTTCGTCTTATTAGGATTATCGCTTGTAGCCCTAGAAAGTAAGAACAATTATTGTAATTGTATAGCAGTTTACAGTTAATATTTTAGTTTATGCCTAATGTATTTTTAAAATTAATTCTTTTAGTTTGGGATAAACATGGCGGAAGTGGAGGTTGATCAGCTGATTGCCTCATCATTTAATTTATTGAGCATTGAAATAATCAAATTATATAGATCTAGCCATAATATAGGCCTAAATTGTATTTCTATAATTATCAGTTAGTCAATGTCTTTGATTTTCGGTATGCGTTTTTATAAAGAATAAAGCAACTATATCTCTGCAAATTTATGACTTGGAAAGACACCCATGCGGCCCATGCCCATACTTAAATTATTAAATATCAATTAGGCCCTAGCCCTAGATCTAGACTGACTAGACTAGATCTAGATCTAGTAATAAGTAGGCTAAAATAAGAGAAATACTAATAGTAACAATAATTTTATTATGCAATCAACAATCATAATCACAGATGTGCATTGAACTCTTTTTATCAGAGAATAGCCTAGTCTAGTGACCTAGTCCCTAGCCTGAACCTGAAT
The DNA here is from genome assembly GCA_949126835.1 of Anisus vortex. NCBI lineage: Eukaryota > Metazoa > Mollusca > Gastropoda > Planorbidae > Anisus > Anisus vortex. Next base: position 75,784,268 of record OX421492.1, read on the forward strand.
AGGAATAGGGCTGAATAGCCTTGAATAGGTCAATAGTCACACTCAATTGAAATAGACTCAATAAATAGTTAAGATGCTAACTATTACTAAACTATTAGATTATTATAGGGATGTTAAAGGAAAACCGGATTCCGGTTTTGAAACTCAAAATCAAAACCGGATTTCGGTTTGTTGGTTGGAAGTCGGAAGGTAATCATTTACAAGGCCTACTTCAAGTAGAAGACCCTTTTTTTTTGGTGCTAATGGAAATATTTTTTAATAAATAAATAATGTTGGGTTTGCACAAAACAGTTCCTGAAATGCCTTGCTAGTATTTAGTCTTAGATATTGTGTTTCCAAATACCAACTATGGCTTGCGATAAAAACAACATCAACCAAATTGTTAAGTTACAGTTACAATTAGGCCTAACATGAATCTTTGTACTTGTCGGCTCATCTTTTATGTATGCAATGGATAGACGCAAACTAGCCCTTCCCTAAGGCCTAAGCCTAAGACCCTGAATGATTCAGCTAGTCACTGCGTCTGTGCTTTATTATTAACGGCACTATTAAATACACATTCTTTTGATTTATGCTACGCGAAAACTTTCAATACATTATTTCACAAGTTACCATATATGCCTCTTCAAATGCTTCTTTTTATTTTTATTATTGTGAACGATAATTGGTAATTTGATTATCACTATTGAAAAATTGAAAGCTAATATTGGTTTTAATCAATTAGCCCAGATTTTTTTTAGTTCTAAAGAATTTTATGGTAAAGAGTACAAAATCATATTGTATTCACACAAATCAATCCATTGAATGCCTGGTTTGAAGTAGACTTATTTTTCAAATATACCTACAAAACTATGCAAATTTGGCTTTTCTGGCCTGTGACTTGTTACAATGCGCGGGGGGGGGGGGGGAACCAAAAAAACGGTTTTGTAAATAAATAAAAAAACGGTTCTAACATCCCTAGATTATTAGATGCTATATAATAGGCTATTATTTATTAAACACAATGTCTGCCGCGCTTCCTAACACACTTATCAATACCTTCGCTACTCAAATTTTCAGTCGGAATTTCTTATAACCGTTACCGAAAAGGGAAAAGGGGCAAAACAGCACAAAATATATTTTAAAAAATTTAAATATTCTTACCGTATTTCATATGAAATAACACAAACAACGGCGAGCACATTTATTCGACTGCCTGTCCTAGTCATGGGGGAACTACATTTTTGACAAAGCTTACTTTTAGGGAAGGGGCACGGTAGCCGAGCGGCAGCGCGTTCGACTGGCGAGCCGAAGGTCCCAGGTTTGAATCTTGGTGCAGGCTAGGATTTTTCCCGGGTCTGGAGTCTACCCAGCTCTGATGGGTACCTGACATTAGTTGGGGTAAAGTAAAGGCGGCTGTGCATAGTGCTGGCCACACAATCACCTAGTATGCCGTGGCCACAGAAACTGGTGAAAGCTGCTTCATCAGACCTATGGATCAATTCTGTCCGACGGGTACTTTACTTACTTACTTACTTTCAGGAATCAGTTTAGTTTATGGCTGTATAAAAATCTAAAGAAGCAGTCCTTGTCCTTTAACATGTCTCTAAATTTACAGTAACTCCACCGGCAGTCAGAACCCACGTTAATCGAATCAACAGACAGATGCAGGGACAGCTCCTGTATCCTCCATTGTTAGAACAAAAGTGACCGGTACAGACCGTTTCTTACCTTGACAGTTGTTATAGCACGGGCAGGCCGCGTATCGGCCTATCGGTCGTGTATCACACGGACCGTCCCTGCGATATTGCATTGTGGGATCAAAGAAATACAATTTTTCAACAAATAAACAAACACATGGGGACGTAACAAAGTTTTTATCTCCAAAACATAATTTCCATAGGAGGTAACTCATGTTAAATTTACAACACACAATTTCAAAGAAAGGCAATATTTAAAAAAAAAATAAAAATTTTTTTTTTCAAGATTTCAATTTTTTTTTTAAATCATAGAAAGGAAGCCGCTCAATAAAACCTCGATTTTCGTATTCAGGACAAAAAGATCTTTTCTCATATATTACTTAGAAAAAATCCATTGGGCAGTTATACTAAAGTATAGCCGTAATAATTATAATTATATTAAATAAAATATTATGATATATAATTCTTCAATTTATAATATTGAAATGGATATATTATATCTGGTATAAATTCTATCTTCTGTATATTTTACTACAGTTATACAGTTAGGCTAACTGAAGTATAGGCCTATATTATATTATAATCAGTAAAGAACATTGACATTGTCATTAAAAAGCACAGGCCCATGTCACATTATGACTTATTCAACTTACACTTTACTATTACTCATTTCATTACTACAGTCTATATTATACATAATTACAAATTAAAATTTAATATAGCTTAGGGATGTAAAACGAAAATCCCTATATGGAATTGTTGGACTGAGTTATGTGATGTGATGGGCCATGACGCTAATGATTTCTTCATGTGAAGGAAATATATTAAAAGTTTGCACAACGTTCAACACAATTCATTAAATGCCTTACAGACATTCTATTTAGTACCGGGTAATTAGTCATAGATAGACCTATTGTTTTTTGCCATTGTTTACAATTAACTTCAGCGCATCCTTTTGATGTATTGTAGGCTTAGACAAATCACAAAAACAGGGTTTGCCTCCATGGCAGACAGTGTCTGGGTTTTTAATATTATTATAGCAATAGTAGTAAAAAAAAAATAGTAATTTGTGCTTCGTGAAACGTCCACTGATTTATATTTATAATAAAACTAAATTTGAAATAATTATATAAATGTCAAGTAGAACGTTGAGTCTTCTTTATTAAAAAAAGCAAGTTTTTCACAGGTTTCCAAAGGTTTGAATTTAATTTCAGGGCTGTAGGAATGTTTCATTTTTTTAATCGACTAATAAAAAAATAAGGTTAGCTTACTATATCAACGGTTACCATAAACAACTTGGTTAATAATCCTTAAATGAAAGTCTTGCAATCCATTTCTGGAAAAGTTGCATATGACCAATTTAAGATTCTGTATTTTATCATTACTAATGATAAAAAACCTATAGACTATGCCTGAACCAACCAGGTAAACCTTTAACTTTTAAATCATCGCTAAAAACAGTAGGCTAATTAAGAAGCAAGACTAGACTCCACGGATAAAGTGTAGGATGTACAAATCTTCTGTAAAGAAGTGTCTGTAGCATAAAGCTAAAAGTAGTATGCATAGGCCTATATAAATAAAATAATCACCCTAAATTAAAAAAAAATAATTAAATATAATTTTAAAAAAAAAAGAAATTTTGATTTTATTTTTATGTAAACCATTTTTTACATGTGCTTTGTTTTTAATTGCAGGTTCAGCAATTTCAATAGAACCAAAGGAGTCATTATTACTTTACAGAAAAGGTTCATCTGTAACCCTGGTGTGTGTAACTAACAGTACGGAAAAGTCAACTTCATTGCAGTGGACAGCACCCCCCGGTTTTACATCTCAGAAAACAGAACAATTTGATGGATCTGTCTATCATTTAACGGAGACATTGAAAATCAGCGTCTTTGACTTGGCTCAGGTTGGGAATTATACTTGCGAGCATAGGAAAAAAGATGACACTTCTTTGGGAAGCATCACCAGAACACTTAAGATTGTTACAGGTAATCAGATCAAAGTATTTAAAGTGCCAGACCTCCCACAGCACAACTTTTACTGGTGTTGGAGACTTTTTGATTGGTTATTTGCAAAGAGCTGTGTTATTACTAAAGGCTTGCAAAAAACCATCATGATATATCATTGAATTCTTCCATGACATAGTTTATTGAATGAACTAAAACCACAGTTTCAGTACAATCATTAAAGTTATAAACAAAGATGTTATGCTCTAACCATTTAGCCCTTGACAACATTACTTTTTTTTGCTCCCACGGCCTTAAGAAAAGGGGAGTTTAATATGTAAAACCTTAGCGTGGGTATATTAAAAAATTGCCTGAGTCGTTATTCTAAAAGAAAAATAAACATAGAATCTCATAAAAATTAAACCGCCTTATTGTGTACTTATCTTTATTGATATATCTAATAATATTAAACGAGAAAAAATTGGGGGTATATTTGTGGGTTTGTTTGTTTGTGTGTTTGTGTCAGCGTTCTCGAAAACGGGCCCACCGATTTTTGCGAAAACTGTCCTATTGATGTATTCTGGTGAGAAAATGCGTTTTTGATCAATCTCATTTCCTTTGAACCTCTGCTTGACCCTCAATTTTTGGAAAAACCACTGACCATGTCTAAAAATAGCTTTTAAATTGGGCTAAAAGAAAAAAAAAGCATGTCATTGGATTCCCCATCTAGCGCGATCGCGTTCAATACAACTCTTTTGACGTCACAGGCATGACGACTTTAATTTACTCTCAGCGCTTCGGTAATTCCCGTCTTAAAGCATTTAAATCGTTACCATTTTCAACGCGCAATTAAATATATTCAATAAGAAATTGTGTCATCAATTTAAAAAAAGGAAAGATAAAGTTTTATAGTTTATTTGAAAGAGTCAAAGTTAATTTAGCTCTTACCAATACATTAAACAATTAGGGTACTATTAAAGGTGTGGAATAGCCTAGATTAAAACAATATGTATCGTTAATTGCAAATTTTATATGGTAAGTAGTTTATACAGTCTTTAAAGTTATAACATTTACAACTTCACAAAAATGCATGGCAGACAAAAAAATAATTATCCTATTTTAAACTTGAAAAAAAAAAAGGCACGGACTTATGATAGTGCAGAAGCAGACACTATTTTAAAAAGTATTTCTTGCATGACTTCAGATATAAATGATGCAGTGGATACAACTATAAAGCCAGACAGAGAAGTAAAACACAAACAACTAGATAAGGTAACAGCAGATGTAAGAGAAAAGACGATTAAACGATCTGAGACGTCGCAGGCAAAGCAATTAACAAATTAAACACTAGATTATTAGATAAACGAAAAGAAACGTTGCAACTCAAGCGACAGAAAACCAATCCAGGACTATCGCTAGAGACCATTGATCAACGTGAACAACGCTTGGAAGAGCAACGTCGCCGTAATGCAAGGCGACAATTACTTATGAAACAAAATATATTGCCAACCTTCAAGTGCGCAACCAATGCCGACGTTACCTACAAAAGTTTCGGACCTTTTAATATAGCATGTATTTACTGTCATGCTGTTCATTTTTCCGAAGAACGGGTGTCGAACAGAATCGTCCGCGACTCTTTTGGTGACTGTTGTTTACGTGGTAAAGTAAACATAGAGCCATCAGTGTTTCTAATTGATTTGGCGTGCTTCTTTTTAAAACTTCATTTACTCGCAGAAGAATTCCACAAGAGAATCAGGAACTTAAATTCATGTTTCGCTCTGGCTTCGTTTAAACGTAGATGACGATCGGACAATCAATAGTCTTTATAGCAGCAGGACAAGTCTACAATAAGAGGAATATGGCTGTACATTCAACACAAAATGTTAATGATGAATTTGTGTACAATGTGTACAGTTAGAGTTACACTTCTTATATTCCGATGACGCCGTCACCGAGCTACTTAAATATCCATATATGACAAGATAATGGATGCGCCCTAAGGGTTTTGGGATATTTAAATATTTAAAACTTAAATATCCACGCAATCATTACATCATGATTATTAATGTTATTTTAAGGAGTGCATGCTACTTTTATAACGTATTTATTTTATAGAGCGTTCTCAGTGGGCGTGGCTTATGTTTTTACTCTATTTTTAGTGACGTATTTGTGTAAATATAAGAACCCACTTGAGGTACAAATGTAACGTGGTGAAAGTGAAGTTGCTCTTTATCATGCAAAATTCACATCTGAATATTGGATATCCTACTAAAAAATAAGGAGGTAAATAGTAGTACTGTAGATTAATTGATTAATGTGATTAGGCTAGGGCCGGCTAGACCTATTTACACTTTCAATTTCACTTTATAGGCCTACACTTTTAATGTTTCGTAGGCTAGGCTACGATGTCAAGTGATAGTGTCGGTGAATATCTAGTCTAGTCAAGTCACTAATAGGCTCACATTGTCTATGATCTATGTCTATGATAATAATAAAATAGCCTATTTTATTTAACATACATAATACAGCTTAAATCTTAATAAGACTTAAAACACAACACATCATTTAAAAAAAGCTCGAGCCTATATGAAACTTTATTAATACATCGGCCATTATTACTTGTACACCATTACTCAAAGTAAACACAAATCACGTGCTATTTGTCACGTGATTGCAAACGCCCTATTGACGTACATCAAACTATATATTATGTATATAGTTTAATTTGTATTCAATTTATATACACATTTCCCATATTGTTGAAGCCTGTCTGAACAAATAAATCTGAAATGATATGTAAATATGCCGCTTCTTATTTGTGGCTGCTTTATTTAAATTTACTTACTTTTTTATATTTTTAGTTTTTATAATTTGTCTACAATTCACATTTCAATGCATGTTTATTCGTGAACAATCCTCTCGATACACTAACCTACACTATATGATATAGTCGTTCAATTTACAGGTTACATTGATGACCGTTATAAAGTCATTGATAAGTAGGACATACAATCTTGATTAGTCATAAATAATCTCATTGGAGATGGATTTGTTCAATTAATAACAGCTTATCAACCGGCATTTATTAAATGCTATCACTAAGTAAGCTTAATTGTTCTTTTGAAAGCCCTTAAAGCAGATTACAATATATTGAAGCAAAATATATTGTAATGGAAAAGAAGAGGTGACTGCAAAATACATTTGTAGGCCTAAACCAAATTAAATATGCCCCCTGCAAATAGTAAAGTATATAAACATGTAACTTATTGTTTACAATTTCTCTATTATTTTAAAGATATTTGATATTAAAGAAATGTATAATATATTCTAATAATATTAGAGTATGATAATGCTTGACATTATATCATTAATTTCAGCCTATAAAGACCGATCTCAGATTGGTCACCCCGATATTAATATTTTAAGTCAGAATTTCAGGCGCCGCTAATTTTTCTAGGCCTTTCATATATAGCATAAAATCTGTTTCTATCAAACATTTTATCAAACTAAATCACCAGCATTCCCCATTTCAACAACAGTAAACATCTAGGCCTACATCACTTTCAATATTATTATCCTCAGAATTATCAGTTAATTTGTAATATCACATTGTAATTGAGGCCTAAACAGGTGTAAATGGTTCCAATTTCTTTCAAAAATCGGTAAAATTTGAAACAAAATCTAAAATTTACTAAAAAAAAACTAACCACTCATTCGGTTTCAAAACCATTAGAAAGTTTGTTATCCATTTTACCGAAATTGTTAATTTTATACCGCTTAAATAGTCAATTAAAAACTAGGATCGCAAGAGTACGGACCTATGCAAAAAAAAAACCGGCGATCTGTGACATTGAGAGTTAAGTGGTAGAAGCGGTGGCAACTACAAGGGCTAAATGGTTAATTTTTGATGACATGTTTTGTTTTTGCAAATAACACCAGGAGTTGAATCAGTAGAATAGCTCATAAATGATTGGGGGCTATTAATTAGACTCTGACATTAAGGAATATTTTAGAGAAAATCCATATTTGAACAATCCATTATTCAGGTGCTAATAGATATACGAATTATAAAAACTTTCAGAATTGATCTTAAAAATGAGGAATGGAAATTAAATAGAATTTTGAATGTTAAATAATAATAATATTTGTATAGCGCTCGCTACCAACAAACATAATGTAAGCTCAGAGCGCATTTAACATACAACTAAGAACACAGACATTACTCTATGCTAGGAGACAAAACTAACTGATGATATTAAAAAAAATCAAATAAATGTAGCATAAACTGACCCAATCTATAAGTAAGACAGTAGGAGTCTAAAGCATGTTAAATGTTAACTAAGTTAAATCTTGAATTAAAGAGTTTTTATGTTGGTGTTAGCTCAAGTTCTTCATTTAAAAGCATATAGTTAAACGTTTGTTATAGTACAATAGTTTTTATTGGATTTCCTTCATCATATTATAAAGGGATATTGATATAATGCATTCTCAAAGGGTTCAACTTTTTAAAAAAAATGACAGGACTAATAAAAAAAACTTAAAGGATTTTTTGTTTACACCAGGGATGTTACATGACAATCAGAAAATCAATTATTGGTTTCAGAAACAACTGGTTTTGACAGTCATTAGCAATTTTGTTTCAGGGTAATCTGCGGTCCACAATTTTTTTTTCATCTGCGACGTATTGCCACCATCTGTTGCTTTTTCACCTGCGACGTATTGCCACCATCCGTCGCTACCTCACTCCGGAAGCTTGTACCAAGCTCGTCATCACTCTCCTCTTCTCTCGTTTGGACTACTGTAACTCTCTTCTGGCCGGCCTTCCTGCCTCTTCCATTCAAGGACTCCAGCGCGTCCAAAACTGCGCTGACAGACTAGTCCCAAAGAAGAAGAAGTCTGACCACATCTCACCTCTGCTCTACTCTCTGCACTGGCTCCCTATTCGAAATAGGATTTCATATAAACTGGTATCTCTATGCTATAAATGCCTCAATGACTCTGCCCCGGATTACCTAATTTCCTGCCTGGAAATCTATACAAAACCACGCCCACTTCAATCGGCTGCGGACAAACTCAATTTGACGATCCCGCTGACAAACTCGTGACAGCTGGTCAGCGGGCCTTCACCTACTCCGGCCCCTCCGCATGGAACACCCTGCCACTCTAGCTGCGACAAAGCTCGAACTTTAACATTTTCAAGACCGGACTCAAGACGCACCTGTTTCTTATGGACACCTAGCTCACTCACATTTTTAAATATTTGCCTGTTATTGTTATCATCGTCTGTAATTGTTAAGCGCATAGAACTGATTGTGGGATATGCGCTATATAAGCTTCATTTATTATTATATTATTATTATTTGGTTCAGAAGAAACATTTTTTAAAGACTCGTGTTGGATTTGCATTAAACTGAAATTTCTTGACATCTCTGATGTCCTATGTATTTTTTTTTTCCAATCTCAACTGTTACTCTCAAAATAGCAAAAACAATGTCATTTTAAAATCCCCAGTATGTGATATCGCTGGTGAGGTGCTTCCCTAAGTCGATCAAAGTGTCAATATGGTTGAATCGTAAAAGCATGTCCTCATCACAAAACCTATTATTCCATTTCACAGGCTATAGGCCTAAAAAAAAAATGTATTCATAAAACAGCCCAACATCAACATTTAAAAGTCTGTTTTTGTCTCTTTCATTTCCAGAAACCAAAGAAGACTATCATTTTATGGAAGGTAATACCACAGCTAGACTGTCCTGTCAGATAGATTTGCCCAATATTGTAGACGTCAAATGGCTTCAAAATAGCACGCTCATTACTGATCTCAAAGACTCTGAGACTCACTTCAAGGAGGAGAATACAACTCTGATTATTAATAAACCAGGTTGGTACATTTAAAAAAAAAATCTTTTCATATTTCTATTTTTTTTAAGCAGCTATAATGAAGCTGTAGACATTTTTTGTTTTCTTTAAAAACAATATTTGCTGAGCAGTTGGGCCTTAGCCACCCAGAAAGCATTTTGGTAGCAATGCTTACATACTGATGGAAGAAACTTTATAAGTGTAATGAAGATTTCTATTTTGAGTATCCAGATTAAATAATAGTACTTTGGTGATTTGACTATCCAGATTGAATAATAGGAAGCCATGAATTTTTTTATGCCCTAATACAGGTTTCATGCTGTAAAATAGAATACAATTTCTTCATTTTTGTAAACACTTTACAGAGTAAAGTTTATTTTACAAATACATTTACTAATTAATTTTTGGTTGTTGTGATCAGAGATTTTTTTTATTCAGGTGTTGGCCCGTTTTTGCGTTGCATTGTTGCTTGATAGATAGTAGAAGTGTTTGCTTTATAAAACTACTTTTTAAATTGTACCAATGTAAAATTTTTCTTTTTTTTTTCTTTTATATAGAACGTAAACAAGCTGGATTGTACATTGCAAGATTTACTATGAGTGATAGAAATGAAGCTTATGATTGTGAAGTCTATTTCACAGGTGGGCTTTTTTTTTTATGTTACAAATTACAATTTCCACAAACAAAATATGTCAGATATTTATACAGTGAAGTAATCTTATTGGGCCAAATTGATCCATAGGGCCGGTGAAGCAGCCGTCCTCAGTTTTATAATTAAGTACGCGCAAACATTATTAGTTTTCTTATATTTAATCTATGTTCTCTACAGAGGGCAGCCACAAAAAAAAAAGACAGCAGCTTTTATTTACTTTCAGACAGAGATAATTTTTAAACTTGATTAATTTTTAAACTTGTTTACACTAAAAATTGCACTTGCCAAATATTAAATTATTTAATTTATTAGTTAGAAAATAATTACAAAATTACGATTAGGTGTAATAATCTGTTATCTATTGTTTTGACCTTAAAATCAGGTTTATTTTTAATCGGTTTTACTATTAATGGTGGTGGTGAACTCAAATATCTTGAATTGAAGGCATTTTTCACTTCCCAATGTGAAAGCTTGTGTTTTAAAGTTGTTTTCCATAACAAAACAAAAATTGTAAAAAAATAGCCTTAGTTTAAGTTTTACAGGGTTCGTACAGCTCCTGGAAACGCCTTGAAACTCCTGGAAAACAAAAAGTTGTGTTCCGGGACCTAAAAACTTCTGGAAAAACTGCATTTAGTCGTGGGAAAATACTTAAAATTCCTTATTTTTCGAGGGAGATTAATTATTAATATTAAAAAAATCGTAATCACTACTCTTAGATCGTACTTTCACTTTTCCAGAAAGCCCTATTGGAGTTAACCCACTTTGCCACTTTTTATTTCCGCGCGCAAACTTTGATGACACCAGTGATGCCACTCCTTGGTTGTTGTTTTTTTTACTAGATCTTGTTTTTTTAAAAAATCCAAACTTGGGATGTTGTTCCCGTAATGTTGTAAAACAAAAAAGAAAAGCTGTGTAGCGAGATGTCTGTATTTTTTTTAAAGAGCTCAGCTTGGCTTTAAAAAAAAATTTACTCCTTGAAAACTCCTGGAGTTTTGAGGCAATTTTTCTGTACAAACCCTGTTAACAATAACATTATATGCTTAGTTTAGCGCTGTTCTCTGTAAGTGGTTTTTAATTAAAGTGTTTTTTCTTTCAAAAATTATTCCAGCTGCCCCATTTGTGGAAGATTTTGAAAAAGCTAAAAACTTAATTCAGGATGACAATATGGAACTTCAGTGTAAGGTACAAGGCTACCCGCATGCAGTGGTTACCTGGTCTAAGGACAATGTTCTGCTCAACGTGACTGCACAAGGCGATCGCATTGTTATGAGCACTCTTTTTGGTTACCGGAATGCTCGCTTGCAGATCAAGAATGTGCAGTTTGAAGATGCTGGGGAATATAGATGTGAAGCCTACTCTAAGCGTTTTAATCTTTCCTCACACAAGGATGTCACTGTAAGAGTTAAAGGTGAGAGAAGGTGTATTTTTTTATAAAAAATGTTGATATAACATTTAATCTGATGAAAACAGCTTTGTATGGCTAAAGGCTGGCCTAATGTCAAAGGCTACCACAATGAAACAACTAGGTCAATGAAAGTCTTGCAATAGATCGTCATAATAATCTGTTTGTAAAAAAGTTCCATGTGGCCAATTTAAGATTCTAGTGTAAAAAAAAAAGTATCCCGTTGTATCAAATTGACCCTAAGGGCTGGTGAAGCAGCATTCACCAGTTTCAGTGGCCACGACATACTAGGACACATGGTCAAGGGGACTATTCAAAATTATTGTTGCTGTTCTCAAATGGGCAAAATATCACATACACAGTACAAAGTTTTCCAACCACATGACTGGTGCTGCCTTAAAATAACTAAAGTGTAGCATTTTTCAATTTCTTTTTTTTTTCAATCTCATATTATTTGTAAAGATTAAATTAAAAGATTTCTGATTCCAGATAAGCTTGCTGCTTTGTGGCCATTCCTTGGCATTGTGGGCGAGGTGGTGGTTCTCTGCACAATTATTTTCATCTATGAAAAGCGCCGCAACAAGCAAGCAGAGCAGGAAGAGCTCAATGCACAGGAAGCGTAAGTTGTTAACTCAGAACATAATCTCTTCACGTCGGCTTCAATTTTATGTGCTTTTAGGTCTAGTATGAGTAGCCCAATTAAGTAACTGATGCTTAGTTGCTTGATTTAGACTTGTTTCATGGGCGTAGTTTGCTTGAAGTAGTATAATAACTTAGTTTCCTTTCGCTGGAATAAACTGTAATAGCATTAACCGTTTGTTGATCAATTTGATCTCTGAAATCTCTATGTCATGGCAAGTGAAAATAATCATCAGACCTTTTGTTACAGTAAAAATTCAGAAACAAAAGCTGGTCTGCGGCGTCGGGCACAAAAGAACTGAAAAATAAGATGGTAGTTTTTTTTTTTACATTTATATATTGCCTGGCAACCCTTGAATGAAGTGACTAATAATGCAACTTTGTTGTATATATTAGCAGAATTAAAAAGCACTGTTATGTCTTATATAAATATTTCTTTAATCCTTCCAGGGCCGACCCACTTATTTTTGCTTTACATAGCACATACTCATGACAGTTTTACAGTTAACACACTCAGTAGCAGGCATCATTTTCCACTAGTCAATCCCATGTCTTAGACAACTAATCTTCACAAAAACTCAGTAATTAGTTGATTTAAAAAGCAATAAATAAAGGATTCAACATATTCTCTGCCCAATTAAACAGTCTGCCCAAGACTGTGTATGAGGGAAATGTACACATCTGGGCTGATTAGAGTAAAATGGGTTGGTGAAAATATAAGTGCCTGACACTGGAAGGGTTAAAATATTTTTTCCTTGTATTTCATCTTTTAACTTAACCTCCCTAATTGTACCTTTGTTGAAAATATCAGCATTGCAAAAAAAATGTCATGTAAGACTTTTTGAGCTTCAACTAAATTTATGACTAACATTGTCCCTGGCTCGTACAAATATCTGCAAACCTTTATAAGCTGTTATTATAGTCTTTTTTTTACTATCTGTCTGTGTCTTACTTTGCATTTTGAATTGAACTATGTATGACTATATATCTGTTTTAACTTCAATGAAAAGGTTACTTTAAATATATTTTATTATATATCACCATGTAATAACTCTTCGCCAATCTCTGATGCTTTCACTGTTGTGATTTCAAGCATTTTAATACATTTATTTTATCCGTACTAATTGCTTGAGAAAATCTAAAAAGCTGAATAAATTACCATTTAAAGAGGCATAAAATAACCTTTGATAAATTGCATTTACTTTTATGAAAACATGGTAGAATTTTAAGTTTTAGCAAAATGTATTTTGTATATGGATATAATTAGAATCGCAGTGCTATATATAACACTGCATTTAGAAAAAAAAACTTAAACATGAATTTTCATTAAATTTATACTCATTCCGGGCTAAAGTATAGACACTTTGTTTTATATAAAATTTACTATTTTTCACTTTTAGCTCAACAAAGTAATTTATAAATTACTGTTATTTGTGTAAACAAGATGGCCACTTGCAATGCACAGAGAGTCATTTATTTCTAGATTTAAAATACAACTGTTTGCTATTTTTATTTATGGCCATTATTTATATATTTATACTTGAATCACAAATGTGAAGTGCCAAACCATTGACATTGATATCAGTAGGACTGACAAATGTAAGAAGCGTAGGTCCCCAAACCATTGATAACTAGCAGTTAGAAATATTTTTTTATTCTGATCAAATGTTCAATATATTTCTTTTCAGAGATGATGCTATTTCAGACAAGAAAGATGGTCTTCGACATCGCAACACAACCTCCAATAATCCCACTGCTTAACAAAACTGTTAACTTACAAAAAAATTTTTATACCTTCACATTAAAAAAAAATACTATTTACTGGAATCTATAAAAGCTGGTTCTGTCAAAGTTAAAACCAAAAAATTCTTTTTTTTTTGAAATTGTATAAATAATATAAAAAAATATTTTTTTTACATCTCTAATACTTTGTGACACTATATTATCCTGTTTTGATTTATATTTTTTTTAAGGCTCAATTTTTTATTAGAATTAATGTCATTCAAATGTTTAATGAATTTAAAATGAGTAGTACAACCTGGAAATGCCATTTATTTATAACTTCTGTTATTCTGCTTTGACTACTTTGTACTTTATTTGTAATGAAATAATGATACATCTTGAGACTCTTTATAATTTTGTGTGCTTACTAATTTTGTATAAACTGCCTCTAAACAGAATCTTTTCATCGTGTACTGAAACTTTGTTGGTAGGATTTGGATGTAGTGATATTCAACTTGCTAAATAGTCTATGTTTTGTATTTCATATGAATTAGTTGGAATGGGAATAGCTATCTTATTATTATCTGGGTATCAGGTGGAACAACACGTGTGTTAAAAGAACAGGTCAACAGACCTCCGCTCTGGTCTATATACTTTTTAAATTTGCTCTATTAAGACCTCTAATTTAGCCACAATTCAAGTAATGAAATGGATTAATGACTTGTGGATGATAATATTTAAGGCTTTGATGATATTAAACACAGGCATCTTATATTGTATAATAGAAGTATAGAAGGATGTTTTTCATTTGGTTTAAGGAGTCACAATGGGTTTCACATTTTTTATCCTTTTTAAAGTGTGTGTTTATTCAGAGCTCATCACTTGTTCAACAATTTTCTTTTGTGTGTGGTAAAATTCTAGATATCTATATATAACTTGAATAACACTATTTGTTTGTATAAATATCATTAGATTTTATTTGTCTTGTCTTAATTTTAACCATGCTGTGAAATGTCTCATTGGTCACTGTGTCCATCTAGAGGCTATGAATGTTGTTGACACTTGTGGTCACTGAATCCATGTATAGTATATGTATGTATATCTGTGATATGAAAGCATGAATATTTTTCTTTTCTGTCTTTAAGTATTTTTCCTCTAAGAATACAGTATTGTATTTTTGTTTATATTTTATTGAAAACAGAGTTTTTTTAGTGCCTATACTGTTGTGTAAACATGTTTCATGATTTAGTTGTTAAAGAAGTGTACAGTGATTGGACCAGTCACTTCCACCGTTTTAGGGTAAGGTTTCGACAACCCTTAGCATTTTTTTATGATCACATTCCAGGCTCAAAATTGATAGCAATTATTTTAACTACTCTTAATGATTCTGGAACATGAAAAAAAAAACCTATTTTTTTTTTTACACATTCTTTCTACATCCATTTAAATGTATGTATGATAATCATTCTTAGAGTGTTAAGAAGTGTGTATAAGTATGAGCGCTCTACATTTTTTCAAAAATAAATGTCCAAACTCTTAAATTTTGTCATTTTATTGTGTGTTTATCTATGACTTTATTGTCACATAAAAAAATGAAAACAATAATACTGTGTAATATCATCAGTTAATTTATTATAAGCATAGAGTTTTTAAAACCAAATTGTCTCCTGGTGTCTTGAGAAACAAAGTGTGTCACTTGTTTATCATAGTGGCCTGACAACAAACAAGATCATATTTTTTATTACATTTGCTATTCAATTTGGTTCAGCATCAAAAGCTGTGGTCATCCTTGTAGAATTCCTTGAAAACGAATGTCAATACTTTGTCAAGGGAATTTATCTTCGATAGTTCATGGAAGATTGTGAAAACAGGCCCATGGTGACACCTTCCTTTATAATGTCTGGTAGAGAATCTGTTAAAACAAGATATTCACAATAAAAATATTTATTTATTATTTTTAGAAAAAGGTTTATAATTGTAATAAAGCATTAAAATAAAAAAAGCTAGAGACACATTGCAAAAATTAGGAAAGATGTAGATTATCACATTTTATTTATCATAGAGCAAAGTTTATTAAAAATTTGTATTTAAACACACCTAAATGTAAAAATATTAACAATTTAAACAAGGATACTATTCTTAGTGTGACCTGATAAAAAAAAGCTAAAATATGCTAACTACATCTGACCTTTTTTACTTTCTTTTAAGAAACTGTCAGCATCTAATGAAATCACAACTTGATGGGATAGTTTGGGTTCTTCCTCACCTTTTATATAACTGAATTACACAAATAATTATTATTTGTGGGAATTGTTCTCAAAGTAAGATGATTTAGTCAATTTGGATCTAACAACCTAACTCTTTTATGTAAATTTGAAATACAAACATTTCTATAGTTTTTATGTAACAAGAAATGGAGTTGTGTAAAATCTAATCATTACAGATAATCTGATGGTAGGATGCAATAATCCTCTTTATAGAAGAAGTGTCTGTAATATATAAGATAATATTAGTATAAGAAACCGAACTTACTCAAGTGAGTGATCTGAAATGGATGTTTCCAAAAACATCAGTAGAGCATTAGGCATGGGATCATGTTCTAAAATACCCTGCAGAACAAAAGAGTTCTTTATTTTAAAAAGCCTCAAACTTTTCATTGAAACTTGAAATACATTCAATGATTTGATCCATACAGGAAAAAAAGTGAATTAATTCAATACTGCACTTACTTGAAAGTAAGTGTCCAATCCAACTCTGCGCTGTTCAAGCACTTTAGAATTCCACTTCAAAACTTTCTTTGGTGGGAACTCTGGTGTCTTGATAACTTTCTTGAGCTTTAGATATACACACAACAAAATTGATTCAAAACTATACAATTTTATGGTGGTTAAAGTTAAGCTAGGTTTTCAAAAATAGATTATAAAAAGGATATTTATTCGTTTAATGTTTAGAAATTTAACAATCATGTTTACATAAATAAGTAAATAAAAAAAAAGAAATTGTAAAGGTTATAAAAAACTATCAAATGTTATTGAAACAATTGGGAGAGAAAATGCTTAAAGTGCCATATACTTAATTGGCAATCCATTGGTGTTACCTGCTTGTGGAGATCTTCAAACTCTGAGTAGCGTTTCTCTATCACATGGTGTCGTCCAGAGATCCATATATCAACAGTAAATGCCTGGAGTGAAATATGTTCAATGAATAAATTAAAGGTTAACTAATTAAAAGACAAAAAAAAGTTTTATAAATTGGCATACTAAGCAGCTGTCTGAACTAAAGTAAGTTTATCTAAGGAAAGATTTTGTAACAATACTATTTGAGTAAACTCCAAAGAGACTCATTTTGTGACTATTTAACAATAATTGGTGGTATATTAATAATAATTTCTTTTTTTTTTTCAAATCCAGTAAATTATACATTGTTAACAAACTTATTCTGTCCAAAAATTCTAGCATATATCCAAGGCTATTCGGAAGAAATGAGCTGCACGGCTGACACCAATAAAATTATTATTAAAATCAATAAATGTATAAACACAATAGATGGATTGAGGATTGTTTTGGTATTTGAATGAATCAAGACAGGCTAGATTATTACAATTAGGTCCACGGTTAGTATAGCTGGGGATGGGTAAAACATCCACTCCTATCTAAATATTCTCATGGCTTGTGTCTCAATTAGCCTTTGCTAACCAAAGTCCAACTTCTGACCTTCTTGATAGACTTGAAACCATGTCTGGCAGATCATGTTTCAACTAACAGGAGAAGGGGTGTAGGTGGACCTCTGGTGCCTTAAAATCAGTAGTTTCTGGCAGATGGGGCTAGTAAACCTTGGAGAGGTAAACTCTGATTGCCAACCTCTGCTGTCTGATGGCTACATTTGTTAAGGAGATGGAGTCGCTAAGGCTATCTTATAATGAACACGCTATCTCTCTGGCAACTCCAGTGACGCACATGGTCCATTGTTGTATCAGCTTAGGGTGTGGAGAAAGAGGGCTGGCTGCCTAGCAACAACTGATTTTCAAAAACATCTTATCTACTTCCATATAGATTATTACAAGAGATAGTTTTAAGATGAGGTCTAATAGTCAAACCTATGCAGTATGCAGAGAAAACAATTAAAGAAAACTACCAAAGGGCCAACGACATCCGAATAATTCATTTTGGTAATAGACTATTTAATTATCAATAGTTTACCCAGTCATCCAGAAATAGTATTTGGAATTTTAGTGTTAGCTAAGGCAAAGGCTTTGCCAATGTAGGCCTGAAAGGGGTGTAAACTATGCCTACCAATTACCAATAGAGAGACCTAGTAAGTCAATACCTGGGGTGTGAAAGTGAAACTGGAGGTCTAGCTGCAGCCATAACATGACCCCTCAAGCCTTTTAGAGCGGACCTCGAAGAGTTTCTAATGTAAACGCTTTACAATCCTTGTATTATTATTAAATATTAAATACATTTTAAAAATATGTGGCAATTCAATTGTTGTATCAACTTCCTTACAACCTAATTGCCTATTACCGGTATGACTGTAGTCTGTATTAGCCTACATCAATCTATCTCCTATTAGTATTAGTCACACACAGACCTCAAAGCTAGTGAAGTATGTAAACCACAGATATGCTCCCATTAAGAGCTAACGCGTGGAACAGCCTCTGTTGCGCCGTCAATATGATTTGCACTGCCGAGAGGTCCTAAGACTCAGTAAAGAAAAAGCGCAACTTTCCGTCTTACCAAGCCCTGGTGCATGGATGTCCAGGCCTATAGTCTGGAATTTGTGCTACCACTCTACCAGGCGACAGTTCAGGAATACTAACAAAGTCACTGTTTTGATGATCAGTGGCAAATCTGTAGGTGGGGAGAACAGGGAGAAGCTAAGTAGTTCATGTGACTGATGAGATCGTACCCTTTGTTATGGGGCACGCCTTATCGGTGTGCCACTGTGTCTCAGACAGTGTGTCCCGCCTTTTGTAATCCAGCTCTTTACATCTTTATGCCCTGGACTTAAAGTGTCTCAAGAGACTAAACGACTTGAGCCATTTATTTTTAGACATTTGATTAGATCTCCTATTATTAGTATAGAAGGTGGGTTAAACATTCAATAATATGAAAACTTTACTTTAAACTAATCATGCTGTTGAAATTTTAAAATTGTTCATTCTCATAACTCATATAAACTCATATTATATTCAATGATGATAATGTCTATTAGTATTACAATTATTATTAGTCTAAGTCTAATGAAGTCTAGCCTAATCATTAGTCATTACTGTCAATAGTCTTAGTGACTTAGTGACTCTTAGACTTAGTGTCACTTAGTCTTAGTAGTCTTAGTCTAATAATCTAATAAATATAATAATAATGATATTGATTTGAAAAAACTAAAAACTACTAACTGTAAATACTTCATCGCCTTCTTTTACTTTCCTGAAACTTGGTATGTTGACCTTAAAAACCATATTGCTCTACCATGATTAGTCATTCAGCATTCATGCAAATAATTATACATGCTGTTACAAAAATAAACAGAATATAAGATGTTTTCACTTGTCTCCCCCAAAAAAGAGGTGTGTATAAAAACAAAACAATAATAAAGTTATAAAAAAAAAAAAAAGTTGAAAGCACTGAGCTATATATTATTATAATGTGAAATGTTTATACTTTTTTTATTAAAATTTTCCACAAAAATTATTAAAAAATAAATAAATGTAATCTCATATTGGGTTTACTTTTTTCTTTAATATTAAATTGTAGTAATACTATAAAACAAATAGGCCTTAGGTCTTAAGCTTACAGTTACACATCGCTTAAAGACCAAGTGAAGAGGTTTTTCTCAAAGGAACGAGATTTGAAATAGCCTCATACGGCAGTGACGTATCACAAGGGAAATAAATAAATAAAAATAGACGCTATATATCTATATTTAACCATTTTGTTAAAAATAAGAACCGGGAAAAGATTCAAAACATGTGGCAATAGATTCAAAACACGTGACAATATTCATTTTTCCTAGTCGGAATCCTTTATGTTACGTCCCTTTCCTATATTGCCGGAAATAAAAACATCTCAAATGGCTACGAGATTTGGAGTAATCTTCCGAAAAACACACACATTTAAGTGCAAATATTGAACTAATTACTTAAAATGTATCTTTGATATTTTGTATAAATGTTTTTTTTAACATTCAGATACTGAATACACTATTTACTATCAAAATCAAATGTTAACTCAATTTTGATAAAAAGCTCTTCACTTGGTCTTTAAAAATACAACAGTATGTTCCCTCACTGACCTATATAGACCAGTAATTTCACCATCATCAGAGACCTTCGAAACAGGTTGTTTACAAATATGGCGTCAGAAGAGTCCGATAATGAAATCTCCGTACCTTCATCGTATACTTTTGTACGTGTTTTAGGTAGTGGAGCGTTTGGAGAAGCTGTTCTATATCAAAAAACAGAAGTATGAGTTTATTTTCTATAATACCATTTAAATTAGTGTTAAAATTGGTAAACATACTCAATGAGTAAATTGGTGCATTAAATTATAATTTTTTTAATTAGGCCTATAGCCTATAGGGCTATAGCCTATAGTATAAGTATAGTCTAAGTCTAAGTAAAAGTATAGTCAGTATATTCTATAATAAGACTAAGCGTAGTAGTAATTACTAGTAGTAGTAGGCCTAATTAAATTACTATAATTAAATTAGGCATATAGTTATAGTAATTACTAATTATAACCCTGCCTAAGCCCTAAATAATAAACCAAATTCTTTTAAAAACTTTTTGTGCATTCCCCTTATGGCCTTTGGGCCTTATCCCTTATCCATTATCTTATATGCTCTTATTATAACTTATTATCTTATTAAACTTATTGAGCTTCAAAAATAACCCCAATAGCACACTATATTATATATTGGTTCACGTACTATTTAAATCTTGGACTAATGTTAGACCAATATTCAATAGCCTATATAATATATTAGTACCTATTAGGCTAGAATGGAAATGATATGATTATTGATTATTATAGATGCTAAGCCTATAGAATAGAATATAGGCTTTTAGATTAGGCCTGCTAGATTTTGCAAAAGCATTAGGCCTATATAAAGTTTACCAAAATTGAGAAGTCTATAGTTTATTCCCAGAGACAGACTTATATGACTTATAAGCTTATAAGTATTTTTTTACAGACTTATTACGTCTTATCTTATACATTACAGATGCTCCTTCTATAAAGAAGATTATTGCGTCCTACGCTCATCCGTGGTCCGAGTCTAGTCTTGCATTTTTATTAATGTTTTAAATGATGTTAAGTTACTGGTTTTCCTGGTTTGTTCAGGCAACCTATTCCATGCCCAAATGCCACTCGGGAAGAAAGAGTACTTATATGCATTTGTTCTCGCATAAGGGACAAGGAAAGTGTTTTTGTCCTTATGTTTATCTGAGCTCTGCAACAGGTTGTCATTGTGTTGCATTTCTAAATTAGAGTTTAATGCCTTATGTATTATTACTACTTTACTCTTTGCCCTTCTGTCTTCTAGTGTTTCTAGGTTTAATGATTTGACTAATGGTGTTACTCTTGTTAATTGGGAATATTCGCTAGTTATGAACCTTGCAGCTCTTTTTTGAATTTGTTCTAATTTTTTAATGTTTTTTTTAGTTGATGGGTCCCATACAGGTGCTGCATATTCTAGTATAGGCCTAACTAATGTGAGATAGCATTTTAGTTTTATGTTTTTATTACATTTGTAAAAGTTCCTTTTTATGAATCCTAATGTTTTGTTTGATTTTTTAATTACTTCATCAATATGAGGGTTCCAAGATAACTTATCATTTATTATTACTCCTAGATACTTAGCATTGCTAGTTTGAGTTAGTTCTTTACCATGAATGAAGTAGTTTGCTATTATTTGTTTCTTTGTCTTGGATACCCTTATTAGTTGGCATTTTTCTGGGTGAAAAGACATACTCCAGTTTGATTCCCATTTTTGTAGTTCATCTAGGTCTTTTTGTAGAAGTTCACTATCTTTTCCTGTCTTTATTATTCTATAAATTATGCAATCATCCGCAAATAATCTTACTTTTGTTCCTGTGTTGATGCAATTTGGCAGATCATTAATATAAATTAGAAATAGTAGGGGTCCTAGAACAGTTCCTTGTGGAACTTCTGAGTTTACAGTTATTGGTGATGACTTAGAGCCATTTATTATCACTGTTTTTTCTCTGCCTATAAGAAAGTCCTGAATCCACTGATGTAAGGGACCAGAGATGCCAAAATATTTAAGTTTTTTTAGTAGACTAGAATGATGAACTTTATCAAATGCTTTTGAAAAATCTCGTAATATAGCATCAATTTGGTTGTTATTATCTAATCCCTTAGACAAGTAATCTATTAAGCCTATCAATTGAGTCTCACATGATCTATTTTTCCTGAAGCCATGTCCACTAGCTATAGGCCCAAAAGTCCTGCAGGGTGGCAGCTAGGGATATAACCAGCAACATGTCGGTTGACAGTCTGGTGAACTAACAGCAGGACAGACTCATTTGTCAACTGATTCTTTTTTTTTAAATAAGTAGCCTTTAGCTAGATCACCAGTAGTCTACATAAATCATATCATGATAATTGAAAATGACCTAAAATGGGAATATAAGGGCAAGCATATCTACTTAAATTTGCCCAGTCTCTGGAACAAGTATTTTGATTAGTTTTAAATGATGTTAAGTTATTGGTTTCCCTGGTTTGTTCAGTCAACCCATTCTATGCCCAGATGCCACTCAGGAAGAAAGAGTAGACTACTTCTCTTTATTTAGAAAAGTGCAAATTGTTGAGAGTATATCAATGAAAAAGAAGGCAATAAATATGATATATTTTACTGACGGGAAACTAAAATGTCAAACTATAAAATATTACTGTTCTCTGCTAAACCTGTAGGCTATTTATTCTCTACCTTTATTACATCTAAGCTTCTTAACTTGACCAATTATGGGTCAGTGATTTCAAAATATATTCTTTATTATCTCTCTTTGTGCACAATATATCTTGCAAAGCTAACAGCTAGTGTATGCAATTAATTGATAATAATGTAGACCTTATATTCCTACTAGCTTTTCAGAAGAGCTACATTTTCCTCATTATTAATTACCTGTTGTCAATAGATGTCTAACCAATCAGAGAATTAAATTCTAAATTATGCCTATAGACAAATAGGCCTAATTATAATTAGGAATTATGAAATTTTACCTACATATATGTATGCTACTGGCAATAATTGTAGCTTGTTTTTTTTTTCGTCTCGAGGACAACAGCCTTGTGGTTTGGAAAGAAGTAAATCTCGCAAGACTAAATGAGAAACAGAGACGTGACTCTCAAAATGAAATTGACATCTTAGCCTTGCTTAATCATGCAAACATTGTCAGCTATTACAACCACTTTGTTGATGAGGACATGCTATTTATTGAAATGGAATATGCAAATGGTATTAATGTTTAAGCCAAAACTTTTTGTAAAACCTGTTTGTAAAACATTGTTTGTTGTAAAGTTATATATGTTTCATAAACATCGTGTAAAATTGGCTGTGTGTAGCTCTTGATCTAAAAACATTTTGTATGTTATGGCCTCTACAAAAAAAAATGCTGTTCTATAGGCCCAAAGTTAAAAATGCAATCTTCCCTACTTCTGTAATAAACAAAATATAGTAAACAAAAATAACGCTAAGAAAATAATAATATTTTTTTGGTTTAACTATAAGAGTAAAAGAAAAATTTAAATAGTGTTACAAATTGTCAAAAAAATAAAGAATTAATAATGTTGAGAGCATAAAAAATAAATGCATTAAAGACTAATTTGGTTAATAGAAATCTTACAGTATTTGTTAGAAAAACTATTACGTCTATTATAACTATTTTATAAAATTATTTTAACAGAAATTAATTTCGTCACTTAAAACTAGTTGTACAACTATTTATACAACTTCTACAAGTAGTACACAACTTTGTCACATGATGCATATTTAGTTTTATATGATAAATATTTAAACAAATATACACTATTTGTATGTTTTTCAGGTGGAACGTTGTATGATAAAATTGTTACTGGCACCAAGCTATGGCCAGAAAAAGTAAGACATCCTTTAAGCCCAGTCATTAAACTATATCATGCCATATTTATTTATCCAATATTTTAATATTGGCGGATTCATCTTTTGTTCGATAATGTACGTGTCAATATTCTGTTATGCCTGAGTTGTTAGGATGTTTATTGATTAAAAAAAAAGCTGATTTCAATTTAAATTATTTGAAAAGTAATAAAGCTAATAATAAACAATAATATACCACTAATTGCATTTTATACATATACAAAAAATTACTTACTGATATTTTACTGTGTTATTAAATTTAATAAAATACCTTTACAAAGAATAGGCTCTACATTAAATACATTGTTTTATTTACCTCTTTATAGGATATTTTGTGGTACCTGTATCAGTTGACTTCTGCTTTGGCTTACATCCATCAGTATGGAATAATTCACAGGTATTCTTCTTTTTCTACTTACCAGGCTGCAGGACTGTTGGCTTTCTTGCTGTTATAAAGTGAGTTAGTAATAGTAGGGGCAATAATGTATGTCTGAGA
The DNA here is from genome assembly GCA_949126835.1 of Anisus vortex. Lineage (NCBI taxonomy): Eukaryota > Metazoa > Mollusca > Gastropoda > Planorbidae > Anisus > Anisus vortex. The sequence goes on from OX421492.1 coordinate 75,808,806, forward strand.
TTGATTAGGTTGGGACATTTCCTGTTAGGCATTGTTCTTTGGGAAGGAAAGAGTACATTATTCTTTCAGTTTTTCCTTGTGCCATTAAAGTTGCTATTTAGTATACTTTTTACATTGTTGTAGCTGACAGGTGTTTCAGGCTGATCTGACCTTGCTCCCTTTCTAGCCAACTTGTCAACTTTGTTCATTTTCTAGTAGGCTAATATGTTTTGGTATCCATTGTAAAGTTATTTTGATGTTGAATGATATGCTAATACATTATTTCCTTTAGTAAGGTGAGTTTTTTAAAGCTTGGTGAGGTGTTGTTAGTTATTATTATTATACATTATTATCAGGATGAATAAATATTAACCAATCACAAAGAAATTTAGCAAACACCCTTATAATGAGTCAATACAAAAGCAGTTAAAATTTTAAATATTTGAATAATATTTACTAAACTTTTAAACAATTTTACCTTTAGAGGACATTTTGCTTGATTTTATACAAAAGCTGCATAAAACACATTTTAAAGTAATTTCAACAAATAATTCTAGTTTTAAAATTTCACAGTTACAAGTTAAGGCATAGTCAACATTACAAATCAATAGTAATATAAAAAATTACCTAGGATCCTTTTTTTCACAAAATTTAACTTTTATTGCAAAAACAACTTTACCAACTTCCATACCGATTGTGGGTTAGCATCACATATGTGATATTTTTACATTGGATTTTTTTTTTCAAAGAACATTTTTATAATTGACCTACAAATGAGTTTGAACAATATAATAATAAAATATTTTTAAAAATTTAATAAACTGTAAAAGAATAAAATTTTTTTTATAGACTCTAGTTATCTATAAACACAACTCAAAACCTATGAATATTGACTTAATTACAAAAATAGATAAAGGGCCTAATAACTTACCAAAGTAATATTCAAATGTTGCAATGAAATTAGCAATGGTATAAAAATGTAAACTTCCCAACTTTAACATCTATATGTATATATACGGTAGTTTAATGAAAATCATCATAATTTTTTTTCTACAGAGATATCAAGACATTAAACATATTCCTAACCAAAGTTGGATTGGTTAAATTAGGAGATTTTGGTATTTCAAGATTTTTAGAATCAGCCAATCAAATGGCTGACACTGTAAGCACATTTAGTTTTCTTAACATTTTCTACCATTCAATAAGATTATGTTTATTTTCTATTTATGACAACAGTACAGATATAAAGGGTACTTTAGATAGCAAAAATATGTTTAAAGATGTATGCATTTAAATATTATTCATCTGTTCTATCTAAGTCATTCTCTCTCCTCATCATTCTTTTTGGACTATTTCTTTGACACAATAATTGTACACTTTAAATTATTCTTGTATATCTATGTTTTTACTTTTAAATTGAAAGCAAAAACGGTCTTGGATTTGTTAATAGCTAAAACTATTTAAGTTATTCAGCTCAATAAAAGTGCAGTTCAGCTGCTAATGTGAGCTCATGGCCTAAAAGTCCATTTGCTGCAAACCACTAAATGCAGGAAGAGAATGAATTTGTATGAATATTATTCTTGGAAATATATTGTGGTCAATTTATTTTATTTGGTATTTGTTGTATTAAAAGTATAAATATGCAGGGCTACCCTTAGAAAATTATTCATTTACTTTTTTTTTGGGTCATGGTCATTTAAATGGTAATATGTTTGTTATGTAATTAAAAAAATAATAAATTGATACCAGAAATAAACAAAGGTCTTTTGATTGGCCAGGTAGTTGGAACACCATATTATATGTCACCAGAGATTATGATGGGAGAAAAGTATGTATGCTTTATTTTCATGTCATTTTCTTGATTAGTTTATGTCAAGTGCTAACTGCTTTTATTAAGTAAATTGAACAAAAATGGTAAACATATTTTGTTTTGAAACTTTGCTTTTCTCTGTTAGATACAATAATAAAAGTGATATTTGGGCCCTAGGATGTGTTTTGTATGAAATGTTGACCCTGTCCAGGACGTTTCAAGCTTCTGTAAGTAAACCTGTAGTTTAATTACCTTAAACATTTTTCCTTGTTTCAAAATTCATTAAGAATTTTACCCGTTTCAAAAGTTCATTAGTGCAGACAAGAATATATATAGAACAAATTCAAAAAAGAGCTGCAAGGTTCATAACTAGTGAATATTCCCAATTGACAAGAGTAACACCATTAGTCAAATCACTAAACCTAGAAACACTAGAGAACAGAAGGGCAAAGAGTAAAGTAGTAATAATACAAAAGGCATTAAACTCTAATTTAGAAATACAACCCAATAACAACCTGTTTCAAAGCTCAGATAAACATAAAGACAAAAACACTTTCCTTGTCCCTTATGCAAGAACAAATGCATATAAGTACTCTTTCTTCCCAAGTGGCATTTGGGCATGGAATGGGTTGCTTGAACAAACCAGGAAAACCAGTAACTTAATATCATTAAAACATTAATAAAAATGCAAGCCTAGACTCGGTCCACAGATGAGCGTAGGACGCAATAATCTTCTCTATAGAAGGAGCGTCTGTAATGTATAAGATAAGATACGATATTTATGAAACTTTATCTAAACTAGCAAACTAAATTCACTAGCTGGTAAAAATCAAGTGTAAGTGTAAAAAAATGACAACTTTTTCAGAATCTTGATATTTACAAGATTAGTATAAAAGTAACTGCCAACTTAGTTAAATTCATTGATTTTATTAGAGTTTAAAATCCTACAGAGAATTAAAAACATAATTTCTCCCAAAGAATTATTAGTTTTCTTTTAGCAAAAGGTGTTAAATTATAAATGTCATTTGATCTAGAATCCCTTAAAACTTGCCATGGAAGTTGTGAAAGGTGATATTTTGGCTGTTTCTAAGACTTATTCAGAAGAAATACGATCTTTGATAGATCTCATGCTAAAAAAAGTAAGTATCATTTCATTTTATACACTATTTTGGTTATTAATCTAATGAAATTTATTGAAAGTTGATGAAATGGAAAATTAAAAGCCAAAAACTTCTTCTTTTGATTATTCTGATAGAATCCTGTAGACAGGCCAAGCGCTGAAGATATATTAGCACTTCCTTTAATGATTAGTCATCTTGCTACCATGGAACAAAAAGTCTATGAACTCAACTCCAACTCAAGAAGAGCTAGACTCTCAGCAGCCTCAACATCTGTTGTTTCAGTTGTTACGTCCAAAATGTGTGAGGTAAATTCCTCCCTCTTTGTGTCAACCAGGCTACATAGCGGTTAGCTCTCTTGCATTCAATGCCAGACATACATATCACTATTTATTTTTATTTTTAAAATTGTGTTCATTGAATGTGTTGGCCATGTTAGTTTGAGGGGACAATTAATATAAGTATGTGAGGTAAATTTGTTCTCTTGGCTAAAGCAGGATCTAGACCTGTCCTTTTCGGTCAATTGAAACATAAAGCCCAGTACAAAGGTTATCTCCCCAATACTTCTCAAGTTACAAAAGAGAAACAGTTGCATTGGTCCCTCTTATAATTATTAGTCCTATTTTTTTTCCTGTATCAAGCTCTTAAGTCTGTCTTTCTTACAAAAAAACTCAAATAGTCAGGTAAATGACATGATAAAATTAAAAACATTAATCAAAATGCGAGAATTAACTCAAACCATGGCTTTGGCTAATCTATAAGTTACCATCTCTTCATTTCTTACTTTTTTAACGTACATTAAGCAACTTTTCATGCACAACAGTCCCTGCTTTATGGTTCTATTTATCAATAATGTGATTTACAGTGTAATATATGTCAATTAATTTTTTTATATTTTTTATAATATTAAAATATCTATTTCCCAAATAACAACAAAGCTGATATAACAATTCATATTCATTTTATATTATTCTCATTTCAAGTTACTTGCACATTTTCCAATTTCTTTTGGTTAGATGTACCAATGGGGAGGTGGAAAGATAACTCCACAGAAGCTAGAAATCTTTACAAATGAAAAAAGTCCCATGCAAGTAAGTTTGAACTATTCATTTGTTTCTGACTGAACATGTTTCCTTACATTTGGCTGGCTAATACATGGCTTTAATTGCGAGAAACAGAAATTAAGCTGTTTTATAGACTTTATTTCTTTATTTCATTTATAAATATTACGGACAATAGATAGACAATGAGCTATTAATTAGTAGTGATCTTCTTGATTTGGCTGATTTATCTTCCAATCATTAGGTGGCATCAGGACACAGCCATTTTGCAGCTATTACTTTTGAAAAGGAGCTTTACACTTGGGCAGTGAGTTAACTTTTTAAACATTCATTTTATTTGTAAGCTCTTGTAGCAAATAGTGGGGCCGGCTGGTCCTGTGGTTAGTTCACCAGATTGTCAACAAAACGGCCCGGGTTCTAGCCCTGCCGCCAACTAAACCTTGCTGCCCTGCAGGAGTTTTGGGTCTCTTGGATGTAATAATCTTCCATCTAGAAGGAACGTCTGTACACTTACAAGTGAATTACTTTTCCAATACTATGTTTTAGCTTTACAGTTAATACATGTCAGTTATCTCTTGTAAATGAATTGTCATAGATATATTGTACATTTAAGGTCAATGCTACATGTTAGTTGATAATTAAGTTTTTTGTGTTGTGCAAAAAAAACAACAAAAAAAAACTTCGGGCTCATTCTTGCATTCTACTACTCAAGAATCCACAAGGTGGGATCTCTATGGTGGGTCAATTAGGTCATGGTGACATGGCTTCCTACAAAATGCCACGCAGGGTGGATGCACTGCTAGGAGTACAAATACAGCAAGTCGCCTGCGGGGAAGACTTCACATTATGTGTAACAGGTAGGAAAACAAAATTTTAGTGAAACAAAGAAAGAAAAAAGTCAATAAATATTTCAATTTAAAATATTCTCTAATCCATTTTTATATTTGAAATGAAGCTTTTATTAGATTGAGATTTGAACTTGATTGTGAATGTTTTAACTAGACATTTGAAAATGGCATATTTTCCTGATTTTAATTTTTTTTTTCAATATCTAAATCCAATGTGTAGGCCTACTGTTGCATACATTTTTCTTCTGTTACACTTATCACTGTACATTCATGATTGATCCTTTCAGATGAAGGTGGGCTGTATGCCTTTGGTTCAGACTACTACGGCTGCTTAGGTCTGGGAGGAGATGATGAAGAAGTTTTGTGTCCTGTACTTGTTGAGTATTTTATTGACCACCCGATACAAGAGGTGGCATGTGGCGACGCCCATGTATTGGCTTTGACACGTTATGGTGATGTCTACACATGGGGACAAGGAGAGTATGGTAAAAAAAATAGTTTTTGTATTGTTACATGTCTGCTACTAATAAATCATATTGGTGTGTCTGTGTTAATTCACGAACAGTGTAATGTGTCTGACCTACTCATTATTCATTGTGATACTTGTTCCATTCTTTGCAGCCATCACTGCTCACTTGACTGATCATTTATTGTGGCTTGTCTTTTTAACACTATTATCATTTGGGCTTGTCTGGGTTACTTATTAATAATTGTGGCATGTTGCCATTACTTGTTATTGTTAGTTGCTGCCAATACTATATGAATTGCCAATAAAATTAAGATTTAAATCCATGACCTTCTGAGGAAACAAAAAACCCTGCTTCACAATTACCTAACTCCAACTTTGAAGAGTACCATTGTCATAATTACAGCGCCACATATATATTTGGAAAAAATCTGATATAATATATTTTTAGACTCATTCTTAAATGTTATTAAGCATTTGTGAAGTGCAACTGAATCAGTTTTTGTTTGGCAAAAAATCTACTCTATTTCTCAAAGAATCCCTGAAACAAAAAATTCTGCTTTATTGTTAAAGTAAACTATTACATTTATAGTAACTAATCATCTATCATAAGCAGCATTATTTCTTGTGCCAACCTGGCCTATTGGGCCATGGGCCACACTTTGCCTCTCCACTGGCTTGACTGCTCTGATGTTGATTAAAATCTTTTTTTAACAATTTAATTAGGGTAGCTTTCCTGATACAAAAAATATATGCTTTTAAATCTTTTTTTCTTATTATATGTCATATATACTGCATTAAATCGTTTTTTTTCTTATTATATGTCATATATACTGCATTAAATCGTTTTTTTTCTTATTATATGTCATATATACTGCATTAATTCGTTTTTTTCTTATTATATGTCATATATACTGCATTAAATCGTTTTTTTCTTATTATATGTCATATATACTGCATAAAGTTTACAAGCTTGTGCATGCATAAGCAGGTATTTTAGTGTGAACATTGCCTATACAGTTATTTAAATAAGGCAGTCAAAATTAGGAGCATGGCTAGGTAATTCAATAGACAATGATTTAATGATTTGTTTCCCTATTTGTATTTCTTCAACTTGGTATTTAGGAAAACTTGGTCTAGGATCAGAGGATGACTTTAAGACTCCTCAAAAAGTAAGCCCATTTTTTTCAATCTTTAAAGTATTTTTGTAACACACGTTTAATAATTTCCAGATAAATATCCTGTAATGAATGATGAACATTTAGCAAGGTGCTATTACATGCTGTCTGTTCACCTGTCAAATTAAAAACAAATTTTGGATTTTTTTGACCTATTATATTAGTAAGGGTAAATTTAACGTATACTCTACAGGGGCTGTATTTGGCTCAATGGCCTTGGTCCATCTCAATGACACTTTTTTTTTTTATAAAAGAAAACCTATAAAGTAGGCCTATATAAACATTCTTCAGATAATTCCATTATAACTTTTTTTTTCAAATACAATACAAATATAAATTTGAAATGTTTAAATTGGCCAATAGGACCAATGAAATGACCTAAAAAATCCTAAGTAGGGTAGAGAATGAGTTTTAAAAAAAAATATTAAAATGTGCCAGCATCAATAATGCCCTCCTTTAAAAGATGCTATTTTTTATATGTCAATTAGAAATATGATAAAAAATAAACAACCCCTAAAAACAAATTTATTATTATAAATTATTAAATCAATTTTTTTTATTCATTAGCATTCCAAAGGTTTTGCTCTTCATTAATCACAAAAGGCTAATTTAATAAATCAATAAATGATTTAAAAATAAGGGGAAATAATTTTGTATATTTATATATTAATATATATATATATATATATATATATATATATATATATATATATATATAGCTCAGTGGGGGAAATACACATGTTTTCAAGACAACCGCATTGAATTAGGATTTTAAAATGTGCCCCAAAAAGTGTATTTTCGTTAGTTGTGTGGGGGTATGTGGCTGAAAATATGATAGAATGTGTTGTTAAATGAAACATGTCTATGTGCCTTGATTTAGCTTGACGGAAAGTGGGTCAATCAGCCTCCCAAAGAACAGTTTGTCACCCAGCACAAACATAGAAAGAAAGTTTTTTGTGAAATTAATCTATAATATTTCAATAAACTGTATCCTGCTATAGGTTGATATTCCTGGGAAACAGAAAGTGAAACATGTATGTGCTGGTGGAGACAGCTCATTCCTCATTTGTTTTAGTGGCAGGCTTTTAGCCTGCGGAAGTAACCAGTTCAACAAGTTAGGATTTAACTCTGAAACTTCTGGCCTGAGGAAGCGGAACAAAAATGTAATTGATTCGATAGAATATGTCATGGAATGTTAGAATAATATATTTTATATCAATGTGATGCAGCTACTAACAAAAGAATATTGAGAAAGGTTAATTATTTTAAAATATATATATATATATGGAATTTATGATTTATTTTGGAATGGAGAATATTTATTTTTCCCTATTGGTGTCATAATGAATCATTAAACTTAATGAAAAAAATTTTTCAACGTATACAATTTGGTCCATAGGGTATGAAGTGTATATCACAGAAGGTTGCTGTATTAATTGCATAAATGGGGTTTATATTTCCATACTTATGCTGTTGCTTTTCTATTGCATAAATCAACTGATACACATATTGATTAACACAAACATCCCTAACAGCACACTACATTGGCCCAATATTTTGCCATTGTTTAAATCTTGGCCAAATGTTGGGCCAATATAGTGTGCTGTGCATGAACCAATCTATATTATCTGTCTCTTCTATATATTTCAGAATGCTGGCAGTTAAATAAAATATTTGGTACATACATTAGATGCTCTGTTATCTCTTCCATTTGTTTACTGCCTGGGTTGACAGAGGCATACAAATAACTTTTTTTTTTCAAGTTTTACTCGTCTAAACATTTATTAACTATTCACTAGTTACGATGTCTAGAAATGGTGTGTTTTTGTGATAACTTGAATTTTTTTATGTTATTACTTCACAGACATTTGACATTCCTTTCAAACACACATTTAGTACTGTTAAGTCCTTGAATCGTTATAATGTTAGTTTGGTGGCTGCTGGGAAAACCCACTCTGGTATTGTAGACAGTGAGTAGGCCTATAATAGTCTAATTTTTAATAAAATATTAGCATGATGCAATAATGAGTTTATGAATGATGCATTGATTAGTAATAATATAAGAAGGCATGCAGTGAATTAACCTTCACTTTGTTTGTTTAAATGAAAACAAAAGAACAAGGACAATCTTGTGTTCAATTTAAGATAGACATTTTTTATTGATCTAAAAAATTATCCTCTTTTTTATACAAATATTTTATATCTTTACTCTAGCAATTGCTTTTGTTCTGTGATGTAGTTTCCAGAATTTCATGAAAATAGCTAACTTGTACATATACTTTTCACATACTCTAGATTTTGGTTATCTGTATATGTTTGGCTCCAATAAATTTGGTCAGCTTGGTTTGGGAGATTTCAAGCCTCGAAATGGTGTCAGTAGAGTTGGCGGTGCTCTGGCAGGTCAAAAGGTAGAGCAACTGGCTTGTGGGGATGGATTCACAGTTGTAGCTACAAATGGTAAATCTCATTGGTGCAAATTCTGCCATAAAACCCTTTTGTAGTTTGAGATCTGTTTAATGGTATAGCTGACATTTTATTTTTTCTTACTTATTAGAAAACCGTGTCTATTCTTGGGGCAATGGAGATAGTGGTCGACTTGGAGGAAAGTTTTCTGAACCTGCCGCTGGCCTTAAAGCCAGCTGTACAGCACTTCCTCGGCCTATATTTGGTTCAATGCATGTTGTGTCTTGTTTGTCTTGCAGACATTGGAACACATTAATTATTGCAGGTATAATAAAAGTTTTTAAAAAAATCTGTTTTGAATCTTGATCCCCATGCATCTTGCCTCAAAGAATTATCATTCCTTGAGGTGTCTGAAAGAGAGGATATTGGACATTGTTTCTTCATTATCAAAAACAGTTGTTTTTATCACTCCGTGGATCATCAGAAATTCCTATATTAATTTTGTGAAAAATCTTATTTTAAATCTAAACCTGCTGCATTATTCAGAATATAATCAATTATAATTAATACCCTTATTATTACATGTCATTGATTGCATCATGATGTCAGTTTTTATCACATATTTGAATGTTCTGACTGTATATTTAGGATAAGACACTTAGGACCGAAAAATTGTCAGGGTATATACATTTTTCAACAATGAAATAATAAAATGCAGATACTCTGCTTCTGAAGGCTAAATACTAACATATAATAAAAAGGAAAACCTTCCGTTCTAATGTTTCCTAGCATTTTATAGATACAAATTTAAAGATATGTTCATTATTATTCCACAACAATGAAAATTTGTGGTGTTATCTATGAACTTATAGCTCACTATCGAGCCCACATAACCAAGTATTGATCTATTGATATACTCACACTGAAAAACTGCTTGAAAAGTGTCTTCTTGTCACAGGAATCTTGGACATTAAACAGACGACACGAACGTCAATTACTTGATAAGTCAATAGCTTTGGGCAACATCTTTAATAACGCTTGATATGTAGGAATACCAACATCCAACAGCCAACATTGCCGACACCAATACTCTTTCAAGCCTAAACTACAATGTCAATCAACTCTCAATTCAGTCCAGCACAGGACAACCTCTCTCTAACGATGAGAGACCAAGACTAACTCCTTTCATTTCAACATTACCGAGTAAACAAAACATGACGTAATACACACACTTCCGAGTTACTAATATCGCACCTATCGCACAAACTATTTCTTACAACTTCACACCAACTCATGCACTACTTACACTTCTTTTAGTGCTTTCTTTCAGAATATAACTATGACCTACCTGATTTCCTAGGGTTATATTTTGTGCAGGGGTTTCTAAAATCTATAGTGATATTTTGGGGATTTGTTTAGCTGCTGTATGTAATCATTGATACTCATCTAAAAAAATTCAGATCAATTATTATTAGATTTTTGGGGGTTTTAGTGTTTTTACAATGGAAAATAGTATTAAAATAATTATCAAATAAATCTACAGAAAAGGTTTTGAACCAGAAAACTCTCAAATCCAGAGTTTCTTCACCAAAAAGTGAGTAGAACTGTTGATAATAATATTACTATTTCTTAAATGGCTGAGAAAAGATCCATTTTTTTTATCAAATGCTTTAATATTATTATCGTTGATAAAAGCTAGAGAAAATATTTGATGTTCAATTTTTTTTCATTCACTTATAGCATTGAAATAAATTAAAAGGTAATATCAAGATATTGGTGCTTGTTTGATTTCATATTTAACTTTTATTTCAAATTTCATAATTTTAGTTATAGGAAAAGATGGAGACCAAGGTGAACTTATTACATTCACTCACAGTGTTGCATATTTTATTTATTTACACATTTATGTGTTTGAAGTGAAATTAATATGTTATTTAGTTCAATAATATTACTCTTATATTATTAACATTAAGTTTAAGATTAATTTTTGAGACTAAAATTATGAAAATAAAATGTTATACTTTTTACTAGCTTTCTCCATTCATTACAAATAATTACATTTAAAATTTAAAAAAACCTGTAATTGCTAAATATACGCATTAACAATATTTATTAAAATGTATATCTATTATATAAGGAAAAAAAAACATAAACATTTTTCACAATACTTTTTTCTCTGCAATTTATCAGTGCTGTTCCAAGGTGCAGGCGGCTCATTTGATTCCATACCAGAACTACGCCAGCAGATTTCCAACAGTTCAACAGATACCTCTAGTGAGTTCATTCTCCCTGACGACATTAGAGGCTATACAGATGATTCAGCAGATGTTTTCATGTCTCCACAGTCACATCCTAGCTCAGCTAGTCCCAGTATGGAAAGCAGTGTGCCTTCTTGGTTAGCTCGGGTATAAACAAAATAATTTGATTTTTTTCTAATAGTCCTATCTAGTGGAGCAATGTAAATATAGCATTATATAGGCTCTAACTAACAGCTTAAAATAATGTTTTGATTACCGGGTACCGAGTAAATATTCAAGGGTCATGATCATTGATGGTCTTTCTCAGTCCATGATGGCTAGCTGGAATCAGTTTGGTAAAGGAAAATTAGCTGGGCATTGTATTGTTGGCACAATCATTGGTACGCTGAGGCCAATAAAACTGATAAACTGCTTGTTTAATCGCTTTAGAAAAATTAGCATTGTTTAAAAAAAATTTTTTTTTATCTAATATTACTCTATTAAGTCGATTATCTTTTGAAATCTGAGTTTTGGGTTCATGTTTAGTTTACATTCTACTTTAGTTCATCTAAATATTTTTTTTTCTTTTCTCCACAGGAACTTAATAATGCAGAGTATATTCCTATACCCACACCTTCCCCACAAGTCTGTGATAAAGCCATTTCACCCCTAGCTCTAGAAAACTTGCCCAATGGATCTGAGAAAGCTGTTAAGGTTACAACCAAGTCTCCTGAGTTGAAGCTGCTTATAACTTCAAATGATGTAAGTTGATTTAAAAAAACAAAACAAAAAATTATTTAAAAGGTTTTTTACAAAAGGTGAGTGTCTGTTGATTAGATTCTGATAATTTAAAAACCTCTTGTTTAACAGGCTGAAACAATTACAATGTTGAAGTTACAATTAGCCAAAGTGGAACAAGAAAATATTGAAGTAAGTTACTTCTTTCAACCCTAAAAAAATGTTTTATAATTCTAATTTTTTAAATCAAAAAGCTAATTATTTAATAAAACATTTTTTTTAAGTTAAAAATTACTGGCCTTGCATTGTCTCCCTTTTATGACTAAATATTTTCATATTTTGCAGTTAAAGAAATTAGTAGCAGAGCAGGCTGAGATTATCAACCAGTTACAACTGAAATAACTAATTTACAAGATGCTGCATATAATTTGTGTTTGGTTTGTATGTGTTGACTGCTTAAGAAAACTATTTTATAGCTATTGGTGTGAATGTGTATAATATGAGGAAAACATATTCTGGTGATTTTGGTTCAGTAGCTAACAGTAGATAGAAAATGATTGTGACAGAGAAAGAAAGTATATGTGCCATATCTGTGAAGCTTGTGTTGGTAAATTCATGTGAAAGTTCACCACACTTAGTTACTGTTGCCTTGTGCAAATATTTTTGTCTAGTCATGAATATTATTGAAGGGTAAATGTATTCAACAAACACACAACCACTATTTATGATGTGATTTTAATTTAATTTTATAGTCTTAGCCATTAGTGTGCCCTTAAGTCAAATAAACCCTAGTGTCTACCGAACATTAGTTGAGGAAAAATAAAGTGCCTTTTTATAGAAGCCTCATAGTTTCCATTGTGTACAGTTGAAATAACAGAACTCTAATTTACCTTAACTTATCCTGTATCTTAAATTTAATAAGTAATATGTAGGAAATCTCAAAATCTGTTTTGAAAAAGAAATACAGATGCCACAGAAATTATGTTTTTTTTATATTTTATGTGTTTAATATTTATGTGGAAATCATGATGATAATGATTTGAAATATAATTTTGTCTTCTTGTTGTATATATTTTTTTTTATCAAACTGATATGAGGAGCAGACTTAAGTTTGTAAAGTCACTAGAGAGTTCTGGACTAATATTGTAATTTAACATTTTGCTCCCCTAACAAGTTTACAGCCTACCTTTCTTTTTTTGTAAAACCAAATCACAACAGTTGTGTCTGTTCATATGATGCATCAATGTGTACTGATTGCCGAAACCCCCATCCCTTTTAAATAACTAGTTTACTAAGAATAACAAACATGACAAAACAAAATAACTATAAAGAGAAATCTAGAATCACAATTTATAAAATCTGTCAGTAGTGCCTTTTAATTGTAGGGTAACACAGTGTAAACAGAATTTGCATTTTCTCACTGAAATGACATCTGACAGCTGCAATAACAGGCACCATCAAATGATGGTTTTAGTAGCTAGAGTACTTCCCCTTGACAATGGATTTAAAAAAAAGATTTTGGGGGGTTGTGTGTACTGAGCACTCATTGCTCTTAAAATTAAAATTTAACTGCAAAAAGAGTAAATAGTAAATATATCCAAGAGTTAATCTCTGGAAGAGACACAAGACAACTACAGATCCTTGTCGGAGATGGAATTAAAAAATGTTTGAAGAGTTTGTACCCTCTTGTTGGTGGGTAGACACACATTTTGGAAGGAATGTTTTGTAACACCCCTGTTACTAAACTTGTAAGTCTAATTAAATGATAATGAGTAATATTAAGAAAATGTCATTATGTAAATCCTTTAGAGCAGTGGTTCCCAAGCTATCAGTTCCCATAGCCCTTGAACTCATTTTTCATTTACTAATCCCTGATGGCATAATCAAAGAATATCAGTTCTCTGACATAAATATTTGGTCATTTCTGAAAGTTTACACTGATGGTATCTGTGGTTTTAATATTCTGAACCTCAATAGTTTTCTCCAGGAAAATAGTGAGCACAAACGCAATTTAATCTAAACGGTGAACTTTTATCAAGTCTGCAAATTATTTCTTTTCTTCCCAGAATTACCCGTGTATTGTTTGCTTATCCATCAACAGTTCTCTGCGTAACCCAGTAATTCAATTTGGGAAACCCCTGGTCTATAGAGTCAAATGACATTTATGACATATTGACCTTCCTTTCTAAAAATCCTGCCAGCGCCCATGGATGCAACTGCTATGCTGACAATGAATATTACATTTATTCAATAGTAGAAGTTGTGCCCATATCTACAGCCAAACAAAGATTAATCTAAAATTGTATGTTGGATATCTTGAATTAGTATTAGCATGGCCTGAATAAATTGTCCACCTCTGGCATAGAACATGTGTACGGCACATTGGATGTCACATTCAATTTTATTGAAGGCTGCTGAAACATAGTTTCTTATGGTGATTCATCAAAATTTATTCAAGAACATAAAAGAAAGAAAACAAATGGAAACTATAAAAAAAAAATTATGTATATAACTTTTATAATAATGAAAGTAAAATATCATAAATTTCAAGCCATAACCACAAAATAAAAGTATAGGTAGTCTAAACACCATATAAATAGAAATCTCAAATAAATAGATAACTTCATCTTCTTAAATACATAAACATAAAAACAAGAAAGCCAGGATATTTGATTAGCAGCAGAGAATTTCTAAGTATGTATTTGATCACAGATAAACAGGTTTAAAAAGTATCTTTACATTGTATCACAATTTAATACCCAAACAATGGACAAAAGTTAACCTTAATATAACAATGTGTATAGGATAAAATACAACTATTTGTGTATTTCATGAAAAACATTTGTCAAAATTTGACCATCTTATTGCATTTATCGGTACATTATTTTTTTTAAACAATCTCTAGCAAAGTAAATCTTGTTACTAGTGTTGAGTTTAAATAGTGTGAGAATGCATCTGCACTGAATCAACAATTTAATTACTACTAACTGCAATGAATTTTTAAGAGCTGTTTTTTTCTTTAACTCCATGCCTTAAGAAAACTTATCAAACTACAACACAATTGAATGTGGCTGACCCAGTGAATTATGGTAATCATACCAACCAATGTCAGCATCCCATGGATTTCCCATGAACTTGTCACACAACCCAACTGTTTTTTATTTTTACTTCTGTTACCAGAAGAAATTTCTGGTGTACAATAGGAAAATACAATAGGATATATTCAGGTGTTAAAGGGTTTCAACTATAAAGACAAAGAAAATATTTCCTGTTTATAAAATATTATTTCCTAGTGATCTTGTTTAAAAGTACGACTGAGTAAATTAAAGACATTATTAATCTGGACAATGCCATTTTTATGTTTGAAATTTGTTTAACTTTTAGAAAAATCCTTTGATATTAACTAATCCTCGTAAATTAATTTTAATTGTTTTTTGTTACATTATGTATTTATTTCCCATAAAATAATTGTAAAGTTAAAGATTGTACAATCAGTAAAAACTAATAAAGTATTTTGTTAAATATTTGGACCATAAAAATGTGCAAATTAAAAAATGAATAAAAAAACAAACAAAAAAAGTAAACAAAACAAAAAAAATAAAGAAAAAATAAAGAGAATACAATTAATTATTGCCTTTTACTAAGTCTTAATGGAATAACTTGTTTTTAATAGTTCTTAATAAACCTAGTTCAGCAAAATGATTTAATAATTTTGAGTCATCTATTGGTGAATCTTTTGCCTGAAAAGAAAAATGATTTTTTTAACATTAATTGTAAATTTTAAGTTAAAATAATAATTCTCACAAAACATTAAAACTTAGAGTAATAAAGAATAAAGTTTAGTGCCAATGAATAAATAAAATTCCCTAAGACAACATACTATGCAAAGAAGTAGCCATGACAATGCCTATCCAAAATAAAGCTTGTTATCTTATCTTATATGTTACAGACGCTCCCTCTAAACAGAAGAATATTGACTTATTTTACTCAGATGCAAAGAAAAAGAAACTATCCTGGATTTTCAAGATTTGAACCAGCGACTAAAATGTCAATCCATTGTTAGACCATTGCAGCCTTTAAAGAAAACATGACTAATTAAAAATGTAACAGTTACTTTATAAGCTATAGCTAAATGGCTTCTATTTTATTTGTTATATATTTCACTTTATTGTTAGCTGTTGATATTTAACAACATTGATTGCTTCTAATTTTAAGCGTTAATAAAGTTGAATAATAAATTTGGTATTTTTCTAACAGAACCTTGCATGAAATAAGGACTAACCAAGTACATTTTTTAGGACTCATTTTTTAAATTTTAAATGCTAATTGAAAGAGAATCCACACAAACTTGAGACCAGATATAAATACAAAGAGGTGCACAAGCAAGCTCAGAATAGAAACTCAAACTATCAAAGTCAGTTCACAATCACCACACCTTCTATGTCCATTCAAACTAACTACACCATCACCCAATCAGTGAAATACTAATACATTGAATAACAAGGCTTAAACTGATTCCATTAAGAATGTTTGAAAAAAAAAATTGAACCAGGCCTCGTGTGCTGAAGTACAGAATTAAGATTGTGAGTTTAGGAATAGTTAATTATGAACCCAGTTAAGGAATAGTTAATTATGAACACAGTTTATAATAATTTATTATAACCCCAGTTTAGGAATAGATAATTATGAACCTTTACAGTTTCCAATTCTAGCCAAAACATTTAAATTCAGTTTTTTTCTTTACTATTTGTTATTTCAATGGAAAAAAATTAAACTAAGAAAAAAAAAAAATCTTATGTTGATAAATGTAAATATATGTGCTATTAAAAATCTCTGTTTTCAATTGTAGCCTAATATTAATTGCAAAGATTAGTGAAACTTTGCCCAAAGTAGTTCTAAAAAAAACTTACCTATGAGCTTTCCTAACATAAATACAATGGACATTTATAAATGACTATTATCTAAATGTTAAAATATATACATTATGTAAATAAACCAATTGATGTAAATAATATTTAAACAGTTAGTAAAGACAACTTTAAATTAGGCCTACAAAAACATTTATTGAAATGATAACAAAAAAACAAAACAATTGGGCCAGTGTAACATCTGAAATGATTGTCATTGAAATGTTAACAAAAAAACAATTAGACCAATGTAAAATCTAAATCATTGTAATTGAAAAGCTCAATGTAAAATTATTGTAATTGTAGACAAAATCATACACATTTTGTTTTTCTGCTTTTCAATTAGGGATAATTTAAATTAATACTTTTGTCTTTTACCTCCTCTTGAAGGTTTTGCAATAGATCTTTTAAGGATTGTTGAACATCTTTGTTAGAATGTGGTTTGTTGAGTATTTTGTGAAGCTTAGCAAAAGTATCGTCAACACTGTTGTTTTTAATAGAATCCTGAAAAAAATAAAAAAGTGAGTGATTTAAATAAATAAGCCAATGGTTTTAATTACTTTACTGTTCAGAAATATTTCTTACAATATTATCCTTTTTTTTTGGTATGGCATTTGTGATGAGAATCATATTTATTTATAATCCTTTAAACTACTAGCAATAAGCCTTATCAAATTTTTTAATAGCATACATACACTATTTTATTGTAAAATCAAGTTCCTAATTATTAGAAATTAAAAAACAACATTTCTTTGATATATTAAGTAAATAAATTATTTACTGTTTTTGGTTAACATAGTTCCAAATATTAAATATTTTTTAATGAAGATGTTTGTATAGGCTTAATAAACCTATTGGGTATAATATTTTTTATGAAGATGTTTATATAGGCTTAATACACATATTGAAATATTTTTTAAAAAGTCAAATTACACTAAATGTATTATAATACTATTTATAGTTTTGAATAGAACATAGCCATAACCACTTGGTGATAATTTAAAGTATTGATTTGAATACTCAAAAGACAGCAGCTTGTGATATTTCATATATTATTTAAAACCACACCCTTATAGAAGTAAAGCTATTATGCATGGGAAAACATTTTAAACCATAAATATTTATACTCCACATTAACAGTTTGAGAAGAAAGGGGAAGAAATAATTAAAAAAAAGGTGCAGACAATACAGGAAGTTATATACATGTATTCTTAACTAATAGCCTGCTTTTTAAGGCAATTATATAAGCAGAATAAGCTTAGAATGTTAAACGCAGGGTATTGATGTAGAAAAAGGTTAATTTAATTTTTTTCTGTGGCCAGGGAAGAGGGTAGTTTTACATACTGCTGACTCTACTTACAGGTATAGTAAGGTTGGTGGGGGCCAAGGTAACTTTTGTACGGTCTAAACGTTCCTAAATAAGCATGAAACATTTTTATTCAAACAATCTTTAAGTGAAACTATAATTGATAAAGTAAAAAATCAGATGAGCTCAGACTTGTGGGCAGCATTGGTAGTGCAGATGTATACTGCTACAGAATGCAGTGAATTTTTAAATCTGCATTTCTATAGCTACAGCTGTAGAAATTTTATAAAGGAAATTATAACAAAACCAATGTGCTCTTAAGCCTGACTAGACAATGCATTAAATGGAATATAATAAATGTTAAAAATGTAAATTGTAGAAATTAATTTTATAGTCTGAGTCTTTAATAAAAATTAAAATGGAACACAGAATAATTTTATGGGTAAAGCTTGTGATGCAGAAAACAATGAATATTTTAAAATGTAAACGACTAATATATACAATAGATATGGTGCAATAATATAAAACAAATAATATTTACAGTTGTAAACAATTAATATATATATATACAATAAATAAGGTGCAATTATATGTTTATCTGTGAAAAGTAAAACCATCCTGAAGATATAAACAATTTCCAACATTATGAGGTGTACACTGTTACCTTCAGGCTTAACATAATACCCCGTAGAAGAGATTTAGTTTCACTATCTCCTTCTGAATAGACTTCCTATTAAATCAGCATTCAATTAATTTGTTGAGAGAAAATATTTTTGTCTTACAATGTAGACTAAAGGATTTTATCTAGACCAGGACCTTGTAATATGAATTCAATGACATTATACAATACTTTATAATAAAATGTTCTGTGTAATTGGGCTTTAATGGGGTAAGGTAAACTAAGCTACTAAACAGTCAAATACAATATAAAGTAGCAATCAAGAACACACAAGCTGATGCTTAATGTCCACATGTAATGCTAACACATAGATAGATAGAAATAAAAATATAAAGCTTACTAGCATGCAACTACTTTAACAAAAGTAAAGATTATAGATCCATTCTTATATTGTTCTCTTATATCAAAATTAAACTTAACATAATATTTTATAAACAGTTTAAACTCATAGGCCTACCACCTGGAATAGTAAAAATGCATCCATGTGAAATGCAAACTATAATATGTTAACACAATACTTAAGAGCTACTGGCAGGGCTAAAGTTCATCAAAAAGGACTGTGCCTTAAATTCTAATGATGCTGTGATTTTTTTTTAGGATAATTTTTAGACCACTAAATGGACATTAACTAAGCTATGAATGTCTGGAAATAGTGCAGAGCACCAGAGTGTGATCAAATCAACTTTACCGTTATTATAGGCAATTATTGTTTCAACTGAACTTTAAATTAAGCTTATAGTACTTTTTTTTTTCTGTAAGCCTCTCAAAGATGTCTTCTAACTCTATTTCTTTTATTCACAAAGATTAGACAAAAATATTTTGTTTACTTTATGCTAAATAAACATGGATCCATAAGTGTTCATTTTAATGATTCTACAACAAATTGGAATTAAAGTAATTAAAACAAAGGAGTAGCCCACTTGTAAAAGCTGCTAAATCAACAAAATGGATTTTTTGTTTATACAGAAAATGATGTTTTACATTGCAATTTATATCTTTTGATAGAAACATGATATTTTCTATCAAATATATTAATATTAGACATCTATAGTGCTTTGAACTTGACTGAAGATTGAGCTAAAGATTAGCATATAAATAAAGACATACTCTTGAAAAATAGTAACTTAGCACATTATGCAAGTGGACTTTTCAAATACTTAGTTATTTCTTGTGTTTTTAACTAGTATAACAACTAAACAAAAAATAAGACATTTGTGGAAATAAACATGAATTTGTACACAATTGTTTCAAACAATTAAAAAATGTTCACTTACAACAAACTTGTTTATATTATTGCATTTGGCGATGTACTCCTGGTGTGCAGGCTGCTCTGTTGTTCCATACAAAACTAATGTGGCATTTTTTAGAACTCCTGTATCATTGCCAGTTTTACTCTGTAAAAAAAAAAAGTGTATTTAATTATTTTTTTGTCATGTTGTAGGCCAAAGTGGCTTTACATATTTTCTCCTGCCATGAAAAAGGAAAAGGTTTTGTACAGACAGAAATAGCACACTTAGAAAGCACAGATTGAGAAAGCTCCCACATAGAAAGCACTCTCACAGAAAGCACTCACTCAAACACAGCACACTTAGATTGAGAAAACATTCACACAGAAAGCATAAAGTAAGGAAACCGTCTACACAGGAATGACACACGTAGAAACCACACATAGAGAAAACAAACACACAGAAAGCATTTACAAAGAAAGCACACACAATGAAAAGCATTTATACAAAAAGTATAGAATAAAAAAACACATTGAAAACTATCAAACAAAAGGAACAAAAACATACCGAATTTGTCATGTCACTATCACCTTTTCTTGCATAATCTCAACAAGATTGTAAATAAAATGTAACCTAATATATATGTAAAAAATAATACGACGGAAAGATTCAGATTATTCTGTTGAAAAAGTTATCCTGGAGTATTCTTTTACCCTATCTCCCACTCGGAATATCCACGTTCCTTCTGGATTTTCTCCCCAGTTGTGCATAGACGTCAGAGGCCAATTGTTAAATCCTTTTTTTGATTTGTCCATTTTTCTTTCCAGAAAAACTGGTGTGATAGTTCCTTGAAAAAGAAAGAAAAACCAAAGAATCTTTTAAAATGACGTAGATTATTTCAAGCTTTTTTCTGAATACATTATATTTAAGTAAGATTCACAGTGAAACTTGAAGTAGAGTTATACAATAGATGTTAAAATGCTTTAATTTAAACATATGGAATAATTGCATTTTGTTTAACAAAGAATCTCTGGTCTTCCAGGAACAAGGATTAACAAAAAATATGCATCCATACATACGCCTATTTAAATTAGATTGTCTATAAAATTAAGTTTTTTTATTTAAATTAGATAGTCTATAAAATTAAGTTTTTTTTTTAAATTAGATAGTCTATAAAATAAAGTTTTTTATTTAAATTAGATAGTCTATAAAATTAAGTTTAAGTACAATATATAAGTAAACAATTTTTTATACAAAAATAAATCTGAATAAATTTAGTAAATTATTTTAAAATGTAAAAAAAGGCATTGATAATCATGTTTTACATTTATTGCTATCTAAACATTTTAAAAACTAACTCATCATGGTCTTTACTGCATGAGGACCCTTCTGGAACCTAAAAGCTCACCTGTACCCATGGGCCCTAAGACTAAATAATGGAGTTTCCCCCAATTGTGATTCCCTGAGGTGTCTTTGCAAGGATGTGGGGGCAGAAAAGAATGATAGGACAAGCTTGTCTAGCCATCTCAATGCTAGGCACTGCAAACATGGCCAAGCTGCTACTGTCCACCTCCACCTGCTCATTGAAGAAAGGATCTATGCATATATGCCCTACCAAAAGTTTCCTGAGTTATGCTTGTCAGCGTGGTTTATCACATTGCAAAATGCCTGCTCAGTCAGAAGAAACTCAGCAACTACTACTAAAGGAATACATCACTGGTCTTATCTTCATGTTACAGGCGCTTCATCTATATAGAAGATTATTGTCTCAGTAGCTTATTTGTGGTTAAAGTCTAGTCATATATTTTGATTAGTCTTTTAAATGATGTCAATAGCAAGCTATTGGTTTTCCTGGTTTGTTTAGGTGACCCATTACTTACCCAGATGCCCCATGGGAAGAAAGAGAACTTATATTCTTTTTTTTCTTGCACATTAAATTTAAAGAAGTGCTTGTTTGTCTAAGCTTTGTAAAAGAGTTAAATATATTTAGCGGTTAAGCTCTGCATTATAAATTCCTATGAAAAAATCAAAACAATAACACATTATAAACCGCAAGGTTAGCCATTACATATAAGAACTGTTGGTGCGGCCAATGGTTTCATATTTCAAAATCAAGCGAATAACACAATGTAATGGCAACCTGATATCCAGATAAGAGTGACTAAAAAAAAGCTTAGACTAACCCATAGGTGACTGTAGCTCGGCATAAACTTTGCCTCTGTCCTCATGATCTAAAAGTATGACAACTTGCACATGTTCTAAGTAATTAATTTCACTAGGCTGTCCTGCACATCCATCAGTTTTAAAGTGAACTTCTACATAGTTCCCAGATGTAAATACTCTAAAAGGAAGAAAAAAGAAAGAAAAAGAATAACTTATCTTATCTTATAAGTTTACAGACGTTCCTTCTAGATAGAAGATTATTACGTCCACTAGGCCCAAAACTCCTGCAGGGCAACAGGGATCCGTAGATGGCAGGGATAGAACCCGCGACCTGTCAGTTGGTTTTTTGGTTGACAGTCCGGTGATCTAGCCGCTGGACCAGCCGGCTTCACTTATAATTAAATACACAAATATATACAATTTATTTGTTTATATAGAATATGTATTACCCAGCAGGCAATCAGACACAGAGAGAAAAAGACAAATAGATTTTTTTATGGGATACTTTTATATAATAATCAAAACAATATAATCCAGGAAAGTAAAGCTAACTCTTTCCCCATGTACAAGTGAATGATAGAAATATATTAGTTCTAAGCACTGACCTATATATATAAATTGGCATAGCTAATCATCATTTTAATAATTAATAGCATGATTTGGAACCTCAGAAGGGGAGTATGCACCAGTTATTTGTGACAGGAACAAAGCAGAAATAAAATACATATAGATTATTTGAGAGCCGTATTAAAGAGGCAAAAGTTAATGGAAAAATCAAGGCTGGCTTTGTTCTGGACACACAATCCAGCTTACAAAAAACAAGAACATCAACACACATCCTTTAACTTTACCACACCCTGCCAATAGGTTATAATGTAGCTAGGTAGATAGATAAAAGGTAAATAATTAGATAAATAGGTACATACATAAATATGTCAGACAGAAAGAAAGATATATAGAGATAAACACATAATATAGACAGCCTGGTAGATAAATAGATAGGGATAGATAATCTGATAGATTGATATATTTTTAGACAGGCATATATATATATATACCTCTCTCTCTATATATATATGTGTATCTATCTATCTATCTATCTGTCAGTCTGTTGGTCTGTCTGTCTGTTGGTCTGTCTGTCTATACATAAATATATATACATATATATATATATATACAGATGCATCAAAAGGTCTAGATAGATCAATATGCCTAGATAGATAAATAGATAGTAAAAAGATAGTAAGATAGATAGAAGGAAAAAGAGTAGTGAAGAACAATACTTAGGGAAGCCGCTTGATTGCTCTGGTTCAACGACACATTTCTTTTGTTCACCAACAGGCTTCCAGGTATCAGGATCAGCCATATCAACTAAAGCTTTTGCGTCCATTAGACCAAATCCAAACTTAAGATTCACACAGTAGCCTACTCCGTTTACATACCTTAGGAAAACATTTGAAAATGGGGTTTGAATAATGGAAATTTTCTCTAAAAATGATGCGATCTAAAATGATTGCCGATTTTCATATAAAGAAATATCAACATAAATCACTTTATTCCCAAGCCTTTTCATTTAACTATTTTTGACCCACCATTAAATGGACACTATGTAACTATGTAGGCTACTATTTTTAAAAAAAAATTATACAAGTCTGCTGGGTTAGGAATAAAATTTTAATTTGTAAAATCTTATGATCTCTTAATATCTTTTTGACTAAGCCTAAGCTACCAATTAAGGTATTAAGAGATTTTTTTTTTTACCCTAGTATGGTTTTTTAGTGTGTTCTTGAATCTACCCAGTTTTGATGATTATCTACTTTCCCTAAGTAAATGCAACTAGAATTGTGAAGGCCACCCAATCCCTTTGTATGCCTCATGGGTCATCATGGTCTGAAAGGGGAGGTGTCGGGAAGGGGGGAATCTGAAATGTATCACTTTTTATTTTAACATTTTTAAGATGTAGCTGCCAGTGTCAAAGTGTTTTGCTGCTATCAGTGGCCAAGCCAGGATTGCAATGTCGGTGAGGGGAGGCAATACAGCAAGTTGGATGTCTGTAAGTGGTCCATGGTAGGCTAATTCTGAACTGTTGCTCAATTTCACAATGCTAACAACTATTGTAAAACTAATTATCAATAGCTGAAATGTATAAAATAAATGTATAGAATTTCCAAGTTTTCAGATCACATTCAAAAATAAAATTATGTGTGCCCAAATTATTGTTATTTTAAGAATTAACTTTAGTTTAAAATATAACACCAGAGTAGGCTGCTAATCAAAACAATGACACAGCATTTTCACAAATATGTCTAGACTCTAGACCAGGGGTTCCCAACCTTTTTTTACTCTAGAGCACATTCTAAAATATCGGTAGGGTGGCGGGCACCACCTATTTTAAATCGATAAACTCCTTCCATAACTTGTCATTTTCCCATAATTTATTTTCTTATTTTCTTATAGACTCTAGTCATAATGTAATAATAAACAATAAACAAAAATGTTTCAAAATAATAAAATTATTTGGCATTTTTTTCAAATTGCATACACACAGAGAAATGTATTTACAAAACGTAAAGAAAGTAAACAAAACACACAAATACAAAGAAAACATTTAATTAAAAAATATAATAAAGTCAATGTGATCTTTGGCATTGCATTTCATTGGCCAGGGCTTCATAATTAGGAGCGTATGACGTTAATCCTGTTAGCAGACAATCATAAAGATGCTCATCGGCGAGTCGAGATCTATATCTTGATTTTATTAAGTTCATGTTTGAAAACAATGATTCGCATAAATATGTCGAACCGAAAAATGATTCAATTTTATATGCCGCTTTTTTCAACAATGGGAACTTTTCTCTATCCACTGTATTCCAAAAGTCCTCTGACATTATTTTAAGGATTTTAGCATAATATCATTCTTAAGGTCCAAAATTTCTAACTCTAGTTCTTCTGTCTTACCTTAAACAAAATCTGCAATACATGCAGCTATTTCCATAACATTTATTTGGCAAGTAAAAGGATTGATACAGAAGGAAACTATTGGCTCAATATGTTTAAACTGCAAAAATCTCTCTTCAAACTGTTTTTTTAACTCTTGAAGATGCTTAATAAATAATGTCCCATTTAATTCATTGTCACCTAGCATTTTCTTCATATGTGGGAAATGCATGAGAGAATTGATCTGCAGATGTGATATCAACAAATCCAATTTAGCTTTAAATGACTTTACAGAGCTTATCATTTCAGTTATGCTTTTGTCTTTACCCTGCAACTCCAAATTTAAAGAATTCAATTTTTCCATGATGTCTGTGAGAAATCCCAAATCAATCAGCCAGCCAGAGTCAGCTAGTTCATCATAATTTTCCTTTCTATCGTTTATAAATGTTTTTATTTCTTCAATTAAACTCACAAATCTTGTAAGAACCTTTCCTTTACTGAGCCAACGTACTTCAGTATGCAGAATAAGATCATGTTCTTTATCTTCAGTATCTTCTAAGAGGGCCTTGAAAAGTCGGTGTTGCAAAGGAGCTGCTCGAATAGAATTGATTATTTTTGTAACTATTTTCATGACGTGTTCAAATGGCAAAATTTTACAATACAGAGCTTCCTGGTGGATAATACAATGGTAGGACATGAAGTTTGAAAATGAATCATCCTTCATGCAGAGGGCAATAAATCCTTTGTTTTTACCCATCATTGCTGGCGCCCTATCAGTGGTTATTGCAGACAGCTTGTGCAAAGGCATATTTATGAAAAAAATTCTGCCTCTGTCGAATAGTGAGAGGCGGGCACATACGAATCGCGGGCACAGGGTTGGGAACCACTGGTCTAGACTATATGAAAAGCTGAAGTTAATTCAGAACAGAAAAAGCAATTGCCATAAATTGTTTATCTGGTATGCACAAGTCCCAGAGTCCAAGAGGCTCATTATTCACAACCCAAAAGTGTTGCAATATTATAAAATCACTAAATTTAAAACCAATTTAAGAACACGGTTAAAAATAGAATGAATACATAATGCCTTAAATTTGAGAAGCCTACCATCCATTTTCTAATGCCAGTGGTTCAACTCTAGATGTATGTACAATCATATGCTGGACATCTCTCCATGTCAGATCAGGACTGAGGAGAATGAGGTTCAAATATTAAATGAACAAAGATATAGTTCCAAAAAATTGTTTCTTTATTTTTCATTGTCTAAATAATATAAACTAGTTATATTAATTAAGTTATAGCCTAATTAATATAATACAACTACACTAACTACAACCTTCACTAAAATGTCACAGTCACAGGGCTAAAAAATTGTATACAGTATACAGGGCTAAAAAATTGTATGCAAATTAATATTAAAATTATTTTTTTTCCATAAGTAATTAATTTACTTATAGGTTTGTATAATCGATCTAAATTAAATGTGAGTGGGTCTAAAAAAGAAATATTTTGGAAACTCTGGAGAGGATATATAGATCTAAAATCTAAATTTCACTTTTATAGATTAAATAGATTTATAGACTAAAGAGATTCTTACTTTCGTTCCAACACAAGGGCAAGCACTCCAGCGGCCAAAGGAGCAGCAGCAGACGTACCAGTGTGGTCATGTGTGCATTTCCCATGGAGATCAGAACTGGTCTATAGAAAATAAAACTGTCTTGATAAGACCAGGGGCAATTTAAGATCCTAAGATGTTCTGCTTCCTTATTTTATACTTGCAATGATTATCTCCCATTTGTTAAAATTGCAAATTATATTTCGATTTTTTTTATTTACACGATATTTGCAGTTTTTTGCTTCAGAAAAATTACTGGTAGCATTTCTTGGACTTGGTTTTTGTTTTGCACCTGACACGGTTGATATGCTAGAAACAAGAACAATGACACTAAAAACAACCAAGACGACAAAAAATGCTAACTTAGAAAATGTAAAGCCTACAAATAACTTTATTGACACATAATATTTAAGAAAATTGAAACCCAGGAAAAAAAAAAAAAGAACGAACCAAATATAGAAATAAACTGCCCCTAGTTATCATCTGTATCACTCTTTCTTAAAACAAATTTCAATTCAAAATTATTTTTTTTTAGATTCTAACTTGATAAAAACAAAGCCACAATAGTGATAAAGAATATTGTTGAATAACACATTTCATGTATGATTTTTACTGTATAATTTTAAAATAAGTTAGGCTATTGTAAACTGCTACTTATAGACCTAATTAATGTCATAACATGATATCTTGGTACCATGTCATGATCATGTCCTAACAACTGTCAACATTTGCACTCTCTCTCCTCTATTTTGTTGACTCACATTACATCCTGTCATTATATTTGATTTATAGATCTAAATATTTTCTTTCTTTTTTTTTTCAAGTATAGAACAATGTACTTACCACCTTGCCTTCTCCCGATGAACCGCTACTATAAGCTGTTGTAATAGTGGAAGCACACTTCTCTGCATACCAAGGGCTGTTGCCAAACTATATGTACAGAAAATATTAAATATGTATACTTATATATATACATATTATACATATATATATATACACACATATATATACACACATATGTATACACACACGCACACACACATATATATATATATAGCTAATATGCATATATAGGCTATAAATGAAAGCTATTTATATTTACTTATATTTGCAAATGTAAGCATTTGAACAAGCTATGTTATTGTCGTTTCGTTTTTGTGAGCGCGCTCAGCATGCTTGCATTAGCATGGAGTGAGGCGCGATATAAATGACCAATTATTATTATTATTATTATTATTTATTATTATTTATTATTATTTATTATTATTATTATTATTATTATTATTAATTATTATTATTATGGTTCGGCTTACTATACTAATTCAAGGTCCAGCTATGTCTTACAAAGGGACAGTAAGAAATTCTAGGTTACTAATCAACTTAATCAAGGTAAGAACAATATCTACTTTGAAGTTTGTATCAGTTTTTTTTACGCGTATATTTAGAGTATCTAAATCGTTCACAAGTGGCCTAGAAAAGAATTTGACTTCCACTGGAAGGTGAGGGAAACAGGGCCTCTGTACGCTGGAACAAGCCCAATTTAAAGCCAAAACATTAGAACCTGATAGATTAATATACGTTTTTAAAAAATTATCTATTGGTCCCTTAGAACTTTATGTGCCCCAGAGCAATGTACTGGCGCCAACCCCTCTCCTCATCAACCAAGTTGAGATAAAAAAAGGTGAAGTGTTCGAAAAACTTTTTTTTTAGGTCAGTGTAATACAGTTATTACAAGACTGATATGGCCCCACCGGAAGTAAAGGCCGTTATCCATGATTACCATTGCAAAAATAACATTCATGAGCAATCTATATATTCATTGATTTTATTACGTACCTGGGTGGCGCTGCTTACGCTAATGGTGTAAATACTGGACGTGTAGCCATCAGCGTTACAGTTGTCCCCAACAGTGCCTCCATTTCCAGAGGCCCAGACGTAGAGAACACCCTTTCCATCACGCCCCTTAGAAATGGAGAAAAAAAAATATAGTCTACCAAAAAACAATTTACAAAACAAAAAAACAAACGAACAACAACAGACTCTCAGCATAGCCCCAAAAATTGCTGATATTATTATATACACCTTCACTTACCTATAAAAGTTACAAAAATTTTGCCTGCAATGGTTGCACAAGCAATATTTTAATTAAAATCTATTCTATCTGCAATATAAAAAAAATGACAATACATATTCATTGCCAATTGATGTAATTAGATCGTCGTATAAAATAAACCTGAAGAATTCTTACACTCGAGAAGATTATACTCGTATCTTTAAGCTGAGACTATAAAATTATGAACAATCGAATATTATTGTCTAGATTGAAAATGGTGGGTTACTTCACATGTGATGGAAAAGGTGGACTACCTGAACAGTAATGAAAAGGGTGGGCTACTTAGGCTACCTGTAAAGAAAGTGTTGGACTAAAATTAGGCTTACATTAAATGAAGAGTGTGAGCTACGTTAAACTGCAATAGAAATGGTGGGCTACCTTACCCGTGATGGACACGGGCTACATTATTTGCAATGTAATGGTGTGCTACCTAACCCGTGATAGGAATGGCCTACAATAACTGTTGTGAAAATAATGGGCTACCTTACTTGTGATGGAAATGGGCTACATTGACAGTAATTGCTGTTAAAGTAATAGCGCATTTGAAACATCCAAAGACACGAGAAAACAATCACCTCTTTGATGCCAAGTTCTAGACCTTTTTTGCCAAGAATTCCTGGGCCCTCCACGGTCTTGCCGTCATCGTTTGGGCCCCAACTGGCGGAGTATATGTCCACGTGGTGCCTTTTGATGGCAACGGCCTCTCCTTCTAGACGATCTGTTATGGGTCCGTCCAGCATACGCACACCTGTGTGAAAGAGACGCTCTCAGTTAGAGAAGTTGTGCCCGCCTTTCCATAACGCGTTGCATTGTGGTTAAGCTGCGAGACTGTCCATGCGAGTTCCTAGACAATCTGGCTTAACCCTTACAGTCCCGGGCGCGTATATAGCGGGACTGAAGATAGCATAGATAGAAAGTAGATCGGTACGGGAAGGGTTAACATGCCAGGAATGAACAACATTGCTTTTACCGGTTAACTTTTTATATGATCTGAGTATCTGAGGGATGAATCATATCATTGACAAATGGTGTAGGCTCCTATTATATATTTAACCCTTCCCGAAACGACCTACTTCTATCTATGCTGCCTTCAGTTCCGCTATATAAGCGCCCGGGACTGTAATGGTTAAAAAAAACTCATGACATTACATTGATAATTTAAAATTGTGTTATGCGGGCCAACGTTTGACCCATGCATATAGGCTGGCCATCACTAATTCTCTTAGGGCAATTTAATCGTGACATCAGACACACATCATTACGTTTATACGTGTATGTATCTGTTATCACTCCTTGTTCATAGTTTGCAAAAGCACAGATAATATAGTTGTTATTATTATGTAGGATGCAAACATAATAATAAAGCTTTTTTTAACTTAGTAAATTAGTCATTTCTAACGCTGGCATAATTTGGCCGTGTACAGCTCATTACATTTATTTCACTGACATTAAATTTAGTATTTAGATTAGGCCCTACTATAGGTCATGCTTTCATTTCTTTTCGCTTACCATACGCGACTAACACTACCCCCCCTCCTCACCCCTTGTAGGATATTTGGCACTCACCACCAATTTTGCAATCAAATGCGATGCCGACTCCACAGTTGTTGTTATTTGCAACCATGGCAACCTCACCAGCGCAACGTGTGCCATGCCTGTGGGTAGAAGAATTACATTTTTACATTTACATTTGCAATTAATTTCGTACATAACAAAAAAAAAACATAACAACAACTAGAATCTAGATCTAATCGAAAAGGCAAATTTTGCTCGAGAAAGACCTATTATATATCATTGACAGTTTAGTGGTTGACACAATCTGGGGCAGATTAAATTTTCAGTTTAAGAAATGAGTATGTGCTAAACAAATTATTCTATAGGCCCTAATTTTAAATGTATATTTTTTTTCTAAACAAACGTGTGGTATTAGTAAAAGAAAAAACTTAATTAAATTTGATATCTAAGATGTTTATGTTTGTTAGCGTTGGCTGAAACACAATAGAAAGAAAAGGTTCTAATTGCGTTTAGAGTGCTTGATCAAACAATTTACTGCTAATATGTTATTGATTAAACAGGTTGACAATTATTTTGATCATAGCTATCTTTTAGAATTACGAGAAAAGAGACGATCTTGCTATTTTTATTATTATTCCCGTGTGGAGTTAGTTGCTGTTGTTCTCCATTCGAGCGTTTCCCCAAGTGGGGACACCCCCCCCCCTCCCATCGGATAAGGATATAATACCCGCGGTGGGCCAAAAATCAGCAGCCGCAGTGCACGATAACACGCATGTGCACTGTGGAAAGATGTAGGAACTGCCTTCCGTGCATTGACAAACTGGAACTAGCAGAATTCACGGAAGATTCCCATTGCTTGGACCAACAGGAATAAAGGCATGGACAGACTGGAACGGGCAGAGTTCACGGAAGAGGCCCATAACTACGGCCCACGGGAATGAAAGCATGGGCAGTAACGTAACGCGGTGTTAAAAGAAAATGGGCAAAGTGAGGCGCTAAAGACCACAATCGTATTGACCAGGGGTCAGCAACCTTTTGATAACATGGTGCCAAAGTGGGACTTCTAATTCCTTCAGAGTGCCAACACCCTACACGTCTTCCTGCTCTAGCAATCAATTTCTTCAAGTCGAGACCTTAAATGTCTTTCTGAGAGTCTTCTGCGTGCTATTGAAAATCGCTTTGCGTGCCAAGTCTGGCACGCGAGTCGTAGGTTGCCGATGCCTGGTAAAGACTATATTTTGCCACAATGACAAGATAAGCTGGACCAGAGAATGAGTCTGACGACCCGGGCAACTCTCCCTTACTATAATCAAAATGAAGCGCAAGCTACGCCTCAAAAGTATTATTATTATTATTATTTAGATAGCACTGCGCTTTACATTGAGTGCCGCTCTCTAACTCATAGTCACCGATGCGGATTTATCTAATTGTATTGCCCACTTGCCGGAGATCCAGGTGTCCTCGATGCACACCACACACAGGGAACACACTGGCACAGCACGTGACGCGGAACGTCGCGGTAAGCACACAGTCTCACGTGCGGCAGGTGCTGATGGGCAGGATCACCACATCAGCAACATTTTTGTTTTGTTTTGTCAAGCATAGGCGCACTTACTTGTTTTCGTTGGTGATGTCGTATCTTGGGGAGGGATCAGGGTCGTTGGCGTTTAAGTCGTGGGAGGCTTCAGGATCCTGAAAATGAATGGTAGTAATCGTAAATCAATCTATCCTTCAATGTATCAACTATCTATCTTTCCACACTTACATTTCCATCCTTTCAACTACCAATATATCCATCCAGCCATCCCTCTTTCCGACTAGCTGCCTTTCTCTGTTTCTATCTATCTATCTATCTATCTATCTATCTATCTATCTATCTATCTATCTATCTATCTATCTATCTATCTATCTATCTATCTATCTATCTATCTATCTATCTATCTATCTATCTACATCTCGCCCTCTATCTATTTACACCTATCCATCTATCTATCTATCTACCTACCTACCTACCTACCTATCTATCTATCTATTTACACCTATCTATTTATCTATCTATCTACCTACCTACCTACCTATCCATCTATCTATCTATCTATCTATCTATCTACCTATCTATCTATCTATCTATCTATCCATCTATGTATCTATCTATCTATCTCTCTCTCTAAGTGTCTGCATGTCTATCTGTCTACCTATGTCTCGTCTATCTAAGCTCTACCTATCTATTTATCCATCCATCTTTCTTTCTTACAGTGTCTTTATTCTGACACACTAAATGGATCTAAGAATCCTATGTGTTATCAATGGCGTATAGAATCGTGAATGTTTATAATAGTAATAGTTAAGAAATTTTAAACAGTTCACAATACAGTATTAGAAGCACAGTTTAACATAACTATACAGTATTAGAAGCACAGTTCAACATGTCAATACATTATTAGAAGCACAGTTATACACAACAATACAGTACTTGAAGCGCAGTTTAAAATAACAATACAATATTAGAAGTACAGCTCAACATATCAATACATTATTAGAAGCACAGTTCAACATATCAATACATTATTAGAAGCACAGTTAATCACAACAATACAGTACTTGAAGCGCAGTTTAACATAACAATACAATATTAGAAGTACAGCTCAACATAACAATACAGTATTAACAGCACAGTTCAACATTACAATACAGTAATTGAAGCACATTTCAACATTACAATAAAAGACAATAAAACACAGTTTAACTTACGTAGTTAGCTGCCAAGTCTGTATGGTTTTTTTCTAAACCTGTAACGTAAAATTATATGTATGAATATACTATGTATGAAATACACTATGTATGAATATGTTGTGTATGAATATGCTATGTATGAATATTTTATAAATAAATATCTTATGTATGAGTATACTATGTATATTACTGTGCATGAATGCGTTATGTATGAAATATACTATGTATGTACATAAGTCTATAAAAATATTATTAGATTTGGCCACATGATTCATTGTTATGTTTTGAAATTTCAATAAATGAATATTATCAATCACTGTAATAATTAAACCTACTACTTTCATTATGAATGCAATTAAATAATTTCAAGTTTAGATTAAACAAACAAGCAATGGTTTGGGGGACTGACCGTCATCCAAAATTGTTACCACAATCCCCTTGCCAGTAATGTTCATTTTCCAACATTCTGTGACCCTCAGATCCGCTCTTGTTCCACTTCTTCTGTTATTGTTCTGAAAAAAGATATTACGGGCATGCGTTCTAGAGCTTCAGACTTCAGTTAAAAAGACGTATCACGTGATTATATGTGACTGCCATTTTGGGGTTCCATTCTACTTCTTCAATTCACAAAGTAGTTTATAGAAGCGTGCATAAGTACAGTAGCCGGTAGCCATTTTTTTTTGCTTCTAAATATATTATATGTGATGATCTTCTGGACCATATCTTGATTAATACACATTAATATTTTTTAATTAAAAAGAAACTAATTTCGTCATGAGACACTTCTTAATTTAATGAGCCAATTTTTTTAGATTCTTAGCACTTATTAACAAAGCGAGACACTTTTAAATGAAGAAAAAGACCCTTCAATTCTAAAGCTAATTAGACACTTCTAAATGTAATTGAAAATCTTCAAAAATCATTCTAAAAAAATCAGCTCCTTGAAACAGGTAGAAGAGATCACAAAAAAACACACATCTTACAGCTGAATTCCCGTTCATGTACCACTGGTGGTTGTAGTCTGGATCTGCAGTGGAATGACCAGACATGATCACCCGTCTGGCGATGTCTCGATCGGACAGGTTCCTCTTGGTTCGGATGATGTCTCTTTGTTGTTCAACAAAATTGACCTGGGGTTGGAATTTAATAGCAATTAAGTAATATCATACAAAACACAACATTAAAGAAATCACCCTATTAGAACACAAAATGGACTACCTAATAAGTGCATTATACAACATCAACATAACACTACAATGGATCCCAGGACTTATTGGCACACTAGGCAACGAAAACGTTGACAGACTGGCTAGAAATGGAGAAAACATGGACCAATATGAAAGACCTGTCAGCTACATCACAGTGTGCAGCATGCTAAAAACAACTTTAAGGAGGAATGACTAATCAATGGGCACAGGGAGCTACTGAAAGAAAAATGTAGAAAGAAATGAATCAGTCCAACAAACAAGAGAACATAAAGTTCCTCCCCCGCAAAGAACAATGCACTATATTCCAGTTAAGAACAGGACATACAACACACGCACCCAACCGCAGACACTTCCCCTACCCACAAGAAACAACACTTCCTGCTTGAATGTCCTAAGCTAATCAACGGCTGACATACACTTCTCCCCTATCAACCTACCATTACCAACCCACTATACAGCATAACAGAACAACTAAAAGGGACACGTGAATATGTTTGTCTGGCATTGACTGCAACAGAGCAAACTGCTCTTCAGACAGGTTAACTGAAGAAGTTTCACAAAACTGACCAAGGGGATAAATTTAATAGCAATGGGCCGTATTGCTGCTGAGAGTTAACACCCTTGCCCATTTTACAATTACGGGTATATAAGATTGACTTGTATAAGGGGCAAGGGTGTTAACTCTCAGCAGCAATACGTCCCATTTAAGTAATACCATACACAAAACAGCATTAACATATTTAACTTTTATAATTTGATGACTGCTACTCTAAAAGATAAATAGATTTTAAAAAAACACCTTTTCTCATGTCATTGACATGTAAAAATTCATGACGGCCTATTTTGACTTACGTAACACCTTATAATGTTTTTCTAAAAATAAAATGTACATTGAAAAAAAAAGAACGAAAATAAATACAACAATATATCTAATTACATTTTGAAAAACTAAAATTACTGTTTTAATTCTTTTGCGTCAATATGAGGGGTGGGGGTAGGAACCGTACATAGTACATAGGCATACGTCAATATGTTTTTTTTTAGAACTTAGCCTAAACGCACGTACGCGAAGGGATGCGTCACCAATTAATTTGTGGGGGAGATTATGGGCTCTGGTTACCATTGATCGCTCTTTAAAAAATATATTTAAAAAACAACAAACAACAATAACAACAACCACTAAGCTTTCTCAATGCGCCCTTTAGTCTCTCAGCCTCGGACTATTACTTCATACTACCCACACCACTTTTTTGGTTCTCTGGACACGCACCACGCATGCGTCGAGCGCCGGATATTGCCGTTTCCATGGGGCCGGCTTATTAGGCACAACTGATCCTTCTTTCGGAACAGGGAATTTCCGGTGCTTGACGGGGCATTTGAAAAGAAATCGAAACCGGGCGGTCCTGTTAATCTAATTTGCATGCCCGTCGCTGAATAGTTTTGTCACATTTGGATTATTTAGATAGACTACAATGGACACTAAAGCCCAGTAATTGAAAAGTTGATTTCGTTTCTGTTTCGTTTTGACAACGATATAGTCTCATATAAGCTTAGTCAAATCGACTTGAAAAAAAAATAGCAATCTGTTAAAAACATAGCCTGCTAAATAAAAACAAGAAGGTAGTTTTATTTTTGTAACAATATAGTATAGACACCACCACTACGAGGTTATATAATATGGGTAATTGATAAAGCGCTTCTATCCATGCTATTTTAGCATGCTCAGTGCGCTTTTAGAAGATTATTACGTCCACTAGGCTCAAAACTCCTGCACAGCGACAGGGATCGGTCGGCGGCAGGGATAGAACCCGCGACGTTTCGGTTGACAGTCCGGTGAACTAACCGCAGGACCAGCCGGACTCACCTATTTGGGCACTGGTTGTGCTGTTGGAAATATTTATCTATCTATACTTACCCTGTCATCTTCCACCAGTCTCTTTGTGTGATGGTTGGAATGGCGCTTCGATCTGTGGGGAACATCATTTCTCTTTAGGATGTACACGTCAGGTAGGCTGATGACCTACAGGAAGGAAAATTACATTTAGTCTCGCGGGCAAGCATATTAAACCGTTTTTATTAATTTTTAAAACGTAATAGGCCTACCCTTCTCCAATAATCATCAGAGCCAGTTCAAGGTCAGGTGTTAGACGGGCGTTTGTCTGTTGCTATATATGATTAGGGGCGCCATCAAATATATTATTAAAAAACAATGTCAATCTGCCTCCCCCTCCCCCCCTACCCGAACGAAGCTTCTAACGGCAGCAAAAAAAAAATATTAAAACTCCATTCTGCTAATGATCTATATACATTTCAGTATGCGTGCCCCATCTTGTTGTACTTTGGTCCAGGGCTGGCCCGGGGAAACGACACAGATCAAAAGACGTCCTGGTCTTTTTTTTTAGATTTGTGCAAAACATGGCGGAATGTCCGTATTCTCATACCCGGATGAAAATTGAGCAAATTGCTATAAATAAGCTAAGATTATCTTTTTTATTTTATTTCTGACCAATCCTATAGCCCTGAATTATATTAAGACATTAAACAGCCCCCCCCCCCTCCATAAAAAAATAAAAAATAAAATAAAAATAATTATAATTTAGGTAAAAGCAGAGTGCAATAATCTTCTGTAATGGAGAACCACCTGTACCATATAAAATAAGAATAAAGCAGATAAGTCGACAATATACTCATTATAACATTGCGGGGGTGGCAGTTAGAAGGAACCTGGGCGTTAGGGTACTGGACGCTGCTGGCAGACGTAAGCATGACTTATTTGTAGCCTACAACTACCCTAGGACCATTTTCGAAAAAAAAGGGCCTTTTCGGTAAAAAATAATTTAATAATTTTAATAAGCCATGTAGCACAATTTATACTGTTTCTAGTATGTATTTTTTTAAATTGCATTTCAACAATTTAATTTGTTACAATATGATTAATGAACCTTGTTAGATCTAGTTAATTTTAGTTTTATTTAATTTGATACGAAGTTTAGGTCACACTCTAGCAGGGGTCGGCAACCTTTTGCTAATGGTGTGCCAAGCTAAAATTTCTAAACCACTCAGCGTGCCAACAGCCTAAAAGTCAACCTGCTCTATTATACTTGTTTTCTTAAAATAGACATATAAGTAATTCAAATCCGTATCCAGACAAAGGCCAAAAGCTAAGGAACTCTCTAGAGAAAATCGTTAAAGCGTTTCATATTTAATTTAAACAAATAATGTGTTTGTGATTATCATCCTTTTTATAAGCATTTATACCAAATACAAAATTATATTACCAAACTTTCACATTTATGGTAGCTATTTTGTCAAGATACATATCTATCAATTCATAATATTCAATATGATATTTTGTTATCAGTTTAACTGATATATCAGTTTTAATTCATTAACAACCATTCTCAACAGACTTACGTCTAGCGGAATTGATACAAAGTAATCATACAAACTGGGTAGTTAATGTAATGTTAAAAAAATGTGCATAATATATTATATAAATATTATAAAATATATATAATTTTCAACTACTTTTTGACCGTTTGGTCATTATACATTTATAATTTGTAGGCCATTTAGTCTTTTACAAATTTAAAATTAAAAAAATAATATTAGAAATATTAGCGGAAATAAAAGTAGCTAATTATCTCCGTTTAATTAAAATAAATATTACTGACTTATTATTATTTCTTTACATAAACTAGCGTTGTGGTATTCATTACAAGATTTAATTATTAGAGTTAAAAATTAATTTACGTTAAATAGTTGTAAGTAAACATTTCTTGGATTAATTATTTGTCCATTCAACCTTGAGGAGTTTATCTCTTAAACAGTTTGGCACATTTCGATGCCCATTTCATTAAAGGTTTAAAATTCAACTGGCTACGTTTTCAAATCGCCAATATCCCTACACTTAATAAAAAAAAAGTATCTACATCTAAGAAGGCCGTAGTAAGATTAAGCCAGTTATGCTTGATTAGGTATGAAAAAATCAATTTGAAAGTCTTGAAACTCCGCTTTGAGTGCTTCGATGTGTTTCTGAAAAAGCCCAACAATCTATCTTAATATATGCCTTTGTAAAGGGAAGTACATAAAGTTAAGTGTTGTGAAATTGATTTCACTCAATATAAATATTACTGAAAAATATAGTTGTTTTGTTTTCATCAATAATAAATCACCCCTTGGAGGTCTCTCGCGTGCCATTGAAAATTGCTCTGCGTGCCAAGTTTGGCACGCGTGGTTTTAAGTTGGCGACCCCTTTTCTAGTGGATACCAGGTCAAAAGCAGGAACTTAGAGTGGACAGGAATGGCCAACCGTTTGTGCCTAACTATTACGGTGATGTATCAGTGGTGCGTGGACACAGCAGAGTTAGTTCTCCGAGCCCCAAAAGAGTACGCTCGCTCGCATTTTCAAAAAGTCTGGTGTACTCACCGAAAAGTAATAATATGGCTTAAAGCGCGCTGACTTTCTCCTTCTCGGCCGTATTCGTGTAGTGATCGAAAACATGGTTTATACATGAACTTAGCACACACAAAAAAAAGATACCCACAGAATTTAAAAGAAAGAAGAAAAGAAGAGAAATAACTTGTTTTAAAGAATTTCCGTTTGCTAAGGATATAACCATCGGGCGTGGTGTTTTAATAGCTGAGAGGAAAAAATTAAAAAAGAATACAGCGTTCCTATAACGTATCATATTTTGTAATTGACACAAAGATACAGTAAATAAAAATGTTGAAACTCCATTTTTAAAAAAATCTCTTTAAAAATGTCTATAATATTGTCGATTTATCTCGTCTTTCAAAATTAAAACGAAGAAGAATGCAGTCCTATAGAAGCATTCGCATTGATCCTATAAATATTTTTCGACACTAGATACTCATTCCGAAAATGAGCAGTAGATGCAACCAATTTTGCAGAAATTCCCATCACTAATAGTTGCTAGTAAAAATCGTTAATGGTTAAACAAAAGTACTGCACTATTATACAGTGTGTGTATCCTGAGCACTGATCTCTAAAAAGAATGGATTAGGCTCGGAAGTAACATTCTTGAGGAAATTTCCGCCATTTTGTTTATACTGTCACTGATCAATATATATAATTACCGTGAGTTTGTTTATTTACTTAGAGGTTTGTTTCTGCTCTATATTCTCCTAAGCCGTTTTAGTTTTTCAACAATATTGCTTAATTCGTTAATTTATTTTTTAAAATAAACTTAGACCTATTACTAATTACTGTATGTTAAGATTATACAATGGGCGCAGTTTCCAAATGATGTCCCTTTGAAATGCTTTTCAAATTTAGTGTGTGTTCGGGACCGATTTTTCCGTACTGCGAAATATTGCTGTCTACTTTTTTTATTATTAACTTTTTTTATTGTTTGGTATTTGTTTTCTTTTGGTCGTATTATTGTTAGTTTTATATTATTAATAAGAAGTCAGAAGCTTGACAGCAACAATCCATTTGTATATTGTGTAAAATGGAAGCAACATAGATTCCGTTCCGATCTATTTATAGATCAGTGGCACAGTAAGTTTTAGACACAATTTTGTTTATATCGGTAAGTGCAGTGGAAATTTTTAGTTTTTCCTTTATTCTATAGATCAGTGCTTTTCTTCACTTTGCTCAATGCAATTTATTAAGAAGGCGCAATCCATTCCTTTTATAGATCAGTGATCCTGAGGCACAGGATTTTCTAATAACACTTGATACGTACAAATTATTAGTTCTTCTATTAATCTGGAAAAATTTCTAAAAGTGTGGGCCTTTTTCCTAAAAGTTCGCTCCCCCTACCGACAAAAACCTGGCTAAGCCACTGCCTACAACCACACAACTTTGAGTCTGATGGAGCCCAATATATCATTGCGGAGTCGGAGAAGAAGGGGGTGGGGATTACCGGCAAATTTAGAGGCTCTTGACACTACTGGTATAGTCGATATAGATAATAACCGAAATCCGATTTGCTTCGAAAGCAAAGACAAAAAATAAAATAAAAAAAGAACTACGAGATCTTTTTACAACAACAACATCTAAAAGTAAAACCTCAGTGTGCCTACCAGCTGTTGGCCATGCCGCAATCACCTAATAGCAGCATTGTAAAGCGAAAGCAAAAGTGGCATCCATGAAAGACGTCAGGTGAATTTAGACCGATTTTAAAATCCAACCCCCACCCCCTCCTCACATCATATCGCCACACTATGTCACGAAAATGTCAGATCCACTTTTCAATATGACGTTACAAAGCTCTGCGAAGACCTCCACCCCCCC
Organism: Anisus vortex; assembly: GCA_949126835.1. NCBI lineage: Eukaryota > Metazoa > Mollusca > Gastropoda > Planorbidae > Anisus > Anisus vortex. The sequence continues at coordinate 75,849,305 of OX421492.1, forward strand.
CCCCCCCCCAAATATACTAGGATTGTGATGTTTATTTTAACATAACACGTACTTAAAAGATAAATCTATACATATATAGAAGTATATGTGGTAAGTGGTAACTGCTCCTTCAGCAATCACTGGGTAGACTATACTATACAATTAGAACATAATATACGGGACTAACTTATTTATCTACTTTCATAGAAGCTAAAGGCCGCAGCAATTTTTTTATGTACAAAAAAAAACAACAACAACAACAAATAAACACAAGAATGAACAAATAAATGAAAGGAAAGAAAAGCAACAGTAGGAGTAAGTTATAATCTCATTGAGTGTTTTTAACTTTTATCTACATAGATTTGGTTCCACGTGACAACAAATTAAGTTAAAATAGAACTGGCGAAGATAAGAGCACAGGGAAACATAATATCGTATAATATGTTCGTTGTTATGTGTGGCATTCATTATAAAACAACAACTACTGTGTGGGTTTGTCGTGAATCCATAAGGAGTAAACATATAAGGGTGAGAGAGAGAAGAGAGAGAGAGAGTACAGAGGAAGAGAGAATGAGCCGAGAGAGCAAAGAGAGGGAGAATGAGCAGAGGAACAAAGAGATAGCAGAGAGAGAGGGACAGAGCTTAGAGGGAGAGAGAAAGAGCCGAGAGAGCAGAAATATAAAGAACAGAGGATAGAGAGAGAGAGAGAGAGAAAAGAGGGCGAGAAAGAGCCGAGAGAGAAGAGAGAGAGAGAAGGAGAGAGAACAGAGAGATGGTAGACAAAGTAGACGAGCAGAGAGAGAAAAGAGAGAGAGAAGGAGAGAGAACAGAGAGATGGTAGACAAAGTAGACGAGAAGAGAGAGAGAAGGAAAACAAAAGTAGAGAGAAATACATAGGAGGAGAGAGGAAGAGCATTGAGGGAGAGAGAGAGAGGAACAGAGAGAACAGAGAGAGAGAGGTGGGGATAGAGTGAACAGAGAGAGGGAACGTAATGAGCAGAGAGAGAGAGAGAGAGAGAGAGAGAGCAAGAGAGAGAGAGCAAGAGAGAGATATACAAAGATACAAGTAAGTAGAAAGAAAGCAAATAATATTCATAGCTAGTATAATACAATTATACAATTCGCCACAAATTAAGGCGTTAAGTCACATTGAACGGCGCTCATAATAAAACCACAAGTCGCCTCACGTTGTGACTAATAAATGTGACACTTTGAAATGGACCTGTGACATTGTCTGTGTGTGCGTGTTTAAAGTGGTTTATTGTTGAGGAAAACACACTTAAACACACACACACACACAATTACGAACATTTACACAATTACAAAAATCTCTTTCTCTCACAAACACATAAATATTCCTCCATCTCTATCTTTCTCTCTCTCTCTCTCTCTCTCTCTCTCTCTCTCCAACACTCTTTGTCTATCTTTCTAACAAACACACACACCCTCTCTCTCACACACATACAGATACACACACAACCAACCAAAGAAAGAAACATTAAATGTTCCATAATATTGTTAGGAGTTAATCCCAGCGTGGCTTTTTTGTGTTTTCGTGGTTTCCACGTTTCTTTCCCCCGTCGATGCAACGTGGTGTGTTCACTGGGATGTGCCTGTACACAATTAGCCAAAGGCATCCACATTTAAGCAAGAAAAATAAAGAACTGAGTAAGAATTTCACACCAATGTGATCTATAGCAGGGATCGTCAACCTACGGCTTGCGTGCCAAACTTGGCACGCGGAGCGATTTTCAATGTCACGCGGAAGACTACAAAAAAAAGGCAATTCAGGTACTTCTACAAGAAGCTTTTTTGCTAAAGCAGGATGACCTTTCGGCCTATTGGCACGCTTAATTATTTAGAAATCCTACTTCGGCACACTGTTATCAAACGGTTGACGACCTCTGATTTATAGGACAAGTTACGCATCGTCCACATGCGTGCCAAGTGATTGTCTTGCCAGCACAATGCCCAGCCGCGCCTTACTTATCCCCAACTTACTGTCAGGTACCCATCAGAGCATGACAGACCCCCCCCCCCAACCCTCAGAAACTTAGCAAACGAACCCTGGGTTTAAACCATAGTTTCGAACCTAGGACTTAAGGTAACCCAGCCGAGCGCGCTGCCAGCAAGCCATTTGAGAACCCACGGTGCAATTTCTATTAAACGAAAAAAAAAGACAGCTGTACTCTTTGAAAACCAAAGACAGCAACCATCGCGAGGGAAATCTTCACTATCTACAGTAAAACTCTTTTAAAGAGACAAAGTAGATTCGTGTCTATATTTTTGTATGTCATACTGTGTGTGTTGTGGGCAGGGGATATGACAGCACGTGCGACTCGTGGTGGGGGGGGGTAGCCTATTGTGACGCACCGTGTTCTCGCAGTTTGTTCACAGGTGTGTGTATGTGTGCGTTGCTTTTCGCTCCATGTTGTATAGGGGGGAGACAGTGACGTCAGGTGAGGCCAGCATGCGGGTAACAGGTGTAACAGGTGTTTTGTATGTTTAATGGACGCACGCAGATATTTTTTTTCCATAAAGGTATTAAATGCCGGGAGGGAATTGAGAGAGTAATGGCGTCATCCGTAGATCTTTAGCTTGTATGATCTACCATTCTTTTTGTAGATCTACATGCTGACAGATAATAGATGGATGCCAATATAGATAGAAAGACAAACAGAAAGATAAATAGATAAACGGATATTTATATAGATCACAGAGAGACAGATAAATAGAGAGAGAAATAAATAGAGGTACTGAAAGGTTAATAGAAATTTTTTTTTTTAATAAATTAATAAATTTATATAATATATATGTTACGCACAGATAGTGTAATTGCCCAGTTCATGTACTGGGCAGGTCTTTGCCCATTTCATGAAATGGGTAGGTGTATCTCTGCTCATTTCATGAACTGTGCAAGTAACTCTCTTTTTAAAAGTTTAAACAGATGGAAAGGAAAAAACCACGACCATTAGGACTATCCATTAAGCCATTAAGAAATATAATAAATAATCATTTATTGGTAGATCTATAACTTTATCGCCATTTGCTTAAATTATATGGTATTGTAAAAAATACATTTAAAATGTAGACCTATATTAATCTTGGCTATCTCAGACATTTATATGATGACTCAAAATAAAAATATTTTAATTTTAAAATAATAGCCTAGGCCTACATGTATGAAAAAAAAAGTTTTTTTGTTCATTAAGCATTCAAAATTAATAATAGTAGTAGTCTATCCTATTGTTTAGCCCCTCCCCTTTACAATTTTTCCAACCCAAGATAACCAAAACATCTAGGCATAGGCCTATGATATCTGCTATGGTGTGCCATTTAAATATCTTATCTTATAACGTTTATCCGTGGTCCAAGTCTTGTTTTGTATTTCTATTAATGTTTTAAATTTTAAATAATGTTAAGTTACTTGTTTTAATGTTTTGATAAGACAAAGGCAGCTTTAAGAGATAATGATTATTGAGATATAGGCTACCGAATAGGCTAGACTAATTAGGCCTAATTTTTTTTTTATTAATTACAAAAAAAAATTCTTATATTTGATTTAGTTTTTTAGGTCTAAATTTCTAAATATATATTTTTTAAAGTCTTAAAATTGTAATAAACTTAAGCAAGCGAAATATAAGAAATTAAGACGTTTAAAGTGTTATCGATAATAGATCTATCGATATCGACAACAAACGCCAAATACAAAGAAAAAAATTTGTAAAATAGGCCTAGGGCCTAGATCTAGACTCTAAACAGTTTAATTTTGTTTCAAACTTTCTTAATAAACATTGTTGTAATTTACATTGAGTATTTTTTTCCTGTAAGCCGTTTTTAAAAAGGATTTTAATTAGAAAATTTATAAAAAAAAACAACAACATTATTGCGATCGCAAATGGATAGGCCTATAAATAGGGACGAATTTTTATTTGTAAAATACAAAAAAAGACATTAAAAATATCATAACTCTTTTAATATTCAAACTATAAACAAAACGGTTTTGTACATGAGCAAATCATCTCTTTCCATTAATATTCTTTTTGGGATGTTGTAAGAAATAGAAAATTTTACATTTGAGTGCTTATATAAGAATAATTAAGTATAAAACGTCTTTTTTAACCAATGCCCAGTTCATGAAATGAGCAAAAATATACCTGCCCATTTCATGAACTGGGCAAAGACCTGCCCATTTCATGAACTGGGCAACCGCGTTGCCCATTTCATGAACTGGGCAAAAAGTTGCCCAGTACATGAACTGGACAATTACACTATCTGTGCGTAACATATATATTGTCTTAAGTGTTACAGAGGCTCCATACCGGTAACCCTTTCCATGCCAGGATGTCACTCGGGAAGAAAGATCAATAATAAAAAATGCATTAGTTCTTAACTTATATGTTACAGACGCTACTGCTATACAAAAGATTATTGCTTCCTACGATTATACTTGTTTGGAGTCGAGTCATGCATTTTTATTAGAGTGATGTTACTTTATGATTTTTAAACAAACACACGATGCTTTCATTTCATCATCATAAGCTGACGAAAGTGAGCCCCAAATAAATCAATCAGAAGAACTATGATCCGAGTCAAAGTTAATAACCAAGATCTTCCTAATACAGAAAAATTCTCTTTACCGAGGACGCCCAGTCACGCCAGATGGGGGAAGCACAGAATACATTCAGAACAGACTGAATAAAATAAGAAATGCATTTGACTACTTAGGTTGTCTCAATACAGTACCAGAACCAATTTAAAGATCTACAACAGCTGTATCCTTTCATGTACTTCTCAAAGGAGCCAAATGTTGGCGCATGACACAACAGGACCTTGTAGATCTCTCTATTTACCATTTCAAATACTATTCTGGCCAAAGGAAATATCCAATGGAGAATTGATGACCCAAAGCAACCATGAAGACGAGGGCACAATCATCATGAATAAGCTTTGCGCGATGTTCTAAAAAGGAAGGAAGGGAACATCTGTAAAACAGCCCTGCAGTGAATGCCAGAGGGAAAAAGAAAGAGAGGGCGACCAAAAATAACCTGGCGCAGAACAGTAGAACAGGAACAAAAAGGGATTTGGCCACTCCTGGGGTACAGTCGGAATTGTCGCACTTGAGAGACAAAGAAGGAAATATTATGTCTGGTGCCCTATGCACCAACGCCTTTACGGGTAGTAAGTAATTAACCCTTCCCGTACCGACCTACTTCTATCTATGCTGCCTTCAGTTCCGCTATATACGCGCCCGGGACTGTAAGGGTTAAGTTATGAAATCCGACAGAGCTCGCGGCTCTGTACACGTATCGTGTAAGGAAATGTAATGGACCTTGAGTAGCATAAAGCCAAAAATAAAGGAAAACATTGTTAATTATAGAAACTTTATTGCCTCCCCGTTGTAGTGAAATATAAAGATATTTAATAATAGTATATTTTGAAAACGATTTGATCAAATGCACATCGATAATGCGATACAGTTCTTTGAATCGGTTTTAAAAAGAAGACTTTTTGTCACCTCTAATTTTTTACACCATTAGATTCAGGAACTTTTCATACGCTGAGGACAAACACACACGAACCCACATACACATACAAACACGCACACACGCATATATACATATACACACAATCTGCTAACACATAACCCCCAAACAACAAAACAAAAAGGTAAAAAAAAATGTTTTCCCTAGTTAGATCTATGTTTTGTTTAATAATAACAAATTGCAACAGACTTTCCCATTTTCCAATTTACCAACAAGTTGTTGCAATGCCTCAAACAAACAAATTATGATTAAACAAAATTCCGCATCAACGCATTGGCTTGCATTTTCCATATGAACCAAAGTGGTCCGAATGTTTTGTTTTACATTATTGAAAGTCATGGGAAACAAAAACAAAAAGAAAATTGACATTTGATACACAACTTGAAAATCTTTGACTAGCAACGGCCCGTCAATAGTCAGCACAAAATGTAGTCTTGAGGATGTGATCTGTTTAACCCTTCCTGACTCATCCTTCATCTACTTGTCAGTGACTCTACTTTAAACATTTGTTTCACTCAAATACTAAAACGTGGCGAATTTCGTTCAGTACAATTAGATCTTTCTTCCTTGCCCCCCTCCATGGGTTAAATCAATCAATGGTGCTAATGTGTGTACTGAGCGATGATGAAGCTATTGATGCACGATGCTGCACACATGGGATGGTAAGGGTTAAGAGAGCGATTGAGCGTTAAGGATGTGCTCTAAAGCACAAAATAGCCTAGGCCAGTTGTTTTTTTGCCTGCTGTCTGCCTATCTACCTACCTATTTTTGTATTTCTATCCGTTTGTCTGATAATCAATCAATGAAACAATCTGCAAATCTAAAATTTAGAACAGCATAAAATGACCAATCATTTACTCTCTTTAAATTTATTAAACTTCTCAACAATAACACTAACACAATGAACAAAGTTAACAAAAAACATCTTCAATTTGAAAAAAAAAATGTTTGTGTGTGTGTGTGGGGGGGGGGGGGTGAAGACACGTGTCCCCTCCCCTGGCTACGCTTATGCGAAAGACAGACCAAGCCCGAGTATTACACAGTTGTATTAATAGACCGATGCTTTTGTCACGAGCGTGTAGTGGGCGATAAGAAGAAAAAAAGCCAAACACCTGTTTGTTTACATGTCTTTATATCGATAGTGTGCAGTAATGGCAGTAAAGCAATATGCTTATCGTGTGGCCGTGTCTTGATTAGTTTTCTCAGTAGTAATAATTCCATACGATCATTGTGCTGAGGTGCTGAATGCATTAAATTATATTTGTTTGTTTAAGGGAAGCGAGCGTGTACACATTTAGCACAGTGTGTAAGAGTTATTGCCCGTGAGAACTGGCACAGGGAAAAATGTGTAAAAAAAAATAATTAAACTTATTCAGTTTTAGTTTTTTGTGTGCTTTGCACTTCCATAGGTCATTACCCTGAGCTGACTTGCTAATATGTAACAAAAAAGATGCTTATGAATTACGTTATAAGCAACCGCTATCTTAAAATGTAAACAAACACAGCACAGGCAGCCCATTCTATCCTCTAAGTGCATTTAATATGAATCCCTCCCTCCCCCCCTCCAAAAAAAAAACTTTACTTCATATAAAACAAGTTTTCTACGTATTAACAATACATTAATTCTTCATTCAAGAATCTTTTGTTATCACATTATATTCAAAACAAGAAAAGCTCATTTTTTATTAAGTTATTTTTAAACAATTACGCCGTTATAATTCAGAAAAAACGTATATACTATGCGTAATATATAAATGCATGATTCCTTATCTTATAAGTAACAGAAGCTCATTTAGATGTTTAAAGCTGTTTATTTTCCTGATTACGACCACCAGTTCGTCTCAAGGCCCTACACGGGAATAAATATAATTGATATGAACTTTTCCCTTGCATTAAACTTTTTTACAAGACAATTTTTGCTCTTGTTTTATTTAATCATGTATCTGTCAGAATATTTTACTATATATTTATTTTGTTTTTCCAAAGACTATAATAAGATGGACCACTTGCTTTAATATTTCTGCTATTTGATGAATCGAATGACTTCTTTTCGGAATTCCCAATTCCATTTTGTACTGTGCACTTCCGTTTCATTTAATCGCAATGATTTTCTCAATGAAAAATTAAAATTGAAATCGAAAGTTGTATACAGCGGAAACGTTTAGGGAAACGTAAAACGTAGAAGTCATTTAAAGGGTAAGTCCTGCCTTAATAGTAACTTAATTTCATATTAAAGCCTTTGAAATATCATTTTCAAATATACAAGTCTTTCTTTTGAGAGTGGACGATAAATGTGTTAATTTAATTAAATTACATTGCCAATTACGGAAACTGTCGACCACGGGCCGGAAACTCACGAACAGGTAGTGACGTCACAAGTTTCCAAGATTTTTGTTTACAATCAATCGACTATGCTATAATCGACATGGCTTCACGCGACGTAGAACCATACACGTATTGCATGTTTGAACAATAAAAAAAATCTATCAGACAACGAGGACGAAAGGAATTTTAACGCTGAATTCAGCATATATCAATCACTCGAGAAAAATGGATCACGCATCGGAAATATCAAATGGTAAGTTGGCCTACTTGATTAGCCTCCTTCAGTCCTACTAACTACTAGGTTAGGTCTATAGTCTATGCCATAGACTATGACTATGCAGTTTCTCGACACTTTAGTAGGCTTAGCCTTAGCATCATAGCCTTAGGGTTGACTTTATCAATTTTTTAGTTTCTGACTTACACCTATGTAGGTAATCTTCACACTAGTCTACATAAAACGACTTTTAAATTCACTTTTACTACCGGAACTTTTAAGCTATATGAATAGTATATGCTAGCTATTGCCTACTATATTACTAATATTAGGGCCTAATTACTGTGACTGTATGACTACCCGGTATACTATAGGCTATAGACTATAGGAGGCTTACTTGTGCGATTTAGTTTAGAATGAATACGCTACTAAGTAGCCTAGTTATTATGAATTGTGATGGACTAATAATTATACTTGTAAAAAAAGCTACATATCGGTAAAGGTAGACTATTGACATAGGAATACCGGCCGTAACAGGCATAATAGGGGCTAGCTGTTTCCTGGTCCTCTTCTTAGGGTGTGATCAATCCTCTTATCTTTACCACCAGTGATTATTACCTATCTGTTCAATGTTTAAAGCTACTTAGGATTAATTGTATTTGATCTTGATTATTAAAAGATTACATTGGCAACAGTTTTTAGATAAAATAATGAAAATTAGCCCAATTTATAGTTAGGCTATATAAGCTCAAGCTTGAAACAAAACAAAAAAACACTTTTTGCATTTCAACGTTTAATTGAATCAATTGCTCTATACTATAAAAATATTTCATATACCGAAGAAGGGTTTTAAAAAATATGGTTGTAGGCCTATATGTGATTTATATAAAAATACATCAAATAGTGATATGTTAAAAAAACAGCTGAATTATGAAAAGTATTGACTAAAACCTAAACAGTAATTATTCTTTTTTTTTTCAGGACAATGTGATACACAGCTTACAGTTACAGGAACTCAGTTTATTGGTGTTTTGGCATACTTGGTCATGAAATTCACACACCGCTGCCTGCTTGTGCTTTAAACAAAATAATGTTGGCCTATCCAGAAGGCAGACTAACTGGTTTCAAATGGGCCGATATTGATAAAGAATAAGCTGTACAGGCTTAGTTCTAAAGTATTAGTATATTTCTTTGAACAGTTATAAAATAAAAGGATTAAATTTGAATGAAATGTCTTTATTGCTTTCAATATAGTTGCTAATTTAAACAAATATGCCCATGTATTATATACATTTTTAAACACAGTATAAACAAAATAACATGATTGATAATTAATAGGTAGTGCATTTGGAAAACAGTCGATCATCCTCTGTTCACTTTTTTGCAGTCATTTCCTTGGATTTATGAGCATTAGGCACTTTTAAAAGAGTATTCTTAACACAGGATATCCCACCTACCCTCCATGGCAGCAAACCAGTTGGTCCACGGCAGCTTATTCAGTATTCACAACTGACCTCTATATATAAAGACCATTTCCTTATTCGCCACCTGGGGACGCCCTTGGTAGGAGATGGTAGCTCCCCCAAGAAAAATTTCAAATTTTTGTACTTCCAACTCCGACTCCAGGTACTTTAAATTTCCTCCGACTCTTCGACTCCACAGCCCTAGTTTTCACTGATAAAAAAAGTTATTTAAAGGAATTATTATATCAATGTTGAACAAAATGTTTCAAGACTTCTAATACCAGTGTATGAAATATTTGTTCTTAAATAGGATTAAAATTAAAGCAAAGTTTAGCAATATTAATTAAATATGACAAATATTGCAGATATTTAATAAGACTAATTAGTAAACTAATTTAAAATGTCTATCTTATAAAATACATTTCGCTATTATCAGATTCATCGTCCTCATATTCACCTTTATCTGGAACTTAGTTATTGGTGTAGGTCACTGAAGACTTGCCTCGGCTATGGCTCACAGGCCTGAACTTCTACAGACTTGCATGTTTTAATCCCAGTTTGTACTCCTTAAAAAGTATTGTTAGATAGGTTGTAATGTAATATATGTAGGCCTACAAAGTAAATGGCATGAGTAAAAGTGAAATAAAAAAAAAGTATTTATATATTATAGTCGTTATATAGCTATATATATATAAGGTTTAGTCAAAATATTAAATATATTATATATATATAAATTATCATTAATGTATTTTTGAATGCTTACCCTTGCTTCTGATTCATTCTGAATATGAGATTTGTCTGTATCATCTTGTCCTCTTTGGAACTGTGATCCACATAAGATCTGAAGATCTACAGACATAAATTATGGCTTCGCAATTGTTGGTTCTCACAAGTCAAAGCTTCACTCAGTGGTGGCGGTGGCATTGGGTCCATTGAAAGAGATTCTCTATTCGTGGATTATATTTCCTGATTATAAAATGATTACAAATTTTACTATCACCTAGTATATTTTACAACCACATAATTTTTTTATATATTGTTATTTACAACAATTACACTAATATAACATCTTAAGCAAATTATAGCAAAGTATAGCTAACAATATATGGCATGTAATGGATATATAGTAGACCTTTAAAGAAAGCATAGGCTCTACTCAGAATTTTAGTATTTACCATTAGGCATTAGGCTTTTAGCCTATAGATTAAATAGGCCTTTGCATTATTTATATGAGCCTACTATGCCTACAACATGGGTTTTTAGCTATGATACAGTTTATTACAAGTAAACTTTAGGCCTATAGATTTTGTAAACTAATAGGTCATATAATAAAGCCCTTTACATTTATTGTCTGTGACTGTAGTCTAATATAGGCTACTGCATGACTATATAATAGGTTAATAGGCTATAATCTATAATATAGGCTAGGCCTAAAGCCACTTAAAGTACTTAGACTTATAGTAGTAGTTAGATCTATAGTAGTCTATACCTATAAGCCTATAATTATACTATAGGCCTACTATAGCCTACTCTATAGACACTATAATATAGTGAGTCTATAGTTATAGACTAGGCCATAACATTTACATAGGACATAGTGATAGTCGTCATAGGCATAGGTCATAGGCAGGTATAGGCCTAAGTCAAAAGTCTATTAACTTTTTTTAAATGTAGTTGCTTAGCCAAAGAGTAGAGTAATAAGAGTCTTATGAATTTTGTAAAAAAATTACCTTTGATAATAATTCATTTTTCAAATCTCTTATGAGTAGGCCTATGCTTTTTTTTTTCTCCGATCGTCTGTCTTGTTTGAGGGTGCTTCCGAATCAGTCTTAGATTTAGGCCTGCATTGTAATTGTTTTGCCACCTAACTTTGCTTTTTAAGGAACAGATATCCTTGTGAATGGACGGAATGCTTTAGGCATTCAAGATTTCTTCTTCTGAAAGCCCTTCTCGACTGCAAGAATGTTTACAAAATCCTCTCGCACAAAATGTTTACGGCAATCAAATAGTAGGCTATAAAATAAGACTTCACCCTGTCTGACACTTGTGGCGTCACAAGGAAGGGAAGTCACTGCATGGTCGTTTTTTAGGTCAATCAATAATTACACGATTTATTAATGAATTAAACACATTTTTCAAAAGAATAAAAATAAATAAAATATTTGATAAATCTTATTTTTAAATAAGCTTTCAGAAAATATATAATTTACGTATTTGATTTTCAGGCAGGACTTACCCTTTAAGGCGTAATTAGATGCGCACGGAAAAAAGAACATATAAGTTCTAAAAATAGAGCAAGCGGTCCATCTTATTATAGTCTTTGGTTTTTCTAAGGTATAAATTAATGCTTTATGTATTATTTATTGCTACTACTTTGCTTTTATAAATTTAGTCTTTATGAATTTAGTGGTTTAAAAACAAATTGTTGTACGCTCCTCAAATGTGAATGTTCTATTATGTTCACAAAATAAAGTGGGTAGAAGAAAAAAAAAACTGTTTATGGATAGTGAAAGACTTCAGCACTACCCAGAGTCTTGCTTGAATAGTTACGTACTTTCCAAAGCCTACGGACGAGTAACAGTTTTAGTCTAGAGAAAAGCGGGAGCCCGGATGTGATCTACAAGTCCTGCATTAGGTTTTCCCGCCCTCCAAGGTATTTCTTTTCGAGTCCAGCCACAATGTGAATTTTAAGGAGTGACTTTGATGAAGAACGCAGTTCCCTTGGTGGCGCGTGCTTTGATATCAATTCTAGATAGGAAGAAGCGGCGCCATTTATACATCCGTACGCAAGGGACATAATTTTGTGATTTATTAACTTCTTCGCCGGGAGCCAGTGAATTTGTCTTAGAATTTGCAGGCTATTTTACGCTCTATTTTAAGGAATAAAAAGTGTATTTACTTAGCCTATATAGCAGACATTTTGGTAGTTCTAGTGAGGTCGGCAGTTCTTAATGAGGAAAACTGACTGTTGAAGCCGACGATTCTGATAATTAATAACAATAATGGTGCTTGTATAGCGCATTCCCGTTGATGACAGTTCTATGCGCTAACAGAATACAGACAACGAACAACAGACGAAAATGTAAATATATATACGCAAATATTGCTAACGAAATAGGTGAGTCTTCAGCCGGCTCCTGAAGGTGTCGAAGCTAAGGCTCTGGCGAAGCTGTAGTGGGAAGTGATTCCAAGCGGAATTTGTGTTGAATTTACAATTACAAGGACCATTGGAATAAATTTGCACTGAAACTGGATATATCTTGTCATGGTAATGGTAATGGTCATTTATATAGCGCTTCTATCCATGCTATTTTAGCATGCTCAGTGCGCTCTAGAAGACTATTATTCTGTGAGAGGTTTCACTGCTGCCGGTTAAGCGCATGTGATCACAACTCAATATTAACGTCATCTAGTCGCAAAACTCCTGTAGGGCGACAGGGATCTGCCGGTGGCGGGGCTCGAACCCGCGACGTGTCAATTGTTTTTTTTGGTTGACAGTCTGGTGAGCTAACCGCTAGGCCAGCCGGCTTCACGAAATCAATTCAAAACATTTAACTACATGTACATCCCTATATAACTCCTTAAATTGACAAACAATTAATGCAGGAAAAGTTTATTAACAACTGTTTAACGTAAATTATTAAAATCCTATAATAATTAAATATTGTAATAAATACCATAATGTTGGATTTATATAAAGAAATAATAATTAGTCCATAACATTTGTTATATTACAAAACATAGCTAGTTTGGCATCACTATTGAATCAAAATATAAATGTGAACTCGTTTTTTAATTAAAGAGAGGTAATTAACCAATTTTTTTCCCACTAATATTTCTAATATGTTTCTTTTTACAAAATAAATGGCTTACAATATATAACTTTGAAGGGATCAAACTGTAAAAAGCATTTGAAAAGTATATAAATATTATAGGACTAAAGATTGTATATGTATATTTTTATACATGACATTAACTACCCAGTTTGAATGATTACTACGTATCTATTCCGCTTAACAATAATGTTTGCTCTCTAATATTGTCGAACTAAAACACAAATTAAAGAATATCTCAGTTAAACTGAGATCAAATATAAGTAATATTAGCAGGTATTAGATCATCAACTTGGCTAACAAATGATAATGTTTAGACAATAATTACCATATACGTGAAAGTATGGTAATACATATTTTTGTTTGATATAAATGCAAATAAAAAATGATGATAATCACAAACACGTTAATTTTGTATTAAATATAAAACGCTTTAATGATTTTCTTTATAAATCTACTTTGTTTTTGACCTTGGTCTTGCTATGGAGTTAAATTAATTGTACCAAAAAATATTTTGTTAGAAAGTAGGCCTATAGAAAGTAGAAAGTAGCAGGTTGACTTTTAGGCTGTTGGCACGCTGAATGATTTAGAAATCCTAGTTTGGCACACTGTTAGCAAAAGGTTGCCGACCCCTGCTACAGATCATAGTTATGTAATAGTTACATAAACTATATCGTATTGTCTGTAGTTCTATACACACCAGACTGTAGTTCTAGCTCCTGGAGATATCATAATTTTATAAGATATTTCAAGTTGAAAAGGGCTAAAAAAAAACTTATCAGTTCGCTACTGTTTCAAACCATTAAAATGCATATGTTCATACCAGCCCCAACTCTCAATATCAGTTATTTAACGAGTGGCAGCGCGTTTGACTGGCGTATCGAAAGTCCTGGGTTCGAATCCGATACTGGAGGGTGTCCCTGAGTCTACCCAGCTCTGAATAGTACCTGACGTTTGTTCGTATAAAGTAAAGGCGGCTGGGCATTTTGCTGGACCCACCCCTCCCCAAGCATGGCTACAGAAACTGGTGAACGCTGTTTCATTGACCCTATCATCAATTTGGTCCAACGGGTACTTTACTTACTTTACTTATAATTAGGTCGGAATGTATACAATTTGGCAATGCCAATATCAGTCTGAATTAGTTCATAACATTCACCCTGTAAGCTGAATGCTGTAATTGCGAAGCTTATTTGTACTATCTGGGACTAGACTTTATGCTATGTTTTTTGTTAATCAAGTAAAAAGTAAATTTCTAACATTGCTGTTGGTAATTACATTTTTTAATCAACACATTTGAAAACAATAACTCAAGTTCACATGGTAGTAGTGATGCAGCTATGATAATGATAAAACTACTGATATTGATATAGAAATAAGAATGACACAGCCATTGTAACGATGCATCTATGATAATGCTAAATCTGTGGTAATGATATAGCTGTAATAATGATGCAGCTATTTTAATGATACAGCTATGGTAATGATACAGCTTTAATAATGATACTGCTACGGTAAAGATACAGCTATAATAATGATACTGCTAAGGCAATGATACAGCTTTAGTAATGATACTGATACGGTAATGATACAGCTACAAAAATGATACTGTTACTGTAATGATATAGCTATAATAATGATACTGCTACGGCAATGATACAGCTAAAATTATGATACTGCTAAGGTAATGACACAGCTTTAATAATGATAGTGTCATGGCTATTTTAGAGAATATAATTGAACTGACTTTTAGAAATTGGGCAGGTTCGCATCGTATTTATCGTTTAGAATTGAAAAAAAATACACAAAGAGTAATGCGCACATCAAAAGTGTACAGTTTGAGTTTCTTTGCCAATTTATAAAGATGAGTAAAAATAACGGTAAAATTTTTTTTTGGGGCACCACAATTAGAAATAAACAGAGATAAATAGATCAAGAGAGAGAGAAAGAGAGAGAGAGAAAGAGAGAGAGAGAGAAAGAGAGAGAAAGAGAGAGAGGTAGAAGAGTTATGGTATAAGCACACGTTTCAGGAAACACATTTATCTTAGAGGTTTCATTGACTAGTCTGTTTAATAATTATGCATGCATGGTGAACCCAAAAATGTATAGTGTAACAAACATTTCCGCTACTATTCGTTCATTTACGAACTAAACATGCCTGTGTGCCGCGTTACTGGTTGTACTGCGTGTAAGAAAAGATGTAGACCTAATCTAGAGGATTAAATATTTTTTCATTTACAAAAGATATTGCCGAAAGAAAGCGATGGATTTTAAACGTCATACGTTTTTCATTATCAAAGAACCACTACTCTTGACTATTTTTTTTAAAAGCAAGCTAAATTTAACTTGCAACTAACACGTTAATTATTAATTTTCGTATTTAATCAGTTTTAATGTTAAAACGGATTTCTCATAAATATATCTAATCTTGTAGCCTTTGTATATTTCTAAAAGACCAAAACTGGACGACGAGGTTGTAATAAATTGTCAAACACCAGCAAAAGGCGTAAAGATCATCAAACGAGTGTTGACAAATAAACCGGAAGTTCATGAAGACGATAAACACTGACCTATTGAAAAGGTCGGTCCTCATTAAGACTTGTGTGGTAGAAACCACTGATTTCTAAATACGAGAGGATATAAACACAATAATACATTAGTTTGCGCACATTGATGGGAGCGGAGACTTACAAGATACTATTTTACCACACGAGTCCTAAGCAAAACTCCCTAACTAGTACATCACCTGATTTTATTAATTCATATTTGTTAAATCATTTATATTTATATTGGTCTTGGTTCATTAAAAAAAATGTTAACCCGATTTGTATGTTGTGTTCTGTCTTAATGATAATTGTTTAAGTAAGCTTACTGTAAAATCTTAACCATTAATTATAACCTTTTGAGGGCATAAATTAGACTCTAAATGTCTTTTAAATAAATATAATTTGTTTTTGGATTTCATTTCAGTCACATTATTTATTAGTCTAAATATTTAAAAGGTTTGAATACATTTGCTTACAATAAAAAAATATTAATACATTAAGTGCACGTTCACTTTTTAAGAAGTGTTGATCAATGCAAATGTGCAGCGGTTCAAACAATCATAAGAAATTGAGAAATTAAACGTAACTTTAAAAAAAAAAAAAAATAAGCACACGTTCTATTTATTTATTAATGTGGACTATACTGTATAGCTACAGTTTCATAAATTAAAGTAAAAAAAATAATTGAGCCTATTAGTAAAATTAAAAGATCCTTTAGATCTATAAATAGTATGCCATATTCATGTAGAAATAAAAGGTATAAAAATATTATGAAATATTACAAACAAACATAAGGGATATAAGTTAGTGTTTAAAGCTGTAATATGGCGCCTTTGCATCAGACAGTTTCTTGCACTGCTTTATCTATTTTTTTTATAGGGCATTACACACTTACGTGTAGGCCTAACAAATGAATAGGGTACAATTTTTAATTAGGATATAGAGGTTTTAATTGGTAATCGCATGTCTCTCTTACACACTGATTGTATAGGAGTGTAGGACATACACACAATTCCAGGAAAAAAAATAGAGGAATGATAGGACATTTCAGAAAAAAATTAAATAGAAGTTTCAAATGGTAAACACACATTTTATTGGAAACTAGCAGAAATTTCATTGGATAAATACACGTTTTGGGTAAACAAACAGAGATATTTCATTGGGTAAACATACGTTTTGGGTAAACTAACAGCAATATTTCATTGGGTAAACACATTGCAAGTGCCACTTACAATGGAAACTGTTAAAGAGAACGGCGTGTAGCGATAATCTAAGTGTGTGTGGGAAACGGACACATGCTCTGAAGGAAAACTGTTTACCTCTCTGACCATCCTGTATCCATGCAGCAGCGCCACCTCCTCGGCCACTCTCGGGCCCCCGGGGATCTCAGCGGCCCACTCGTTGACGTAGTGCTGGTCATCGTCCTCGGCGGCGGTGCAGGCCAAGGGGAGCAGGCATAAGGCCACTGCCGCTAGCAGTGCTGTCCATACGACGGCCATCTCTCTTAGAATCCGTGGTGATCCGGGAGACACGCTGGTTGTTACTTGTACAAGACACGAGCGGCTGGCGAGTGTGGTGGCGGTCCGTCACGTGGTTATTTCCCCCTTGAAGAGGTTATCTTTCTCTTGAAGCAGTTCTGTCCCTTGATTTGCCTTTTTAACGCACGTGTGTGTGTGTCTGTGCTATGTTTAACTCTTTGTCGACGAATAGTACCAGTGACGTCTGTACTATTTTATCTAATCAATAAACGAAATAAAAACAAAAGGGCATATGTAGCTAATAAAAATCAATGACATAAACTAAAGTTGGCATTTGCATAATTACACATAAATAATATATATATAGTGTTACGAGTAGATTTATTTCCATATTATATTGGTTCTGTTATTATTAACTAAAGTTAAAATGAAATAATCTTAAACCCGAAATGTTTCCGTGTTAGGAATAAAACATGCATATGTCTAGACACTACGTCATAGCGATAAAATACGTCATATGCACGAGGGTGGAATACCGTTTAGTTTAGTTCTAGTTTGGGCGCTAATGTGGAAGGACTGTTTTTGACCACTTTCTTAAAGATAGGATTACGGCTTTACTCATTATAGAAGAATCTCAACTGATTAAGTTTCATTATAATACTGGTACATGTATTCTGTGGTATTGTTATATTTTATCATCTCAACTTGTTGGAATAAAATTGTGTTCAATTTCAAACAGGATTGTGAATTTCCTATATATATTAAGGTACAGTTTATCTAAATCACTTTATACACAAAAGATTCATATCGTGACGAGTCAAATAAACATCAAATCTAATTGAATAACATCAATATAAATTCTTATACAACCTTGTGAGATCCAAGATGGATATGAATCAAAATAATATATAATAATACATTACTAAAAATATCATCTAACGTCAGTAGCTGATTTCGCACGTGACAAAAGATTGGGGGCTCAAGTCCTGGATCTAAAGTTTGTATGTATAAGAAATTGAGAATATACAACTGTTTTAGTGAAAACGATTTACAACAAATATTTATTCAAATTCTGTCTACGTGGGAGGCACTGTCTGTGTTCGGACATACTGTTTTCAGCTTTGTACACAACCATCCTTAAAATTTATCTTCTACAAATTAACAGTGGTGTAAAATATTTCAAAGGACTTTATAAAAGGTAAAGTTGAAATTTTTTATCTTCTATTTACGTCATTAATATAAAACATGGCGGAAGCTAATCTTACGTTGGAGCAATTGAATATTTTTGCTATCACGTCAGAACAGTTAAATAGCATGTCACTAACCCAGTTAAAAGAAATGGCAAACTCTCTGGGAATAGACATTACTGAAGTTACACCAGTAAGAAGTAAATTGATTCAAGATATTAAGGACTGTTTGAAAAGACATGGTAGAATGATTGAAGAAAATACTATGAATAATGAAGAATCAGTGGTTCTCAGTGTATCAGAAACCCTAAAAACAGACATAAATAACCATGAATTCAAAATGAATGGAAATGAACTAAGTGCCGACATGAAATTCCAGTTAGAAATGAAGAAGTTAGAAATTCAAGTACAATTAGAAGGTAAAAGAATAGAAGTACAATTGAAAGAGAAAGAATTGGAAAAAGAAAGAATCGCTAGTAATGAAAGGATTGAATTGGCAAAGTCTCGTTCGTCAACTCATACGATGCAGGAAACAAATAATGTGGAACTATATAAGTTTAAAAAGCATGTACCAAGCATGGAGAACATGGACATTGATGAGTTCTTTATGGTCTTTGATAGAAACTCGATCGATTATCAATTTCCTGAAGATAAGAAAGCAGTACTTTTACGTTCAGCTCTAACAAAAGGCAAGGCTCTAGATGTAGTATTGAATTTGACTCCAGAAGAATGCAATGATTATGAACTAATAAAGAGCAGAGTACTATTGAGTTATGTTCTAACTCCAGAAAAGTATCGAAAGTTATATCGTGAGTACAAGAAGGAACCAGAAGTTTCACATGTTGATTTCCTGAGATTAGAGAAAAAGTATTTTGATCGATGGCTACGTTCTAAGAATGTGAATAAAGATTATGAAAAACTATATAATCTCATACTGATGGAGGATTTTACTGAGAAGATTCGCACTGATATAAAAGTTCATTTGGCTGATCGTGGTATTGAAATAGCAGAACAAGCAGCAGTAAAAGCCGATGAATACGTCATTATTCACCCGCATAGCCATTATGTTCAAAATGACAGAACAAGTTTGAGGACTCAAAACAGTAATACAGAGAGGAAGTTAAGATCGACAGAGGATAAAAGTAAACAAAAAGCCGATAAACAAGAGAATTCAAGTTTTGTACAAAAGAGAATTACCTGTACATTCTGTAAGAAAGATGGACATATAAAAGAGAATTGTTGGAGTCTACATAAAGAGAAAAGACCCATTAAAAACAAGAACAACGTGGTTTTATCACACATCGCCGTACAAACTGAAACTCACATAAATAAAACTGCCCACAAAAGAATTAAAGCTGAAAGAAAGACATCTGATGTTAGTCATGAGGAGATGGCGAAACACGCATGTCCAAGTTGCTCAAAGTCGGAAAAAGTCTTTGAAATGAAGACCGAGGCTATTGAACATTCTAGTTTCAACTCCAAAGGGAGTGTGACAGATGAACAATCAGTAAATAAAACGTTTACTTATGGAGGCAGTAGTGTAGCAAGAAACTCAGTAGGCAGAGAACTACCCGAGTGCATGCTATCGGATGTTAGCGAGGGCTATGTGTCACCTATAGATAATCAAGCTAGAGAACGGAAGATTAAAATTCTACGTGACTCCGGTGCTGATATATCTCTACTGTTGAAGAATACTGTACCAACGTCGAAATTGACTCATACAGGCCAGTATGCCTTAATCAGTACTATGGCTGGAACACTCACGGCACCGTTACATCGTATACAGTTGAAGAGTAATTACTTCACTGGATCTGTTATTGTTGGGATAGTGAAGAAATTTCCCTACAGAGGCATTTCATTACTTTTAGGAAGTGACATTGCCAAGAATCAGGTACATCCTGTACTTAAAGAAACCAAAGACTCTGTTCAGTGTAAGAATACTGAAAATTCAGTATGTGTTATCACCAGAGCTATGGAGAAACAGCAGATGACTAATGAATCGACAAAGAAACCAGAACCAACACCAGAGATTGACTTACAAGCAACCTTCATGGCGGATGTTCTAGGTGGTCACTCAAGTCATACTGATCAAAATAATTTGTCGCCTAGACAACTACTCATTCTTGCTCAAGGCAAAGATCCAGAGATTGGGAAGCTAAAAGAGGAAGCAAAGAATGAAGGAGAGTTAGAAACAATGGCCGCAGGTTATTACCTGAGGGACGAGTTGTTGATGAGGAAATGGAGAGGGAAAGAAAACGACGATGAAACATGCAGCGAAGTACATCAAATCGTGGTACCCAATGTTTACCGCAAGGATATACTACATATGGCCCATGATTCACCGTATGCTGGTCACCTAGGGATACAGAAAACCTTCGACAGGATTCTTCCATATTTCTTCTGGCCTGGCCTACGTCGTGACGTCACATCGTTTTGCAGATCATGTCAGGTCTGCCAGATGGTCGGCAAGCCGAATCAGACCATTCCGGTAGCTCCTCTACGACCCATACCAGCATTCTCAGAACCCTTCAGTCACATCATTATAGACTGCGTCGGTCCGTTGCCTAAAACTAAGGCTGGCCACCAGTATCTGTTCACTATAATGTGTTCGGCAACGAGATTTCCAGAGGCTATTCCTCTACGTAGCATCAATGCCGACAAAATATCTGATGCACTTATCGGATTCTTCACCCGATATGGTCTTCCGAAAACCGTGCAGTCAGATCAAGGTTCAAATTTCACATCGAAGTTATTTCACCAAGTCTTAGAACGGCTGGGTATTCGTCATGCAGTATCGAGTGCATATCATCCACAGAGTCAAGGCGCACTGGAACGATACCACCAAACATTGAAAAACATGCTCCGTACTTTCTGTTTCGAGCATAACGACGACTGGGATCGTGGTATTCCCTTCGCACTCTTCGCAACCAGAGAGGCTGTACAAGAATCTCTTGGTTTCAGTCCCTTTGAACTGGTATTCGGACACACAGTTCGTGGACCACTAAAGCTGTTACAAGAGACATGGTTGTCATCCACTGAAGACACTGGTCTACTGACATACGTGGAAAATTTTAAAAATAGACTGTATAATGCATTAAAAGTTGTCAGATCTAATCTTTTGCAGGCACAAGACAAGATGAAGGTCTATTATGACGTCAACGCAAGAACCCGTATCTTCCAACCTGGTGATAAAGTTCTCATGCTGACGCCACTGTCTGGTCAACCCCTGAGTGCCAAGTTTACAGGACCCTACGAGGTTATGGCTAAGCTTAGTGAGGTTAACTATCTTGTAAAGACCCCTGATAGACGGAAATCGCAACGAGTGTGCCATATCAATATGTTGAAACCATACATTACCAGAGAAGAACAAAAAGTTGTTGCCTCGGTAAACACTGTTATTAAAGTCGGGAATAATTCACCCGAAATTGAGCGTGAAGTGGCAGAAAGCAAACTGCAAAATACAAAGGCTCTAAAAAACCTAAATGAAAAATTGGCACATTTACCTGATTGCGAACAATCCGCTATCAAAGGTCTAATTAATGAAAATATCCATTTATTTGGAGATGTACCTAGTAGAACTAGTGTAGTTAAGCATGATGTTATTTTAAATGAAAATACTAAAGCTATTAAACAACATCCATACAGGTCAAATCCTA
This sequence comes from Anisus vortex, assembly GCA_949126835.1. Lineage (NCBI taxonomy): Eukaryota > Metazoa > Mollusca > Gastropoda > Planorbidae > Anisus > Anisus vortex. The sequence continues at coordinate 75,871,532 of OX421492.1, forward strand.
ACCAGTTAGAATGCATCCGTAAAGAGGTTCGCTACATGCTTGACAATGACATTATTACACCTAGTAGTAGTGACTGGTCTTCCCCTTGCGTATTGGTACCTAAAGCCGATGGATCCATGAGGTTTTGTGTGGACTACCGTAAGGTAAACAAAGTGACAAAAACTGATTCCTATCCAATACCAAGAATCGACGATCTAATAGATCAAGTGAGTAATGCTAAGTTTGTGACGAAAATTGACCTATTGACGGCGTATTTTCAGATTCCACTGACTGAGAGGGCTCAGGAGATATCATCGTTTGTAACCCCTGACGGACTGTACAAATTTAAGGTCATGCCCTTTGGTATGGTTAATGCACCCTCTACTTTTCAACGGTTAATAAATACCATTACTCAGGACATTCCTAAATGTCACGCATACCTCGATGATATTGTTGTTTTTAGTGACGATTTTAAATCTCATTTGGATCAACTACATTTGTTATTTACGAAATTGACTCATGCTAATCTCACAATAAACTTGACTAAGAGTCAGTTCTGCCATGCAACCATCGAGTATCTAGGTCACGTGGTGGGAAATGGTTTGGTAAAACCATTAAATGCAAAGGTTAAGGCTATTCGTGAGTTCCCTGTTCCTGAAACCTGTAAACAACTCCGTAGTTTTCTCGGGATGGCGGGGTACTACCGTCGGTTCTGTCAAAATTTCTCAACCATTGCATGTCCATTAACAAATCTATTAAAGAAGAATTGCACTTTCAAATGGTCTAATGAATGCCACCAGGCCTTTGATAAATTAAAAGATGTTCTTTCTGAGGCACCTGTATTAGTAACACCCAATTACAGTAAACCCTTTAAAATTACCGTTGACGCGTGTGATACAGGGATGGGAGCGGTCATTTCCCAAAAGGGTGATGATTCACTGGAACACCCGATTAGTTTTTACTCTCAAAAATTTGATAAGCATCAAAGAAACTATAGTGTGATAGAAAAGGAACTTTTAGGATTAATCCTGGCATTGAAACATTTTGATTTTTATATCAATGGTTCTCCATATCCAATTGATATTTTAACTGATCATAACCCTTTAGTTTTCCTTCCCAGGGTTAAACAGAACCAAAGAATTATTCGCTTGAGCTTATTTCTCCAAGCATATAATTTAAATGTGGTATATTTACCAGTTAAACAAAATGTGGTTGCTGACACGTTGTCGCGCATGTAACTGGTAAACCAGAAGATGAAAGTCAGTTTCTCATTAAATGTTTTCTTTTATGTCATTCATTGTATTGATTAACATTTATATTATTGTAAATATGACAATAAATAAACTATGTTTTGAAATATTACAATATGAAACATTACAGAACAAAACTTCAAATTCTACTAGAAACAATCATACGTTGTAAGGTAAAAGGTAACTATTGCATACATCAATTGCACACACACCGGTACTTAACTTGAATACATCCACACTTGTGTTTGTTCAATTGATTATTGATGTGTTTTTGCAAATTGTTTGTTTCTATGTCGTCATGTTATAATTTGGATGTCTTATTTTATGCTATGTAAAAGCTAAATCAGCTGAGATTATAACATTTTTTTTAAATATTCTTGATGTCATAATTGAGACATCATAATAATGTAATAACTGAAAATCATTAGTTAATGATACAGTGATCGGTTATAAATAAATTAAAATTTCTAAAGAATTATCTATCAATTATTAATCGGTTCCACTTATTTGGGTAATTCATATCAATTCTGTGGGAATTGGTTATTGGTGGTAATAGTTTTATGGTCAACGTTGTACACACCATAATCATAATTGTAAATATTAATTGATAAATAAATGTTTAATTAATAATCATTGATAGAATAATGTGATAAGGGATTCCATAATAGCGACTTTGTTATTAAGGAAATATGTAATATATGGTTCATTTTAATCTTAAAAAGATTGTCCAATAGTCAATTAAATCTTACGAATAGTTTGGGAATTCGGTTCATTTTATGGGTACTCTACAAAGAATTCCATACTTAACGCTGTCTGTAATTCCTTTGTGTCTTAAGGGGGGGCGAGTGTTACGAGTAGATTTATTTCCATATTATATTGGTTCTGTTATTATTAACTAAAGTTAAAATGAAATAATCTTAAACCCGAAATGTTTCCGTGTTAGGAATAAAACATGCATATGTCTAGACACTACGTCATAGCGATAAAATACGTCATATGCACGAGGGTGGAATACCGTTTAGTTTAGTTCTAGTTTGGGCGCTAATGTGGAAGGACTGTTTTTGACCACTTTCTTAAAGATAGGATTACGGCTTTACTCATTATAGAAGAATCTCAACTGATTAAGTTTCATTATAATACTGGTACATGTATTCTGTGGTATTGTTATATTTTATCATCTCAACTTGTTGGAATAAAATTGTGTTCAATTTCAAACAGGATTGTGAATTTCCTATATATATTAAGGTACAGTTTATCTAAATCACTTTATACACAAAAGATTCATATCGTGACGAGTCAAATAAACATCAAATCTAATTGAATAACATCAATATAAATTCTTATACAACCTTGTGAGATCCAAGATGGATATGAATCAAAATAATATATAATAATACATTACTAAAAATATCATCTAACGTCAGTAGCTGATTTCGCACGTGACAATAGATCTTCTCTCTATATATATATAGAGTTCACTTACATAACACAACTATTGTTTGATTTATTTACGTTTTCACTCTGCTCTTCCAAAGTCGGGTGGCGTTAGACTATATTTATGTATCGTTTTCCTTTTATTTACTTCATTATAACTAAACGGGGCTGGAAGAAAAAAAATGTTTCAAGCTGTCGACCGAAAACGGACAAAAATATGAATATATAGATGAATAGAAGGATGGATAGAGAGATAGATCGTTGGATTGCGTTGAATGATTGATTGATGATTTGACATATTGATTGATTAATTTATGAATGGATAGATACATTGACTGATTGGTGAATGGATAGATAGATTGACTGATTGATGAATGGTTAGATAGATTGACTGATTGATGAATGGACAGATAGATTGACTGATTGATGAATGGTTAGATTGACTGATTGGTGAATGGATAAATTGACTGATTGACGAATGGATACATAGATTGACTGATTGATAAATGGATAGATAGATTAACTGATTTATGAATGGATGGTTAGATAAAATAAAACTCGAGATCTAATCTAGCAACAGAAAGCGACTTGTAAATCTTACCCACAGATTTCGAGCTGATACAAACAAACCTAAAACTATATATGATAAAACGCCCCCGTCTAGAGAGAACAGCTGTTACACCTGGACACTATTTATATATTCAACACCTATCCAGTGCCCTGGCAACAAGCAAACTCGGCCAGTCTCATACATAAACATAAGGGGCACGGTGGACGAGCGGGCAGCGCGTTTGGCGTCACGAATATTCTGTGTTCGAATCCTGGTGAAAGCTAGGATTTTTTTTCTCCGGACTGGAGGGTGTCTCTGGCTCTACAATGATGGGTACCTGACGAAGGGTACTTTAGTTACATTACTTTTACTATACCTAAACATATGCTAGTTATTATTGGCCAGATTATGGTCAAATAAATAACACATAGTGTTCATTAAATTTGTGTTTTTCTTTTTCAACGAGATTACATAGACTTGAATTGTTTTCTTTAATATTATCCAATCCAACTTTTTGTTTAGAAAAAAAAAAGAAGCGCGATTTGTTTTAAAACGTATATCATAACTTATCTTATTTTAGACCTATCTTACATGCTACAGACGGCCCTTCTATCAAGAAGATTATTATGTCCTACGCTTGGTTTGAGTCCAGTCTTGCATTTTAATTATTGTTTTAAATTATGTTATAAGTTACTTTTTTCCTGGATTGTTCAAGCAACCCATTCCAATGTCCTGATGCCAATCGGGAAAAAAAGAGTACTTATAAGCATTTGTTCTTGCATAAGGGATAAGAAAAGTGTTTTTGTACTTATGTCTATCGGAGAATTGTGCAAGTTGTTTATTTTGTTTTATTGTTGCTGTTTTGATAATCATTTTAAGAACTGAAGTTAGGCCTACTTACTGTGTACTATTAGCCCGTGTGCTATTAGCCCGTGTGCTATTAGCCCGTGTGCTATTAGCCCGTGTGCTATTAGCCCTTACACTGGTAATACATTGGTAAAAAAGATATTGAACATGTGAATGATGAATAATGCCGATGAATGCGTTTTATATGGCTGGATGACACGCGTTTCCGGTCGACAGGGCGTTTGTGCGTCGGGCTGCGCTTGATTCAGGCACGTGCCTCTAGGGGCACGCGCTTTTGGTGACTTTTTGACTCACGCGAAACGTAGATGTGGTGTTGGTGAACGCGCTGTTACACCTGCGAGTTATGCAAGTCAGCTTAATTTATGCATACGTATGCGTTTGTTTGTATGTAACTAAATTGCACTATTTGTTCGAAAAATATATACATAGTTTAAAGCTGGTCGAAACTGAACGTCCCCACCTTGATTCGTGGTGTTGAAACTGTAGGGAAACAGAATAGACGGTCGAGCAAGTGCTATTAGATTGCTCGTCTTGCAGGATCTTAGAGTGGACAGGAACGGCCAACCGTTAAAGACTAACCTTTATGGTCACATATCACAGCTGCGTCGTGATACAGCGGAACTCGTTCCCCGAGTCTTAAGATAGTAAACCGGCTTGCATTCTTTAGCAGAGAATTGTGGTTCAAGTCTGGTCAAAACTGGATAGACTCAGACACCCATTAAGGCCAGGGGAGAATTAGGGGGTGGGGGTAGAGATGTCGGAACCTAACTCCAAAGCCCTGAAAATTGTAAACCTTTAGAGAGTTCGAACAACTATTGCAATGCAGCCTTATATATTTCATTAAGTTTGGGTAAACTAACAGCAATAAATTGCGGTTGAAAATATTTCAACCGATTTAAATTATTCTGTATGATTACGCTGTCAGTAAAAGTGACCAAGGACCCAACAGTAGGCCTATGTCAAGATAGACGTTATGGTAGTGTCAGATTTGCATCTTCTGCCTTGGAAACACCAACTAAAGGAAACATTAAACACCTATCAAGTAAAAAAAAAAACAATGACGTCAAAAATCCCTATATGTATAAACACTCAGTGGGCAAAAAAATAAAGTTTAAAGGCAAAGCAGTAATAATAAATAAAGACAGTATTATATTGTAACTTAGAAATACAACACACGACTCGCTGCCCACCGGTCTGTAATGTGAGCATTATAAAAAAACAACAAAAGGGCAAAATTTTAGACCATTGAAGATATACAAAAATACACAAAGGGCAATGCAAAAGGAAATAAGAACACAAAAAGGGGACGAGGCGCAGAAGCGCTGAGACTACGCCAAAGGGTAGCCACAAAGTAATGGGTACAATACTTTCTGTATTGCTCAGAACGCTAGAAAAACAACATTTTCTTTTTGCCATAAAATTTCAGACTTTTGGAAGCGGCTTACTAAGACTTACCGGTACCATTTAAGAGTAGCCGCATATTAGGCGGTTCAAAAAGACAAAGAGCCCAACAGACAGCTGACGGAAAGGGAGATGGACTAACCAATATATTATTCGGAAAGATAAATGAAGATGTCACAAGACTTTCACTTTAATGGGATCTAGATCTGCTTGATCGAAGAAAAAGCAAACCAAACACAAATTAGAGAAGGTCATTGAAAAAATAGATGAGGCAGTGGTGAGAGCTTAAAAGGATCCGCCAAAATATGAGTGCGTTGGTCCCAAGTCCCATGTTGCAGAGGCCTCTTTGTTCTACAAAGAATACATGGAAATAGGGAAGGCAATGTGAGAAATAAAGAGGCTATTGCTGGGTTGAGAGGAGTAAAACAATGGGGGCCACAGACAAATCGTGCTGATGAATGAACCTCCCAACTCCACACCCTAACGGAATCCAAACATCGCTTCCGGTTTTCAATATTTCAGATGCAGATTGATATCGATTTGAAACTCCGCACCAGTATCATTAGTTAAAAAAATAAGACGTCTGCACTAAGAACAAAGCGACGATTGCTTGTAACTTTAGTAATTTTAACGTAACAAGGAGCTGTACAAAATAAACACGGTTGTTTATAGACTGCAATTAAAGAAAAGAACAAAGTATCGCTTTATAGTTTATATTTTTATAGTATAACAGTTCCCTTGAAATATAATCTTTCGGCGTCATTTGATGTTCTCCTAGTTTTAGATTGAAACCAGCAGCGCAGCCGGGGGAAGGTGATGTGTGTGTGAGTGCAGAAAGGCCATCATAACTTCTTCCAGGAGACCTTTGTTATTTCCAATATCAACTCGTTTTTAATGTATGTTTACTTTCTTTTTTATATACTAATTTAATAGCTCTAGATCAGGAGTGTGCAACATTTGTCTGCTTTGGGCCGCATATGAATTTTTATACAACAAGATGGGCCACACAGTCTGAAAATTTATTTGTGTTATCAATGCAACCAATTTTAAAAAATGCCGTTAGAAGCTCTTCGGGGGCCACATTAAAAGGCTTGGCGGGCCGTTTTGTGACCCGCGGGCCGCCTGTTGCACACCTTTGCTCTAGATACAGTTATATACAGTGAACATTTTTTAACTTGAATTCGCATTATTATAAGTAGATTTTTTTGTTCAAAGATGTCATTTTGATATAGCACACTAGTAAAGTACCCGTCGGACCAAATTGATCATAGGGCCGGTGAAGAAGCGTTCACCAGTTTCTGTGGCCACGGAGTACTAGGGGATTGTGTGGCCGGCACAATGCCCAGCCTCCTTTACTTTACCCCAACATAAGTCAGGTACCCATCAGAGCTGGGTAGATTCAGGGACACCCTCGAGTCCCGGAAAAAAAAAAATCATAGCCTTCACCAGGATTCGAGCCTAGGACCTTTGGTACGCCAGACGAACGCGCTGCCGCTGGGCCATCATGCCCCGATATAACACAATATGTATTTGTGTTCTAAAATGTGACAAATTTGGCTTTCTCTAGAAATCTAATCGAAAACGAAAAGTTGATGCTTTGACTAGCCGTCTACAGTGTTGTTGTTGTTGTTGTTGTAGTCCTTCTACCGTGCCAGTGGCTTGTTTTTGTTGTTTTTAAATTAATTCAAATTACTGAAGTGTGATTACTAATTATAAGTAAGTAAAGTAAAGTACCCGTCGGACCGAATTGATCCATAGGTCCGATGAAGCAGCGTTCACCAGTTTTTGTGGCCACGGCATACTAGGTGATTGTGTGGCCAGCACGGCCTTTACTTTACCCTAACTAAAGTCAGGTACCCATCAGGGCTGGGTAGACTCAGGGACACCCTCCAGCCCCGGGAACAAATCCTAGCCTGCACCAGGATTCGAACCCGGTACCTTCAGCTCGCCAGTCGAACCATGATTACTAATTATGCTGGATACAAATTTTCGATCAGAAAATCGGAATTGAAAACAGAAATAAATTACGCCGGTTGGTGGTCCCGTGGTTAGGTCACCGGACTGTCAGCAAATCGGTCCGGGTTCCAGCCCAGCCGCCGACCAATCCCTGTGCCGCCCTGCAAAAGTTTTGGGCCTATCTAGAAGGAACGTCAATTAGTCAATCCTTTGAGGTTTCGATCATTAAATGTTAAATAAAAAAAATAGTTTTCAAATAATATAGATTTCAACATTTGATAGTTAGGCCTAGATAAATATTAGTTTTCAATTAATTTAGGTCTCAACAATGTGCTCGTATTAATAAGATTTTCGATTTATCACCCCGCCCCCCCCCCCCCCCCCCCAACCCTAATTACACTATAATAAGCCACCACATCTTGCATTGGAATGCGCAACGATTTAAAAAAAATCTGTTCTTAATTTTCTGACGTCATCAACGGCTTCATTATTTTTACCTTTAAAGTACATTATGAGTCAAACTTTTTGGTATTAATACTTGTTTAATGAGCTATCGGTTGCAACACATGTCTCAAATGGCACACGCCAAGAACAAAAAATTAAAGCGTAGTAGGGCCTACTACGAGAATAAAGGCATTATAAATTGCATTAATTAAATAATCAAATATTTCAATATAAGAGATATGTCTCCGATATTCTTTTAGTAGTAGACCTATTATCGACAAAAATAAACCATAGGCCTACTTGCTTGTCATTTCTTTATTTGGGAATTATTTGCATTTTTAACGACAGTTATTAAAGAAGGAAAAACAAGTAAGCAGCACACTAATATATTATATTAAAATAAAACCAGCCTCACCTCACCCTTTAAGATTTACATTGGCTGCCCCATCCCCCCGTCCTAATAGTTAATGTATTCTAACTCGACCATAGTGTTCTTAGTTTAAAACATGCGAACATGGAAGATACGAATTCAACAGGTCTCAACCAACAATAGTGTCACTTTTTAGTTAGAGGCTTGCCACACAAAGCGCGGCCCACAAAACAGACCATCACGCATTTTTTTCTGTGCCTACCCCTCTCAGAGCTTATAACGGCAGTTTTTTTTAAAAATAAAAATCATTGTAATAAAAATGTAAATTAACCCAAAATTTCAGACTGATTGGCACATCTAGCTGAATCAAATTTCTGTATGTGTCCCCCCAAATGACAAATTAAAATGTCACGCACCCCTTGATCTTAACATACGGAGAGACAAATGAAATAGCGATTAATAGGACTTCTCACTCCATCTGTGTTTTCGCTAAATAGCTAAATAGGTAGAGAGACAGAAAGAGAAAGAGAGATGCAGACAGTTAAAGATACATTAGGAGAGAAAGACAAACACGGGTGAAGATAGAAATATACAGGAAGACTAAAACAAGGAAGAAACATAAAGAGAATGAGATGAATTGAGCGAGAGAGAGAGAGAGAGAGATGATTACAGAGAGATAGAGAGAGACAGGGAGAGATTGAGAGAAAGAATTCATTTCATTTAAACTATATTGTAAAGAGATTAAAAACAAAAACATAAAAAAGAAAAAAAAATCTCTGGTCTTACTTTATAGCACAACGTCCGCAACAGAAGAAATCATTGATTTATTTATCTATATGTACAATTTGTATGTATCTGTGTGTGTGAGTGTGTCCGAATGAAACAGGTGGCCGGTCTTCGTGAGCACACATACACGTAGAAACCTGTTGAGCAGACACGCGGCTTTGTAGGTGTTTTATATATATATATATTTTTATTCTGCGAATCACACACAATGGCGGATGCGAAATGGTGAGTATCCGATCCAGAAGTATCAGGCGTGGCTTGTAGGTGTGAGCAGGGTTTTCGGAGGCGTCACCAAGGGCCCCCAGTCAAAGGGTACGGCATGGCGAGTTTCCAATAAGCACATTCGAAGTGTTTAAACTTTAAACACATACAACACACTATTGCACGCGTCGCACTATGACATAAACACCTCTCTTATCGTAAAACACTTTCATGTATTGCTATCCATCTTCACGACCATTCAAATTTTAAAACTAAAAAAAAAATAGACCTAATTGTTCGAAAATTTCTCACAACATTTGTGAATGCTAATGTCACATTAAAATAACATCCATTTTAAAAAAAAAGGAAAGAAACGACTCCCGGTAAATTAATTGTCTTTATCCGTATCGAATAGTATTGATCGTAAATCAATAAATTAATATAAAAGCGATACTCGCCAAAACCGTTTAAAAAAGGAAACACGGCAAAAAAGAAACAAACTTGACTTCCGGGTGAAAGGTTACAGTATCCAGACAGAAGTTGTCTTTTTTTTTCTCTCCACACGGAGAAAGGGGTGGGAACGTCGCGAGAGCAGGGGGAGACAAGAGAGCTACTATATTAACATTTCTGAGATAGTTGTCCGTCCGTTGGTTGTTTTAACATTACATAACATTTCCCAACGGTAAACGAACCCTTTACCTTGCATTTTGTCTTTGTTTTAACGACGGCAAACATTGAGTTACTTCTTAAAACACAAATTTGAACAACAAAGTCTTCAACAGGAAATGAAAGATTATGTTCTAATCTAATTTTTTGGGGGGAATTACAACGCAAATAATAGATTCTATGATAAAGATGTTAAAGACTGTAGACACTAGAGATACAAAAGCGCTTTTTTAAAAATTCTTTATGCAAGAGGCCGTCCATTAATGACGCCCAGCGATTTCGGCCAATTTTAAACTCCTCTGCCGTTACGCCAGTGTCACAAATCTTGAAAAAAAACAACAAAAAAAAAGACAGAGCTCCTTCAATATGACGTCACAAAGATTGGCATGCCCTCTATTCTTCCAACTTCCCTTACACCAGTTTCCCAATGTCAAAATTATCATATTTTGATTAAATTTTATTGAGACAATAAACAATATAATTAGTGTATAATACTGTAACTAATTATGTAAAACTGGTAAAAGTGAAAATTTCATTGCAAAATACATTTCTTTTTTTTTATGTGACGTCACATTGTTTAACCTTTCCACCACATCGCCACATATCGTCACAAATGTTTGACACCCTCCCTCCCCTAGTTGCGTGACATCATTTATGGACGCCGCCCCCCCCCCCCCCCCCCCCAAGGAATAAATCTTATAATTATTTTTGCCCTAGTGACATTGGTGGACGAAATGGGTTGCCCGAGATATTCAATAAAACCAAAATAAAACTTTAACTTCATATAAAACACTTATGAGCAAGACTAGAATGGAATCAAAATACGTGGGACGCAATATTATTCTATTTAGAACTGGGTTAAAGTAGTAGCCTAAAGATAAAGATATCTATCTACGCAAAAACAAAATAAAACAGAGACGAAATTAGTTCAACGTCACATTATTTATCACAAAACAAATTCTCTTATCTTATTTGAATGTATTTAAAGACATTCAAATCATCAAACGTTTAAATTTCAACGCTATGAAATTTTTTTTAAGCAACGATAAAATTGTAAAATAGTTCATATTGGAACCATAGACTATAGACTATAATAAAATGGACCTCTATTTCTTAGAGCTTATATGTACTTTTTTTTCAGTGCGCAACCAATAACGCTGTCTTAAATTACTTCCACGCTCCTCCTTGTTTCTTAAATGTTTCCGCTGTATGGAACTTTCGATTTTAATTTTAATTTTTCATTGAGAAAATCAAAGCGATTCAATAAAACGGAAGTGCAAAGTATTATTGGAGTCGCACAGGGCAACAGGCAGCCGATCTGGAGATCATGCAAAAAAGATGGAGATGGTTGGGGCACACACTCCGAAAACCAGCATCCAACATCACCAGACAGTCCTTATCATGGAACCCCCAAGGAAAGAGGAAGAGAGGCCGACCCCGTAACAGCTGGCGCCGAGACCTGGATGCAGACGTCAAGAGAACAGGCCATTCATGGGGACAGTTGGAAAGACTCGCTCGGGACCGGGATGGCTGGAGAGCCCTTGTTGGTGGCCTATGCCCCGAGAGGGGTAGTAGGCGTAAGTAAGTAAAGTAAAAGCAAAGTATTATAGGCCTACGAATCGGGAATTCCGAAAAGCAGTCTTTCGAGTCATCATATAGCAGAAATACTAAAGCAAGCGGTCCATGTGTATTATAGTCTACAAGCTAAATTGCCCGGCGTTGCCCGGCGTTGCCCGGGGAAAAAAACAGGACTGTATAAGGTGGAGATAAAAAGTTTATAAACTACAATTAAAAGGAAGCAATAAATCTTATATTTAAATTATTAATTTTTTACTGAAGACTTTTAGAAAAGGCCTATTTTTTTTTACCCCATTACAATATTTTAAATGAAATTATTTTTATTTAACAAAAATCTAAATTGCCCGTAAATTTAGTATGTCTTTTGTTTTTAAAAGTTTGAAAAAAAAAATTGTCGAAAAAAAAATGGTAGGGCCTATAGTCTAACTGGAGAATCAAACCCGGGTCGCGCGCATAGCAGTCCGCTACGTTTACCACTGGGCCATCGAAGACACATGTCCGATGTGAAAAATTATTATGTAGTATATAGGCCTAGGCCTAAATAGGTCAGTGACACAAACTCACGTGATTTCCAATTGACCAATGGGGATCCGAATGCGGACAAACAGTCTTATTTTATATATAGGCCTATAGATGTTGAAACTAAACTGTTACAGAGCTGAATTTTTAGGGTCCAGGCTGCGTTTATTGTACATTGTACAAAAAAGACATTAACAAGTGCATAGTTTTCAATTGTAGGCCTAAGTACTAAACATTTCTAAAAAAGAAACTAAAAAACTATATAAAAGAATTATTCATACTTAAGCACAGAAATATACACTTATAAAAATAGACATTCACGCACACTATCATACTATTCGTCATACAAGTCAATGTATTATTAAGAGTCAGCTATTGTATAATCTGACTGACTGACAATTCTGTTGAAATGTTCTCACTAATAGTGAGAACAAAAGAATTCCTACATTTCTCAGTTCTTGCTCGTATTGAATGAAGCCGACCACTTGAACAAGATATCTGTTTACCGATATAAGTAGATTTATTTTCGTACGATACTTATGGCGTGTCTATCTATGGTAATGGTAATGGTAATAGTAATTTATATAGCGCTTCTATCCATGCTATTTTAGCATGCTCAGTGCGCTCTAGAAGACTATTAATCTGTGAGAGGTTTCACTGCTGCCGGTTAAGCGCATGTGATAACAACTCAATATTAACGTCATCTAGTCCCAAAACTCCTGTAGGGCGACAGGGATCTGCCGGTGGCGGGCTCGAACCCGCGACGTGTCAAGTGGTTTTTTGGTTGACAGTCTGGTGAGCTAACCGCTAGGCCAGCCGGCTTCACCTTCACTGATCTATATCAGAATACTAAAGAGTGTAGCATTGTATGAGAATATAATTCGAATTAATTAGTTTACCACTGCAACTTTGAAGTTTAGACTTTTTTTTTAAAAACTGACTTTTGCTACCAAGGAAACTTATTCATCGAAACAACAACAAAAGCAACAGTTTTAATAAAGTAAACAAATTAATTTATTGGAAGTGTTGAAAAAAAAAACGCCCTTTGTGACAGCAGAAGGCTATTAGACTGTAAAGGTACGAACAGATCTGTATCAAGCTGTATCATAGGTTCTCAATGGGGGCGATATCACGCCCCCCCCCCCCCCGGGGGGCTGTGAGAAGCTTTGGGGGGGGGGGGGCGCTGACGTTCCAGGGGGCGATTGGGGGGCGGTGAATGGCAAGTGGGCGGTACAAACGTACCTGATATACTTTGAACACCTCAGCTATTTGAATCGATTAATTTTTGGATGAACTGTGATGTAAACGCAATTCCTGTTAAATATCTGATATTCCCCAACACTAGGCCTACATATTATTATACTAATAAGAAATAGGAATAGCAATGACTTTTCGAAGAAGTAGGAGTCAGTATTGGACAAGTATGGTGTGCGGCCCCCTGATCCTGTGGTTAGTTCATCGGACTGTCAAAGGACACATAGCGGGTTCTATCCCTGCCGCCGACCGATCCCTGTACTCAAATAATCGTAAGCTAAAAGTAAAGCTTGATTGTCTGGTAGCGTGGATTCATCAAGTTGTAAAGAAAATGGTGATGTCTTTAGGTGCTAATATTAATGAATGATATTTTAATCTCAGTTTTACTGAGATGTCCTTTAATGCGTTGGAAACATCATGTTTGAAGAGCCACTATCGTTAAGCGTAGTAGATACGTAGTAATCATACGAACTGGGTAGTTAATGTAATGTTTAAAAATATACATATAAATTCTTTAGTCATTATTAGAGGATTTTAATAATTTACGTTAAACATTTGTAAATAAACATTTTCTACATTAATTGTTTGTCCATTTAGGGAGTTTATATTTTAAACATTAATAATTACAGAAATTACACACTATAGTGCTATTAAATAAGTCTCTTATATCTCTAAATTAATAATACAAATAAATTTGTTTTAGAATTACGTATTATTACAGACCTCCTGTAGTATTAAATTTAAATTAAGTGGTCTCGTTAAAGAGGTTGTAATAAATAACAAACAATATTAATTATTTGTAGCTAACTTAATTAATAAAAATTAAAATAATTTATTTAATAAAACAACCCTTCAGACGATACCAATTTTAAAACAATTTATTTACTAAGTCAAATTAATATCAAAAGAAAAATAGAAAAGAAAAATCAACTCACGAATATCCTTACAACAGAATAAAACAACAATGTAATAATGCGTACAGGTACATAAAAGATACAATACAGCTCTGCCACTGATGCGCTTACAATATGCTTAAACCAAGACTCAAGAATACTACATCGATGTAAAAACTTCCTTCTATCACGCGAATCTCCTATATTTATACTATACATGTTAGAGATTTCTGGAATAAAAGTAGGCTAAGAATAACTCACAAAAATTGTCAACATCTCTTTCTAACATGTTCCAGACGGTGAAAGAATGATCTAGGTACACTCTAGTAAACAACAATTCTTGACGCGACAGTAGCAGAGTTCAACTAGAGGTCAGGACTAAGGCCCTGGCAGTGGTGCAGTTAATTACATAGGAGGGAAACAAAATATAATCTAAACACATAACACCTCCCTCCTAAAAATAAAAAGTTTACATTTAGTAAGAAATGTAAATCTTTTTACAGCTTAATTAAAAATGTATAAGATACACTAAATATACTGTAGTAGTACATTAAACAGGATGTTACCGGATGTACAATAATAAACATAATAATAATAATTTAATTTTTTTTTCTAACAGCGGGATAATGTGTCAGCAATAACATTATCAATGCCTTTGATATGTTGAATATTTAGATTATATTCCTGTAAAAATAAACTTCATCTTAACAATCGTTGATTTTTACAACTCATTTTGTGTAAAAATGTTAAAGGATTATGGTCTGTGAAAACCAGTACAGGTATATTTGAGCCCTTAACATAGAATTCAAATTGTTGAAGGGATAGGATAAGTCCTAAACATTCTTTTTCTACAGTAGAGTAATTTCTTTGATGAGTATTAAACTTCTTAGAAAAGAAACATATTGGATGGTCTATATGAAGATTGTCTTCCTGAAAAAGAACAGCACCTATCCCAATGTCACTGGCATCTACTGCTAATTTAAATTGTTTTTGAAAATTAGGAGCCAATAGAATGGGAGATTGAGATAATACAACTTTAAGTTGTTCAAAGGCTTTTTGACAAGAATCTGTCCATAGAAATTTAACATTCTTTTTCAACAGATTTGTTAAAGGATTGGCAATTATGGAAAAGTTTTGGCAAAACTTTCTATAATAACCAGCCATTCCCAAAAATCTTCTGAGTTGTTTTCTATCAGTGGGAGTAGGGAGTGCTTTAATAGCTTCAACTTTAGCAGTAACAGGTTTTATATGACCCTGTCCCACAACATGACCCAAGTATTCTACATGAGCATGACAAAATTCACTCTTATTCAAATTAACAGTTAAATTGGCTTTTGACAATTTTTCAAAAAGAGATCCTAACTGCTTAACATGATGTAAAAAATCTTTGCTGTAAATAATTACATCATCAATGTAGGCATTGCAATTCTCCTGGTCAGCAATGAGGTTATTAATCATTCTTTGAAAAGTAGCAGGGGCATTTTTCATCCCAAAAGGCATAACCTTATATTGATACAACCCATCTGGTGTAACAAATGCTGATATTTCTTTGGCACGGTCTGATAGAGGTACCTGCCAATATCCTGATAATAAATCAATCTTGGTAATGTAGGTGGCATCACCAATACGATCAATAAGATCATCAATTCTAGGAATTGGAAAGGAATCAGATTTTGTAAAAGTATTTACTTTCCTATAATCTGTACAGAATCTAAATGTTTTGTCTGGTTTAGGGATCAAAACACAAGGTGAGCTCCAATTGCTTGAGCTTGGTTCAATAATGTCATTATCAAGCATATACTTTATTTCAGATCTAAGAACTTCTAACTTTTCAGGATTAACTCTATATGGGTGTTGCTTGACCGGAGTTGCATCACCAACATCAACATCATGTACAATTAAATTAGTCTTATTTGGCACATCAGGAAATATATTACAAAAATCCTTAATTACATTTTCAATTACAATCTTCTCTTTCAGTGGCAGATGTGACAGCTTTTGATCCAAATTTTTAAGTATAAAAGAATTTGGCAATTTGTACTGACCAAATTTCTCCTTTACAATATCAGGAGGAACAACAGGGGTTACATTTAAATTACACTGTACCTGGTCAGATACATTCTTGCTATCTGTTTCTGAATTTCTACTGACATACTTCTTTAACATATTTACAAGGCAAAGTTGCCTTTTCTTTCTCCTGTCTGGAGTTTTTATAATATAATTTAAATCATTGACTTTTGATTCTATCTCATATGGACCAAAGTATCTAGCTTGTAATGGTTGACCAGGTAAAGGTAAAAATACCAAAACCTTGTCCCCTGGGGCAAACAATCTAAATCTGGCCTTTTTATCATACCAGTTTTTCATTTTAGACTGGCTTTCCTTTAAATTTGTTTTGGCTAAATTACAGGCATCATAAAGTCTACTTTTAATTTTTAAGACATGGTCTAAAAGTCCCTCAGTGGGTGTCGGAGACATCCACATTTCTTTGAGATATTTTAAAGGACCGCGAACCGTATGGCCAAACACCAATTCAAACGGACTGAAGCCTAAAGACTCCTGGACGGCTTCACGGGCTGCAAACAGTAGCATGTGTATTCCTTCATCCCAGTCCTTCTCATGTGCATGGCAATAGGTTCTTATCATGTTCTTCAGGGTCTGATGGAAGCGTTCAAGGGCTCCCTGCGACTCAGGATGATATGCACTTGACATGCAGTGTTTAATGCCCAATTGGTCCATTACTTGTTTGAAAAGAGTGGCTTTGAAATTAGATCCTTGATCCGACTGTATGGACTTAGGTAGACCAAATAGAGTGAAGAATTTTGTGAGTGCCCTGACAACGTTAGGAGCTTTAATGTTTCTCAAAGGAACTGCCTCCGGAAATCTTGTCGAAGCACACATAATGGTTAGTAGGTATTGATGACCTGCTTTAGTTTTTGGAAGAGGTCCAACGCAGTCAATGATGACTCGACTGAAAGGTTCTTCGAATGCTGGAATCGGCTTGAGAGGAGCTACAGGAATCGTTTGATTTGGCTTGCCAACCATTTGACAAGGGTGACACGATCTGCAGTATTCAATGACGTGCTTCTTTAATCCAGGCCAAAAGAAGTGACTTGTTATCTTCTGATACGTCTTGTTGACGCCTAGATGACCCGACAGTGGAGAATCGTGTGCCATATTCAGAATGTCAGCACGATATTTCTCAGGCACAACAATTTGATGGACAACTCTCCAGTCTTCATCTGCAGATGCGTCTGGTGGTCGAAACTTTCTTAGAAGTACATCATCTTTGACGTAGTAACATATAGGTACTTCTTCAGCTTCTTGTGGTGACAAAGCGTTTTCTCGGAGTTTGTCTAACTCAGGATCCCTTTTCTGTTCCTCGATCAACTGTTCTCGAGTTGATACCGGCTTTTCTGCGATTGATATCGGATCTTCGTCGAGTTTGGAGAAGAATGTGGTCTCAAGGTCCACTTCAATGTTTGATTTATTTTTGGAAGTACTCCTTTCTTTGGAGATTTGTGAACTCATGGCTCTAGTTACCACACATGCTGGATATAATTCTGGATCATCTTCTTCTTCAGGTGCAGATAGTTGAGGTTCATGAGTGACAATGGGTTCGGCGATAACCTTCCCACCAGCTAAGTCATTGCCTAGCAACAACGAGATGCCTTCCAATGGTAATGTTGGTCGGACACCTACAACCACAGGTCCAGAAACAAGATCTGACTTAAGATCAATGAGATGGAGAGGTACATCTAGGCAACCTAGTTCTACGCCTCTTAAGAGTATGCTTTTCCCCGTTGCAGTTGCGTTTGATAAGGGAAGAATGCCTTCAAGCAGTAGCGATTGCGAGGCACCTGTGTCTCTCAAAATTGTTACAGGTCGCAGACTGGTATGATCACCTGGTAGTGATATAAATCCTTCCGAAATGAAAGGCTTGAACTCCTCTAAAACATCAGGGGTGACTGATGTAGACATCTGGACTTTGTTAGAACTCTCGATGGAGTCTTGAGAACATCTTGGTGATGTAGTTGACAAACTTGTGTTGTAGTCTTGTGAACATCAGGGTGATGTAGTTGATAAACTCGATTCGGAGTCATGAGAACATCTTGATGATGTAGTTGATAAACTCTCTTTGGAGTCGTGAGAACATCTTGATGATGTAGTAGAACACTTTGATGTGTATTGAGGACATCTTGACGATGTAGTGGAACACTTTGACGTGTATTGAGGACATCTTGACGATGTAGTGGAACACTCGGATGAGTGTGGAGAACATCTTGACGATGTAGTAGAACACTTTGATGTGTATTGAGGACATCTTGACGATGTAGTGGAACACTCGGATGAGTGTGGAGAACATCTTGACGATGTAGTAGAACTCTTTGATGAGTATGTTGACGATGTAGTAGAGTCAGTAGAGCTTGGTGTGGCAGGCTTAGTATCATTAGCTTGAGTGTGTAAAAATTGTTCTGTTGTATAGGACACGGCACATAAAGTAGGTTTCGGAGAAGCCTTTTCGTTTTTCCTTTTCAATTTATAGCATTCTTCCACTTTATGTCCTTCTTTCTTGCAGTATGTGCATGAGGCTTTTGGTTGTGTCACCTTCTTGTCATGAGTGTTTTTCATTGAAGTGCTGTTCGTTTCTTCGGGCAGTTTCGGCTGCTTCGGCCTAACATCGGCTGTGGACTTTGCGAACTGATGGGAGATGACGAAGTCGTCGGCCAACACTGCTGCCTTGTACACATCATCTTCGCCACGGTCTGCCATATGTGTTCGGACGTCCAGCCGGACACAAGTCTTAAACTCCTCCATCAAAATCAAGTTCTTGAGCTTTGCATAGTCAGTACCAATCTCTTTAGATGTCAGCCAGCGATCTAGCCTTCTCTGCTTTTCTCGTAAGAACTCAACATGGGTCTGGCCATCCAGTTTACGCAGTTCACGGAACTGTTTTCGATAAGCCTCAGGGACAAGTTCAAAAGATTTCAAAATTAGTTGCTTAGCAACTTGGTAGTCCCTTTGTTGTTCCCCAGTGAGTGAGCAGAACACCTCTGCAGCCCTACCAGTCAGAACAGTTTGTAACAGCGAGGACCACAGCGTTTCAGGAATAGCAAAATTTTTTGCAACAAGTTCAAATTGAACAAAATAATTATCCACATTTCCCACAAAACGTGGAATAAGTTTTAAGTATTTAGCTGGGTCCACATTCTGATTGGTGGTAGGAAGATCTGTTGGAGTTTTAGAGCTTATTTCTAATTTCTTTAATTCTATTTCTTTCTCACATCTCATCCGTTCTATTTCTTTTTGTGCTAAGTGTGCTTCTTTTTGTGCTTCAATTGCCAACTGCTTAATTTTTAGCTGTATTTCTAAATCTACAACATTGGGTGTGTGTTTTCGTTTCCTTCTCTACTAATTGTGGATAACGCCTCTTCTGGCAAAAATTCTTCGATGACAAAATGTAGGACTATACTATCTCTAATAACTTGTTTTACAGCACTAGATTTGATTTTGAGTCCTAAAAGTTTAGAAATAGCCAACAGATCCTTTCTGCTGCATTGGTCGAGTTCTTGCAAAGATGGATTAGCAATGAAAGCCTGATAATCCATGTTAATGTATAACCTTAATTTAAACAATCAACTAAGAGAGAAAAGTTTTTGGTCAGCACTTACAATGTATAAAACTTGGTATCGTCTAAAGAAAAGTTAAAGAAAATTTTAAATTTCTTTTCTTTGAATAAATATTATATAATATTTATATCCGTAGGAAGAGCCCCCAATTTTATTACAGACCTCCTGTAGTATTAAATTTAAATTAAGTGGTCTCGTTAAAGAGGTTGTAATAAATAACAAACAATATTAATTATTTGTAGCTAACTTAATTAATAAAAATTAAAATAATTTATTTAATAAAACAACCCTTCAGACGATACCAATTTTAAAACAATTTATTTACTAAGTCAAATTAATATCAAAAGAAAAATAGAAAAGAAAAATCAACTCACGAATATCCTTACAACAGAATAAAACAACAATGTAATAATGCGTACAGGTACATAAAAGATACAATACAGCTCTGCCACTGATGCGCTTACAATATGCTTAAACCAAGACTCAAGAATACTACATCGATGTAAAAACTTCCTTCTATCACGCGAATCTCCTATATTTATACTATACATGTTAGAGATTTCTGGAATAAAAGTAGGCTAAGAATAACTCACAAAAATTGTCAACATCTCTTTCTAACATGTTCCAGACGGTGAAAGAATGATCTAGGTACACTCTAGTAAACAACAATTCTTGACGCGACAGTAGCAGAGTTCAACTAGAGGTCAGGACTAAGGCCCTGGCAGTGGTGCAGTTAATTACATAGGAGGGAAACAAAATATAATCTAAACACATAACAGTATATTATGTTTAATTAAAGAAGATGAGCATAAAAGCTCTTTTAAATGTAATTAGTCTGTATGAATTAATGAAAGGTCAATTGTAAGTCACCTCTTTGTATGCTTAAAACAGCTTTCATGTGCGATAAAATATGTTCACAAGTTTAAGTTAAACCAAAAGATGAAAGTAAAAGAGCGAATGCAGTTGAGAATAGCAGATGATTTTCCTACGCAGCTCCCTCCCAGATTTTTCCCGCAAATGGGCACATTTGGATGCCCATTTTTTAAATGTTTAAAAATCAACTAGCTTCGTTTTAAAATCTCCAATATTCCTTCACTTAAAAATAACATATACAACTTAGAAGGTTGTAGTAATATTAAACCAGTTCAGCTTGGTGTGGCATACAAAAAATGAGTCCATCAATATGAAAGTTTTTACTTTGATTAGAAAACTCCGCTTTGAGTGCTTCGAGGTACTTCTGAAAATGCCCAATTATCTATCTTAATATATTCTTTAACATAGGGATGTACATGTTTTGAAATTGTTATTATGGCAAGATATGTCCAATTTCAATGCAAATCCATTCCAGTGCAAATGTAAATGCAAGTTCAACTCACTGCAATGTGTCAGATACATCGGCTTCAACAGTCAGTTTTTCTCATTCAGGAACATCGACTTCAGCAATCAGTTTTTTCTCATTCAGAAACATCGGCTTCAACAGTCAGTTTTTCTCATTCAGGAACATCGACTTCAGCAATCAGTTTTTTCTCATTCAGAAACATCGGCTTCAACAGTCAGTTTTTCTCATTCAGGAACATCGACTTCAGCAGTTCGTTTTCCTCATTCAGAAACATCGGCTTCAGCAATCAGTTTTTTCTCATTCAGAAACATCGGCTTAAACTGTCAGTTTTCCTCATTCAGAAACATCGGCTTAAACTGTCAGTTTTCCTCATTCAGAAACATCTTCTTAAACTGTCAGTTTTCCTCATTCAGAAACATCGGCTTCAACTGTCAGTTTTCCTCATTCAGAACCGGAAAATGCTGTTGTTGTTTTTAACAATAAAAAACACCTCATTCGCGTGTCATTGAAAATCGCACTGCATGCCATGCTTGGCACGCGTGTCTTTGGTTGCCGACCCATGATTTTGGTTACATTCTTATTATTATTAATATATAAAGTACAATTTTTGTCTCGATATAATTTTTTATTGTTTGCCAATATTATAATTTTCTTGTTATATCTTTGACTAGATCTATGCCTCTATTATACTTGTGTACTATGTTGCAACATAAATATTGTTCATTGACGAGGACTACAAGCGATGGAAACTGCACACAGAGACACAGTGGTGCGTTGGTTAGCAGAAGATGACCGTTGTTACGAATATCGGTCATAAATGAATGACGTAGTAAGGCATTGACCTCTTAACAAGTGCGTATCAGAGTCCAAAGCGACCAAGGTTTGACCTTTATGCCCTGAGGGCAGTTTAAATAAAATAATTCGTTCAAATCCCGTGGAAATTGGGGGATAATTCTGGATCGTAGTAATTATAGAGAAAGAGGTTAAAATGCGTATTAAGACCCTGTAGAATCTTCGATGATCGTTTTCTTTGTAAAGTCCCGACCTCCTTAAAGTTAGTTCAGTTTAAACGTTTGTAGAGTGAAGTCGCTATATTCATACATGTACATATAATGCCATTTTATTGATACTTATGTTGCCATCAGTTGATGAAGTTTATTGATCGTTTATATTGAGTCTACAATTTAAATAAAATTGTTTATTCAAACAACTGGAGTTGTTTGATCTATCATTGTTGAGAAATGTGTTGAAGATAATTATCACGAATATAACTACATTACTGCATAGACCTGTCAGTCAAGGAACCCCTAGCTTGGGCTACAGATTAGCAGAATCTAGAGACTTCTAATAAAGATACAACTATATTCATTGAATCCGATTTAACGAGTCGTAATAATAGTCATCATATAAAGAGGTCCATAACAGTTTGGGGTCTTCGTCCGATATAGTTGTATAGTGAAGCATATATTCAAGTTGTGTTGTGTTGTGTGTTGGAGCCGTGACCTACTGAGCAAGCCTAATAACGCTGAATTCATTCTTCCGATTGGAAAAACGTAAGTTGGAAATTTACCACTTTATAAATCTCTTAACTAAAGAATGGAATTTATTGAAAATCCAGAAGAAGAAGTTCTGAAAACTTTATCAATAAAGAAGTTAAAAGAGATCGCTGAGATCTTAAAGATAGAAGTTACTGAGACTACACCATCGAGGACTGTGTTGACACAGCAGATAAAAGATGTGTTGATTGCGAGTGGCAAGTTGAAAGTAGAATCAAGCGCGGAGGGATATCAAGTTGAAGGTCAGACTATGTCTGAACAGTTGCGATTTCAGCTAGAAATGAAACGGATGGAGATAGAACAAAAACGTCTTGAGATGGAAGATAAGAAAAGTCAAAGAGAAATAGAAAGTCAGGAAAGAGATAAGCAAAGTCAAAGAGAAAGTCAGGAAAGAATAGAACTAGCGAAGATAGGAGCTACTAAAAAAGAATCTCATAGTGATGTAGAGATGGCCAGATGGAAAAAGCTAGTCCCTACCTACATTGATAAAGAAAGTGAAATAGCTAATTTCTTCCAGACCTTTGAAATTTCTTGCAGAGATTTTAAATTCCCAGAAGATAAATGGGGAATATTAGTCAGAACAGCTTTTACTCAGGGAAGGGCAAGAGATTGTGTTCTATTGTTAAAAGAGGAGAATTTAAATGATTATGAAATCATTAAAGACACTGTACTTAAAGCCTATAACCAAATACCGGAAAGTTATCGGAAAAGGTTCCGTCAGTACACAATGTCCCCTTACCAAACACACTTAGACTTCCTTCGAGCAGAAGAAAAGCTAATGGATCAGTGGATAAAATCCAGAAATATCTCCACATTAAAAGAAATGAAAGATATCATTCTGTTAGAGGATTTTATTAACAAAGTGAGGCCGGATATAAGAATGTATTTATCCGAGCGTGATATCACTGACCCACATAAGGCTGCTGATTTAGCTGAACAGTACACATTGTGTCATAGGACAGCTGGTGAAAAGAATTTTAATAGGGCACAACGGCAAGCAGAAAACACACAACAACAACATCGTGAAAAAGAGCATTTTGTGAAACAAAATGATGTTAATAAAAAAACCTGTCTACAAAAACGTCCAATGTACTTTTTGTAAAAGAACCGGACATAGCATAGAAGACTGTTGGAGTATAAGGAAAGATAAAAGACCTAACAAAGTGGTCATGTGTGCCAGCCATGCACAAATACAGAATGTACAAGAAAGCGAACATACAAACGAACTGAATTCGAAGAAAGATTATTCTAAACCAGAAACACTGAGGGTGGATTTGCCTGAGAGCAAAAGTCAGAAGGTAGAGAAATCTACAACTGAAGATAATGAGGATAAATATCCTGATTATAAATACAGAATGGCTACTATTGGATTAATTGTCCAAGTCCACAGAGACGGAAAAGTAGACCAAAGTATTTTTGACTCGAACAAGAGTCTGAAGTCATCGAAAGATGAAACAACACCCGAAAGTCATGGTCAAGGGAAGAATAAAATTGACACAGAGACCCTGTGCAGTTTTCAACCGTTCATTAGTGAAGGTTGTGTGGCCTTACAAAAGGAAGGACCACTGAAGTCCGTAAACATATTACGAGACACAGGAGCATCATTAACACTGCTGCTTAAAGATGTATTACCATTAAATGTTAATACATTGACAGGACAGACTGTCCTATTGAGAGGTTTTGAATGGAAAGAAGAAATACCTCTACATAGGATATACCTCACATCTGACTTGGTGACAGGATATGTGACAGTTGGAGTAATATCAAAACTTCCTGTTGAGGGCATATCCGTTATCCTAGCAAATGATTTGGCGAAAGGGAGGGTGAGACCTGAACTGATTGTGAAGGAAAATCCCGACCCTAGTCCTATGGTGGAGACAGGAAAAGAAAAAGAACTTTATCCTGTAGGTGATGTCATAAATGGTATGACACCACAGAAAAAGAAAGAAGAAACTATCTCACAAGAAAAGGAAAATAAAGAAGAAATTCTCCCACGAGAGAAGAAAGAGGAAGAAGAAGTGGAACGTGATACTACTATTTTCTCCATGATTGAAGATTGTCCGAAAGGAAATGAACAATCAAAGAAGTCATCACAAAATGAATTGATTGCTGAGCAGAAAGTAGACCCAGAGTTGCTACAGCTGCATGAGAAAGCTGTCGACGAGAAAGAAAATCCTACTACTGATGTCTATGAACAGATAGACCACAGCATGAACAAACAACAATGCAAACCTGCAGTTGCCGGTACAGATGAAGATTTGAGGAGCATCACTGAAGAAACGAGTGCGGAGAGCTGGACCGAAACTACCAAAAGCTATGGGTTGCCACAATCCATACCGACAGATCGAGGGACCAACTTCGCCCCGGAACTCTTCAATCCTGTCCTAAAGAACTTATGCCTGGAGCAGGAGAGGTCAACTGAATCCCATCCGGAAAGTCGAGGAGCCTATGGACCAATCTTTGGACCCACTGTCCAAGGACCACTCAAACTACTTCCAGAGGAATGGCAGACCGAATTGGATCTCCTTGGGCTGAGCAAGTACCTAGATAAGTACATAAATGTTTTGTCTGACATAACTGTGTTTGTTAAAAAAAAAAACTGTACACTGCTCACATGCAGATGCCATTGTTGTGTGATGAAAGAAAGGCAAAAATATTATATCATTTGAAAATGATAAAGCCTTACCTTCTGAAAACAATTGGAAAAAGCTTGATGTTGTTAACATTGTTACTCTTATTTGTAAAATTTATGCCTGGAGTACAGGATGAATTGAATGACAAATTCACTGATAGTTAGTTACCAAACTTACTATTTTAAAACTAAATCCCTTACTTGTGATGAAAAAGGACTGAGTAAAAGTATTGTTAGAGTAAATATCATTATAGTGTGATATTTCTAAACAAACTTGTTAGGTTGAGCATTTAAAATAATTGCTATAAGAGAAAAAGATCAGTTTTATCCGCAGAATTGGTTTCTAAATCAGAGGACATTATAAATGTGGACTGATTATAAGATATGTTTGAGAATCTCTGGAAATGATAATTGAAACATTTGGCAGAGAGGATAAACTGATTGATAAAGATGTAAATGGTTTTAAGAAAAGAGAATTTTCTATCACTAAAGTATTGAGAAATGTTTTATGATTGTACTATGAAAATATTTTATCATGTACTGTTGTTGAAATATTGCACTGAGTCAGTATGCAAATTTCTTCTATGTGAATTTATTCATTTATTATATTATCATTGAATGTATGATAATGTAGGGTAAAAATAGTTGCAGCAAGGCAGAACTATGACTAACAAGAATTCCAAGAAATGTATTATATATGATTTTTCACTTTTAGGATACTGTTACATGAAAAGCAGACCAAAAGTAGAAACTAATAAAACTTTGTATCCTTGTTTGTATAAATTTAGGATATGGGCCACTGATTTGACACTGCAAACCAGAATGATTGAGAATTTCATGGTTGAAAATTTATAATGTTGACACACCAATGTTCAACAAATGTATTATTAATTAAGGATTTCATGTCAAGATTGTAAAACTAATCTATTTTTTTCTGTATGAGTTAAAAATAGATTGAATGAATTGTACTGACAAGCAAAAGATTGGGTAGACCTGAACACTGTGAAAGTAACAGGAGAACCAATGAATAAAACCTTTTATGGAATGGAAAAGAGCAATGTACACCACTGAAAAGATTGGAAATGAAATGTTTTACCACACCAGTCAAACCAGCAGTTTGTTTTGTACATAAATTGTTACATTGATTTCGCTATGAAAAAAAAAAAAATTAATAGTAGCCTATGCTTAACTCTTTTCTACTTCAATAATATTGTATTTAATGTAATCTAAAGAAAATAAGTACTTACTGTGTAGTACTAAGATTGTATGAAGATAATATAACTTGTTTTAATTGATAGTTAATTAAGTAAATTAACCAAATTTGTTTAAGTAAATCCATGATTGTCTGAATGTTTCAATTTAACCTGCTACGATGTGAACTCTTTTAAAAAAGAAAATAATGACGTCGAAAGGTCATGGTAAAATGAAAGATTGAAATATTTTTAATGATTTTTGCTATAAACTATTTTAATTCGTGAACAGACTATGTTTAATGTTCTCAAAATAATAAATGAATTTGATTTTGAGATGATAGATGTTAAAGAATGCTCATTTAAGACGATAACTATTTAATCGCGTAGCAATTTTATTTGACCTCGGCTGTGATGAGGTAGAAATTTGCATAGCGATGTCAATATTGTTAGAATCAATTGGGAATGAGAGAGAAAAAAAAAGAGGAATAGAGAGAGAGAGTGCGGAATTGACCTCAATTTTTGGGTCGCGTCACAGACAGTTGTCTAATGTGTTAGTCGGCCTACCAGCATGTAAAAAAAAAAATACTGTCTACACGAGCAATAATTTTTGTAACGTGTAATTAGGTCAGGTCTAGTAGTATTTTTTCATCAAGAGCGTTGTTTTTTTTTCTCCTTATGAAAAAATAAGTCGTGTCTGCATAGACATTGAGTGATTTTTTCTTTTGTTGTTTGATTACAAATGTAAAAGATATTAGTTTATAATTAAATGGACGAGAGAGTTTTATTACAGTGGAATGTTCAATGTAATAGAAGTTATTAACTTGTATTATATTATATCTATTAAGAATGATTATGTATTTTTCTTGTATACAAGATTTAGATAAACAATTTAATTGTCCATTGTTTTGAATTAAAAATTGAATGATTGAATGACTATAGTTAAGCCATTTGATAAGATGAATTTATATTGCATATATTATTATGTTATTGTTATCAGTTCGATTGAATTATTGGGATCGCCAATTGAACTGTATTGTTTTCCCCGGAATATTTTCTTTTATAATTATTCCTTAAAATTAACATTTTTTCAAATGTAAAAGAAATAATTATAAAGCTTTAGAAGGGGGGGGGATGTTACGAATATCGGTCATAAATGAATGACGTAGTAAGGCATTGACCTCTTAACAAGTGCGTATCAGAGTCCAAAGCGACCAAGGTTTGACCTTTATGCCCTGAGGGCAGTTTAAATAAAATAATTCGTTCAAATCCCGTGGAAATTGGGGGATAATTCTGGATCGTAGTAATTATAGAGAAAGAGGTTAAAATGCGTATTAAGACCCTGTAGAATCTTCGATGATCGTTTTCTTTGTAAAGTCCCGACCTCCTTAAAGTTAGTTCAGTTTAAACGTTTGTAGAGTGAAGTCGCTATATTCATACATGTACATATAATGCCATTTTATTGATACTTATGTTGCCATCAGTTGATGAAGTTTATTGATCGTTTATATTGAGTCTACAATTTAAATAAAATTGTTTATTCAAACAACTGGAGTTGTTTGATCTATCATTGTTGAGAAATGTGTTGAAGATAATTATCACGAATATAACTACATTACTGCATAGACCTGTCAGTCAAGGAACCCCTAGCTTGGGCTACAGATTAGCAGAATCTAGAGACTTCTAATAAAGATACAACTATATTCATTGAATCCGATTTAACGAGTCGTAATAATAGTCATCATATAAAGAGGTCCATAACACCGTTTAAATATAATGTATGAGTCTTTGATTCGGTGCTCAAGTTTTTGAAAAGCAAATGCGATTATTTGTGAGAAAATCAATCAGTTTCTCTAGGTCTGTGAGATTTGGCAACAATTTTGTATTGCATTCTTATCTCCCTCTTTTGTGGAAAGTGGATTTTAGGCTATCATTTTGTTGTCAAAAAAAAAAAAAAAGAAAAGAAAAATAAAGCTGCAAATAGTGAAGCGTGGAGACCTAAGTATTTTGCAAACAAAATTGAAACAAATATAGACAAACTACAAGCAGCACATCACGCAAAAGATTCACATTAAGATTGATTTTTTTAAACCTCTTGTTTAGGTAATTTTTTTATTCTTACAATATGTTTCCTTTTCAGTTTTTTTAAAGATAACAAATAAGCACACAAATCTGGTCGACCTATGAAAAATTGCGGAAATTATAATGACCCTTTAACTTTCAGGGGGGTGGGGGGAATGGGCGCTAACATAAGGGTGGGGGGGGGGCGATGAGCGGAAAAAAATTTTAAAAGGGGGCGGTGAGCGGATAAATAGACCATACACTTCGGAGAGCTTTTTCTGAAGGTTCTTTGCGTGTGTACGTTTGTGACAGTGTGTGTGTCTGTGTGTGTCTGTGTGTGTCTGTGTGTGTCTGTGTGTGTCTGTGTGTGTTTGTGCGTGTCTGTGTCTGTGTGTGTCTGTGTGTGTCTGTGTGTGTCTGTGTGTGTCTGTGTGTGTCTGTGTGTGTCTGTGTGTTTCAATGCGATTAATGCATTTCTTTGTTTTCCTTCTTTAACCCTATCTCAGAGTTTGTCTGCGTTCGCGGTATACCTGCCTTACACCCAGTCACCCAATGGCTGACAACAAAACTTCTATTTCGAGTCTTCTCTGATGTCTAGCCAGATGTTTGCACAGATGTCTGCTCTATTGTCTGTATCATTAACGGTGAAAGGACATGCAATTTATACCTGCTCCTTCTGACTTGTTTTTTAACCACTGCACGCCCAAGTTATCATCAAAGAAAAAACAGTAACCTTTCTGGCCTTGCTAGTGGCGCCTTTCTTAAATGACAGTTTGTTATGGCATTCTCTTCTCTTAACCCATGCCCTGCTTCTCTCCTCCGAGGCTCAGAGAAACTCCGCTCCAGAATTGATGCCCCCGAGTTAAAGACGTGGGGGCTGCTCCCTTGAGTTACACTACCACTAGCTGTTTTACACTCACCGCCAACCGAAGGTCCTGGGTTCGAATCCTGGCAAAGGCTATAATTATTTTGTCTCCAGGTCTGAATGGTGTCCCTCAGATCAACTCAGCACTGACGGGAACCTAATATGAGTCGGGATAATTTAAAGGTGGATGGGCATTGTGTTGGCCACACTATTCCATAGTATGCCGTAGCAACAGAAGTTGGTGAACGCTGCTTCTTAGGTCTTATGGATCAATTTAATACTATGGGATTACTATGGGTACAATGGTCT
Organism: Anisus vortex; assembly: GCA_949126835.1. NCBI lineage: Eukaryota > Metazoa > Mollusca > Gastropoda > Planorbidae > Anisus > Anisus vortex. The sequence goes on from OX421492.1 coordinate 75,901,262, forward strand.
AGGTAATAAGCAGGATTATAGTTGTGGGCGTACCACCGGATATGTATTTACCCTTTTATATAACTTGTATGAGCCTAATAACATTTTCTACAAAAATTTCAAAGATTTGAAATATTCTAAAATAATTAAGGCGTAACCGGAATATCGCAATCTTGTGTGCACTATTTGCATTATTTATACGCGCAAGAAACGGGCTACAAAAAAAGAAAAAAAAAAGAATTGTCTATTATATTTCACGAAAAATTAAACTTCTTAACAGAGCCCATACAAGCCTATGTAGCGCCCCAGGACATACGTTTCAGCAACGCCCCTTTGCAAAATGGTAACTTGTTTGTTTAGTGCTATATTTAGACTATATTTGCCGCCCCTAGAAGTGTCGCCCCCGGGCATATGTTCCATCTGACACCCCTCACCCCTCCCCCCATGTCAGGGCACTGCTTCTTAATGCATAATTCGGATTGATCAATTTTGCTAAAAGTGCTAACTACTGCTATTGTTGTAATTTTTAAGCATGTGAGTAATCAGACGTGTGTGTGAGCTGAATGAAAACTAATCCAGAGAATATGATGCATTAGATCAGGGGTAGGCAACCTAAGTAACGCGTGCCAAACTTGGCACGCAGAGAGATTTTCAATGGCACGCGAGACTCCGCGAGAGACTATTATGAGTTGTTTTCTATTGAAAAAAAACACCACAACATTTTCCGGTTCTGAATGAGGGAAACAAACTGACTGTTAAAGTCGATGTTTCTGAATGACATAGCGACACGTTTATGAGAATTGATCTTGCATTTACAAGGACCACTGAAAATGATTTTCATTGAAACTGGACATATTATCTTGCCGTGAAATTCAAAATTCAAAATATTTAACTACATGTACATCCCTATATTAAAGCACTAGAAATAGCCCGTGGGGAAACCACGGGAGGAAAGAATTTTGTTTTATGTGTTTTTATTATTTGTAGAATTGTGATTATATTTAATTTTTGTTTTGCTTTTTCAAAAGTCAAGAAACAGGAGCTGGAATTAAACAGGTCCTAAGTCATGGTTTTAATTTTAAGAAATGACGATTCTAATTGAGAATATTTACATTTTTATCTAACGATTGAGATAAATACAAAATTAAACATGGTTTGATTTAACTGTCTTTTTTCACTGCAATAAATTAAATTCAGATGACAATTTTCATTAAAAGCAATATTAAGTGCTATCTCTTGTTCACCATGAGTCGGGCCTAGTTGTCTGTTGAGTGTTATTTTCTACATGTTTGGGACTTTTTGACGTTAAAAAGCTACAAAAAAAAGGACTATAGGTGAGACCTTCGATATGATTGAATGTCTGTTATTAAAATATGTTAATTGCTATCACCAAAGCAAGAATTATTGGAAATTGTTGACGTCATAGATCAGAGGATAGTGTTTAGTGTTGAAGAACCAAGTTGATAAATTTTAATTAGTGTAAAAGTCTTTTAGCTATTGCATTCTGAAGAGATGTCTGAAGTGTTCAAATTGATTTGTATTTCTTTTGCAATGAATCAACAGCCGTTGCAAAGATAATCTTCGGATTAGGATTTCTCAAAAGCACAATGATTACATTTTTTTTTATTGATGTCTCCTAAGAGTCTCGTTTGGTGTAAGGCAGTATTACATTTAGTTTGATACCAGACATTGTGAGCTCGATCGTTGGGGTGACTTACCAAAAGTTCTGAGTATGAATCCTGATAAAGGCTAACGTTTTTCCCGGCTCTTAAGGGTGTCTCTAATCCTACCGAGCTCTGATGTGTACTTGACATTCGTTAGGGAAAAGTAAAGAAACTGGGGGCTGTAGGCTTTGTGCTGGTCATACACTCTCCTAGTATTCCGCGGCCATAGAAACTTGTGAACACTACCTCACGGTCCCTATGGATCAAATTGGTCTAACGGGGATACTTTACTACTACTCGCGTGAGGCCAGTCATTATAATCATAGGGAAATGGGTGTGTGTGTGTGTCGGGGGGGGGAGCAAGACTAATATATAGGCTAAAATGTGTACATGAACAACAATATTCATTATATACCACGTTATTATTGTTTTTAAACTGTTGTGTTTCCTTTTTCAATGATTTAAATATCTGTACAATTCATCCAATAACCCCCTCCCCACCTTTTTTTTTAAAATCAATATTCTTTTATGCTGGGAAAGTGGGGATTAGATTATATTAAGTTGATAATTCTAAAGACAGTTATAAAGCTAATTATATTACTCTTTCTAAATACTTTGTTTTACAAAAGTAGAAAACCTAAATGTTTTAAGGTTTTAATTTCTGAACACAAATTTCAAAGAATTGTCAAAGTTTATGGAAAATGACGTTTTATATTTTCTAAAAAGTATGTTTTGTTCTAATCTTGCATATATGTTTGTGTGTTTGCGTGTGTTTGTGTGTATGTATGTGTAAGTGAGGCAGACAGATAGAAAGGAAGAGGATTTATTTAGTAGAGACCTATTAAAATGCTAAGGTTGAACGTCATCTTCATTTTTCAATGCAAGATTTGCATACTCTTAAAACCTAATCGCTATGCAATTTAAAAAAATTAAACTGAAATAGCCAAATCTAGGGGCCTTATACAAAAAAAGTGTAGACATACACATGTAGGCCCTCGGGGTATATTAATATTGTTTAGATATTTCCAAAGACTGTAATAAGATGGACCGCTTGCTTTAAATATTTCTGCTATTTGATGACTCGTAAACTTCTGTTTCGGAATTTACGATCACAAACGGAATTATAGACCTAGCGTTTAATAAATTCGCTTTCATTTTAGAATGGAAAACTATAAACTAATACTTATCCCAGTTACCAGTTATTGTCGTGTAATTTAAAGGAATATTATAGACGTCAAATGCCGATGAATAGATGTCAATTAAAACTATTAAATAATGTCAAATGTATTTGTATAAGTAAATGTTTTAGTTTTTCAATTTCTTCGTTTCATTACTTCTCATGTAGAAATTGTAGAATAATATTTTATAGAATGATCGTCTGTTATCTATATCAGATTAAAACTCTCATTTAAGATAAAATAGAAAGTTTCATACAGTGGAAGTCTTTTAGAGTACGCGTTTTTTGATGCGCACCGAAAAACACGATTCATTGAGCTATAAAAATAGTGCAAGCCGTCCTCTTATTAAAGTCTTTGATATTACGTCATCTGTCTGTACTCTCAAAACCAAGTCGCTAAGCGTTCCGGAATGATACATTTCTTTGGGCTATTATTATATAGATATATTTTAAGGTAGTACTTCGAAGCACTCGAAGCGGATGTTTCTAATTAAAGCCAAGACTTTCAAATTGATGGACTGATGGACTCTTTTTTTCATACCACATCAAGCCCAACTGGTTATTATTACAACCATCCTTGACGTAGATCTTTTTTTAATTGGGGGGATATTGGCGAATTTAAAATGCAGCAAGTTGAATTTTAAACATTAAGAAAATCGGCATCCAAATAATATGCCCATTTGCGGAAAAAATCTGGAAAAAAGCTGTTTAGGAACGTCACCTGCTATTCTCAACTGCTAGGCATTCGCTCTTTTACTTTCAGCTTTTGGTTCAACTTACACTTGTAAACAGATTTTGTCGCACATGATTGGTGTTTTGAGCATACAAAGCACTGATCTATAAAAAGAATGGATAGGTTCGGAAGTAACATTCTTGAAGAAATTTCCGCCATTTTGTTTATACTGTCACTGTCATTGTTTATTTAGATATTTGTTTCTGCTCTATAGTCTCCTAAGCCGTTTGATTAATCGGGTTAAAAGTTAAATGTATAAACTGAAAACGTCCTTCGACAGAAATTTCTATTTTATCAACAATATTGCTTAATTCGTTAATTTATTTTTTTTAAAATAAACTTAGACCTATTACTAATCACCGTATGTTAAGGTTATAAAACGTGCGCCGTTTCCAAATGATGTCCCTTTGAAATGCTTTCAAATTTAGTGTGTGTTCGGGACCGGGTTTTCCCGTACTGCGAAATATTGCTGTCTACTTTTTTTATTAATAATTTTTTTTTATTGTTTGATATTTGTTTTCTTTTTCTTTGCTTTTGATAGTATCATTGTTAGTTTTATATTATTAATAAAAAGTCTCCTCTTTCTCTTGGTCCTCTCAGTGCCGACTGACGCTTGAGGCAGACAAGGATCTCCATTTGTCTCGATCTGTTGCAGCTCGAGGTGCTGTCTCAAAGTTCAGGCCTGGAGCCTTTAAGTCCCTCTTTACGCCGTCCTTCTCCAAGTTTCCTTTGGTCTGCCTTTCGACCTTTTTCCCTTTGAGGTCCATCTCAGGGCTGTCCTGAGGAGGGAGCCAGCTGACATTCTGCAGACGTGTTCTATCCATCTCCATCTCCTTGCTGAGATGCTCTCTGCTAAAGGGATTACTCCTGTTTTCTCACGTAGATCCTCATTTGATAGATGAGGATCTTGAGGATGCGGCGAAGGCTTTGTGTCTGGAACACCTCTAGTTTCTTTTCTATGGTATTAGTGGTTTTCCAACACACCGACCCATACAGCAGGACGCTGAAGACATTGCTCTTAAATATCCTTTTTTTTTTAGAATTGCTTTTTTTATTTTTATTAAACATAAATAAAAGCAATTCTAAAAAAAAAAATGTATATTATTTAATTTAATAAATATAAGAGACTTATTTATTAGCACTATATTATGTAATTTCTGTAATTATTAATGTTTAATTAAAATATAAACTCCTTATGGGGACAAACAATTATTGCCGGAAATGCTTATTTACAACTGTTGAACGTAAATTATTTTAATCCTCGAATAATTAAATCTTATAATGAATACCATACTGTTGGATTTATATAAAGACAAAAAAATGAGTCAGTAATTTCTGTTACATTACACACACAAAAACTTGTTGGGCATCACTATTGAATCAAATGTATACAAGTTTTTAATTAAAGGGGGATAAGTAACCCGTTTAATTTGAGCTAATATTTCTAATATTTTTCTTTTCTCTTTCTTTTTTTTTTATAAAATAATAAATGGCTTACTATTTATAACTTTGAAATAATAAAACTGTACAAAAATTGAAAATTATATAAATATTATATGACGAAAGAATTTATATGTTTACTTTCAAACATGACATTAACTACGCAGTTTGTATGATTACACCTTATCTATTTCGCTTAATGGTAGTGCGTGTCCAATCTAGTTACAGAAACAATAAACAAATTATAGGACATGCCGATAGACTGAGATCAAAATAAAGTTAACATTTGCAGGTGCTAGATCCCCATATTCATTAACAAATGATAATTCTAAGAGTTAAAACAATAGGGAACATAAATGTCATATAATATTGTATATAATCTAAATGGAAATAGAAAGGATGATAATCACAAACACGTTAATTTGTGTAAAATATAAGACTCTAAGTATTTTCTCCTTAAATTATCTCTATTGCTTTTGGCCTTGGTCTTGCTACGGAGTTAAATTAATTGTCCTATAAAAAATAATTAAAAAAATATAATAGAGCAGGTTGACTTTTAGGCTGTTGGCACGCTGAATGATTTAGCAATCCTAGTTTGGCACACTGTTAGCAAAAAGTTGCCTGCATTAGAAAGCAAAACTCGGTTTGTACTCGGATTCGGCAAATAGTGCGTCATAATACTCGGATTTGGTACTCGGTTGAAGTCATCTACTCGTTTAGGCTCTAGATTCTAGATCTCGTAATAACTTAGTGAAAAAAATCAGGAACAGTTATTTAAAAAAATCGATGCATCAAGTTTACTCTTTGATGAGTGTTTTAACTAATGTAGGTGATTTCTGCAACCCATATCCCTACATATAAATATTAACTGAAATAAAATCTTCTCTTCTGTCCCCACTGTATCATTAGTATTTTTTTTTGTTGTATTATAATTTAGCTTTTAGTTGGCAGGCCTGTTTACATGTCATAGCCATAGACCAATTATTTGTGGTTTAATTAATTTTTATTGCCACAATAAAGCATTAACATATTTTCTTTCACACAAAAGCTGTTTAAGCTCATAAAGAAGACGCCTAACACTTGAAGAAGCCGGTTTGAAGTAATATTGTAGGCCTACCTAATATTGAACAATCGGCAAAGATAATTCAAGGAAACGGATTGCATTAATTTATATACTTACAGACTAATTACATTCAAAAAATGTATATGTTAAACTTTAGTAAATTAGCATAAATAAAATTAACTCTAGATCAAATTTATTGGTTTAAATATTTTAATACATATAAGATGCATGTATACAAGTATTGTATGAGTGATTATTAATTATTATTTTTTTTAATTCAACTGGCCCTACTTAGATTCTAAATCCGCGTAACAACGTTTCGAACTTGAGCACAGTAAGTTAATTAACAACTATTTAAGTTAAATTAATTTTATATCTCTAATTACGTATTGAAATTAATTCAATAATACTGAATTTATAAATATATAAGAAATACAAATTAATAATCAGATATCTTACAAAAAAAAAACCGCTAGTGGTTTGGCATCACCTGAATCAATTAATTTTGAAAGTGTTATTTAATTTAAGGGCGGTCAATAACCAGATAGCTTAGATTAATCATTTTAAGATGTTTTTTTTCTTTTATAAAAGGCCGACCCCTGCTTTAAGACATTCATTTGTTTGGAAAACTTCCATCACAACAATTGCCCAAGTTATAAAATTTGCATTCATTACTATAAAAAAATAGATCTAAATTTAACCAAAAAAAATTAGAATTCGTAGAATTCGCAAAGTGTTCTAAGATCTTAACTTATGAGTAGACTATCCATAAAAACGCTATTAGATTTAGGACTTATATCTATTGCGACTTTTTCATTAGGTCTCAATAAAAAATTATTAACCACACTCTATGCTAATTAGAGATATCTAAAGATATGATAAGAAGGTTAGAAAGAAATGTATTAACTTGTATGTTTTACTTACATTAATCGGCAACAAACCAATTTATTTCTGACAATATATCAACACCTCATGTTAAGAAACTTTTCACTTTATATTCAGGCCACAAATAGAAAATTTAGTAGAACTTTCTTTTTTCTTAAAAAAAAAACTTCACATCAAAAAACAACAACATCGATTCGAAAACAAAGTGTAGTAATTGTTTATATAATATAATAACTAGCTTTTACTAATTAAACAAACAACAACACCAGCTTTATGAAATCTTATTGAAGTTTAACAGCCACTAAAAAGGCAAACAGAACTACTGAGAATGGGGGTGGGAGTTCACTTCCACTGGAATTCAGGTCAAAGTGAGCGGTCCATGTCACCCTCCCGTGCGTCACACTTCGTCCTGAGCGACCAATTCTAACGGCTCGAGTCTCCAAACTCTCTGATGATTTCACAATCCAAAGTCGGAACTAACTGTAGAGAACAAAAAAAATAATTAAATGACAAATACCGTATATAGATTTTTAGTAGATAATGGTACCCAGCTAATTTAATTTTATCTCTATGTAGAGAAAGATCAAACAGTTTTTTGAAGCAATCATTAATTAACTTGTGCATTTAACTTGCACACATATTTTATACAAGTATATATGTTTTTATAAGTATAAATTGTATTTGATATCAATCTATATCTATCAATCTATCTATCTTTCTATCTATCTTTCTATCTATCTTTCTATCTATCTATCTTTCTATCTTTTTATCTATCTATCTATCAATCTATCTATCTTTCTATCTTTTTATCTATCTATATATCTTTTTATCTATCTATCTATCTTTCTATCTTTTTATCTATCTTTCTATCTATCTATCTTTCTATCTTTTTATCTATCTATCTATCAATCTATCTATCTTTCTATCTTTTTATCTATCTTTCTATCTATCTATCTTTCTATCTTTTTATCTATCTATCTATCAATCTATCTATCTTTCTATCTTTTTATCTATCTATATATCTTTTTATCTATCTATCTATCTATCTATCTATCTATCTATCTATCTATCTATCTTTTTATCTATCTATCTATCTATCTATCTATCTTTTTATCTATCTATCTATCTATCTTTTTATCTATCTATCTATCTATCTATCTATCTATTAATTACTTTCTTACAATGCTTTTACTACTACATTAACTAACTATATATCTCGTAGTCTGTTGGATAGTTGGGGCATGATACATGAACACCACCCGCTTCCATTCCTCCCGTCTCTCCGCCCTTCTCATTGCATCGCACAGCTTTACTCCCGTCCACTCCCTGATTACACTTGTTAAAAATCTGTACACGTATACGTAGCTTTTGTTGTTTTGTGGACTTGATTTCAAAGGCGTCTACAACTCGAGACCATCGGGATAAAAATCCAATACTCTGCCAGTGAACCACCGCGTTGCATCTACTGTCGTCAGTTTTGCTTTATCCCTAGAAAAAAGTTTTAACGAGTAATAATGGAACTTATTGTGAGAGTGGGAGGAGCTGGACTAACGTGGCTGAATCGCCGCCTCTGACGAAAACTATATTTTGAACACCAGGAGTTGCGGAATAGAAAAAGGTCAAAATTATTACACGAGCCCGCTGTCGAGTGTGCTAAGAGCCGTGTGCTTACTGAGATTGTGGTTGGTAATAACCCCACATAGGTGTTAGCTTGTGTAGAACAAGTCTGAAGATTAGCATATTGGATTATTAAGCAAGACATTTCACATAGAAACAAAAACATACAACAGACAGAGAAAGAAATTACGAAAACAAAAGACATTAATATGTTTTGTAAGCAGAAGTATACTTGGGTACATTGAAATATGCGGGAATTTTTTTTACAAATACATACTTCAATCCATCTATCTATTTATCTATCTTTTTTTTCATATTTATCTATCTATTATTCTTTTAACCAGTCAATCAATCTATTTACCTCTCTGTCTATCTCTTTCTGTCTATACCGTCTATCTATTTATCTCTCTATTTAATATATTTTCATGAAGCATATATTTATCCATCTATCTGCGTATCAGTCTTTATGTCTGTATATCAATCAATCTATCTATCTGCTTGTCTATCTAACCATCAGACTATCTATGTATTCATATATGCGTAGTAATAATCTGATACTTATAATATATTTATGGGTCAAAGTATGAAACTTGTAAAGGTAAATATAAAAAGGAGCGGGGAAAAAAACCCTCACTTTATTAAACTACCGATCTCTACTTCATCCTAAAAAGCGAGGGTCCACAAACTTGTTTTAAAATTGTCCAGTTTACCCTTCCTTAGACACCTTTGGGACATGACTCTGGTTTCGAAAATATATGTACCAATTCAAATGCAAATGGTACGACACATGTTATTCTGGTTCTCCTGTTCTAGTTAACAAGAGGGCCAGAATCGGTACACGGATCGTAGGCTAAGAACCTCAACTAAAGACGTGCATTTTTTATTCTACCAATACAAAACATAATCTTTTTTTTTTAAGTCTGTTATGGTGAAATTCCGCAGAAATAATTATTTTGGGTTAAACTCATTTTACTTTTTTTTTCTTCTCGTACTGGGTCATTTCATTGTCTCCTTCTTGCCATTCACTTCTGGCACTGGCTGTTTCCGGTGCTGTCAATACACCAATCACGGAACAGTTTACAGAATGGAAGCGCTTCCGGTGTCTGCATGACGTCACGGGTATTGTTCCAAGTTTTCTAACCCGGAAAAAAAGACGAAAAAAAAAGTTTTCGAAAACGGAGACACGTAAATGGCTGAAGTAATAATAAATAATGTGCGTTGACCACTGAAAGAATAATAACTAGACTTGAACCACTGAAAGAATAATCCCTATTTACAGCGGACCACTGAAAGAATAATAAATAGCCTATTTGGACCACTAAAAGAAAAATTTATTTGGATATAGGTGAAAAACGTAGAACCAATTACGTTAAATAGTTGAATGCACACTAAATTATAAAGTTCTTAGCAGAATATAATAAATCGTAATGAAATAGTGAGAGGTCCATGTCATCTGGTGCACCTCACTACATTCTGGGCGATTCATTCCAACGGCTTCTGTCTCCAAGATTAGCTGATTTCATAATTCGATGACGGAATTTTAAGATAAGTTTATTTTTTAGTATTCCTTGACCGAAATCCCTCATTTTTACAATACTTTTATCATATATATTTTCTCTACTACTTAACTAGATATCTAACATAAAAAATTCGTTTTATGTATCAATTCACCGTGAATTTTTCTGTACCTAAACCTTATGTCTATCTGAGACTAAAGCAGGGACAAATCATTGTGCCTTGGGCTTACTGTTTATTGTAAGGGTGTTTACTGAAACTAAAAATGGGGGATGATAAACACAGGACACCGGTTACAGGATGTCAGATTGAAAATGTTAGGCCTATTTTTCTCTGTCATTACCAAGATGTTAATTTTTTTGACAAGTGCTTTGCAGAAACCTTGTTTGTTTTTTTCTAGTCTGTATCTGTCATAAGGATTCTTGAGCTACGAATCGATGTTTATATTTAATTTATGCTTAATAAACGTATAAAGAAATTGTTTTGCAAATAACGTTCACAAAAATTTAATTGAACTAGACCAATGGTTTAATAATAATACTTACTTAATGTGTATATGTTCGGAACAGTACAGTTTCGTGGCTAATACTTCCTAAACATAAATGTGATCCCTTAATATATTTTCAAAATTATTGCTTATCAAATTAAGCTACCGAGTTCTCAATAATTTGTGTAAATTATAACGAAAATTATTATTTTTAAAATGCAGATGTAAGAAGTCTGTGGTTTCATTAACAATGTACGAAACTCTACGTCTGTTAAGTCAAACGGTAAGATAAATAAAATCCCTTGTTCAAATGAACACAATTTCAGCATTTATTTTCATCCGGAATGAATAGACTATTCTAATATGTTTCCTTAATGGAAAATGGTGCCTGAACTCCAATTGGCTTTCGGTTCAAACCCACCAACCTTGGATAGGAGCGCACTGAGCATGCTGAGTGTGATGGAATGGAGAGTCGTGCTATAGAAATAACAATCGTTATCATTATTAAAGTCTTCAATTTAAGAAAGAGTTTTGTTGTATCCTTTTGGGATATATTTTACTAGTCTATAGTATGTTTACACCGTAGACCTACCAATTTCCGTTATAGATGTTAATGTTAAATAAGGCACAAAATTGAGTATACACCGGCAGATGTTCATTGGTTAAACTAAAAACCTAACTTATTGACAGAGAAATTGCTTGTAAAGAAATAGTCTCATTGGCTAACTAGGAATCAATACTTGGCCTACTTGCTTAGATCAGAAATCAAAATAATAGGCCGATCTCAGCATAGATATTAAGTATTGCACAGCAAGTCCTGCTAATCATATTAGAAAAATCTGCAATAACAGTTAAAAACAAAATATCGTGAGTAAACTTGAGTAGTATGATAACGAGACACATTGTTTTGACGAGGAATGGACAAGTCTTAATGAGGCGTGAACTTTTGAACCCGAATGTTCGTGAACTTCCTGTTCTATTTTTAAACTAATAACAAAAAAAAACATGCTTTTGCTGGTGTTTGAGAATTGATTTCAACCTCGACGGCCAGTTCTAGTCTTTTAGAATTATACAAAGGATACAATATTAGTTATGAGGAATCCGTTTTTAACATCAAAAGTGAACAGGCGATAATTAATACTCAAGTGTTAGTAGCGTGACGTTAAATTTTTACTTGTGTTCAAAATAAATGAGTCAAGAGTTGCGTTTTCTTGGTTATTGAAAAACAAAATGCGTAAATTCATTAAAAAAAGGAATAACAAAAATTCTTTTGCATTAAGCAATAAGTTTGATATTTTAAAAAGGTGATTATTCCCTTTTGACTTTCACAATACATTGTTTTGCTTTGTAAACATCTATTGGAAATTAAATAAATTTTAATCCCCAACAAATTTGAGTACAACCAGTAAAGTAGCACACAGACATTGTTTCGAATAAAATGATCGAATAAGAACGGAAATGTTTTTGCACGCGACCTTTTATGCATGCATACACGTTAAGACTTGCCCATCGACATTGTCACTGCCTTCAAGATGCTGGAAGTTGCAGCAGCTCACTAACACTGGCTAAATGTTAAACACAAAAGAAAGATAAAGTTCCCACTTTAAGAAAAATAAATCGATACTTCAAACTTAAAAGCAACTGTTTTATATAAATTATTACATTGTTTTAACTGTTTCGTTTTGAATGTTATACTATTTATCTAGAATGTTACATCCTTCTAGTTGTTTTATTTGTTCAATTAATTCATCTAGAAAATTGTACCTTTTCAACTGTTTTATATAGAATGTTGCATCAGTTGTTTCCTCTAGAATATTACATTATTTCAACTGGTTCACGTAGAATGTTACATTATTTCAACTTCTTCACCTAGAATGTTACATTATTTCAACTGTTTCACCCAGAATGGCACATTATTTCAACTGTTTCACATAGAATATTACATTATTTCAACTGTTTCGCCTAGAATTTTGCATTATTTCAACTGGTTCACCTAGAATCTAGAATGTTACATTATTTCAACTGTTTAACCTAGAATATTACATTATTTCAATTGTTTCGCCTAGAATGTTACATTATTTCAACTGTATCACCTAGAATGTTACATTATTTCAACTGTTTCATCTAGAATGTTACATTATTTCCACTGTTTCGCCTAGAATGTTACATCATTTCAACTGTATCACTTATAATTTTACATTATTTCAACTCTTCACCTAGAATGTTACATTATTTCAACTGTATCACTTGTAATTTTACATTATTTCAACTCTTCACCTAGAATGTTACATTATTTCAACTGTTTCACTTATAATTTTACATTATTTCAACTCTTCACCTAGAATGTTACATTATTTCAACTGTTTCACCTAGAATGTTACATCATTTCAACTGTTTAACCTAGAATATTACATTATTTCAATTGTTTCGCCTAGAATGTTACATTATTTCAACTGTATCACCTAGAATGTTACATTATTTCAACTGTTTCATCTAGAATGTTACATTATTTTACTGTTTCGCCTAGAATGTTACATCATTTCAACTGTATCACTTATAATTTTACATTATTTCAACTCTTCACCTAGAATGTTACATTATTTCAACTGTTTCACTTATAATTTTACATTGTTTCAACTCTTCACCTAGAATGTTACATTATTTCAACTGTATCACTTATAATTTTACATTATTTCAACTCTTCACCTAGAATGTTACATTATTTCAACTGTTTCACTTATAATTTTACATTATTTCAACTCTTCACCTAAAATGTTACATTATTTCAACTGTTTCACTTATAATTTTACATTATTTCAACTCTTCACCTAGAATGTTACATCATTTCAACTGTTTAACCTAGAATATTACATTATTTCAATTGTTTCGCCTAGAATGTTACATTATTTCAACTCTTCACCTAGAATGTTACATTATTTCAACTGTTTCATCTAGAATGTTACATTATTTTACTGTTTCGCCTAGAATGTTACATCATTTCAACTGTATCACTTATAATTTTACATTATTTCAACTCTTCGCCTAGAATGTTACATTATTTCAACTGTTTCACTTATAATTTTACATTATTTCAACTCTTCACCTAGAATGTTACATTATTTCAACTGTATCACTTATAATTTTACATTATTTCAACTCTTCACCTAGAATGTTACATTATTTCAACTGTTTCACTTATAATTTTACATTATTTCAACTCTTCACCTAGAATGTTACATTATTTCAACTGTTTCACCTAGAATGTTACATTATTTCAACTGTTTCGCCTAGAATGTTACATCATTTCAACTGTATCACTTATAATTTTACATTATTTCAACTCTTCACCTAGAATTTTACATTATTTCAACTGTTTCACCTAGAATGTTACATTATTTCAACTGTATCACCTAGAATGTTACATTATTTCAACTGTTTCGCCTAGAATGTTACATCATTTCAACTGTATCACCTAAAATGTTACATTATTTCAACTGTTTCGCCTAGAATGTTACATTATTTCAACTGTATCACCTAGAATGTTACATTATTTCAACTGTTTCATCTAGAATGTTACATTATTTTACTGTTTCGCTCAGAATGTTACATCATTTCGACTGTATCACTTATAATTTTACATTATTTCAACTCTTCACCTAGAATGTTACATTATTTCAACTGTTTCACTTATAATTTTACATTATTTCAACTCTTCACCTAGAATGTTACATTATTTCAACTGTATCACTTATAATTTTACATTATTTCAACTCTTCACCTAGAATGTTACATTATTTCAACTGTATCACCTAGAATGTTACATTATTTCAACTGTTTCGCCTAGAACGTTACATTATTTCAACACTAAACGACCTATCAGTATCACATCTAAATCCCGGTCAGGTGGTGGCCTCGGTGCGATCCCCTGGTACTTTTGCTTGACACTCGAAGACCATCAGGAAGATATAGATGCAGACCAAGATGCTTGATGTGGGTTCATTGAATACAAGCCGGCGATAGAACAACCAGCAAAAAGGCAGACAAGAAAGACTGTATCGACTTTAATAAAGTTGTCCTAGGGTCTTAATATGCATTGAATGTAGGCTACTAAAGACTGTCATTTAGCAATCGGACCACAATGCGCAGCATAGAACTTAATGGCGCATCCATTGTTTACCGGCTCAAAAGAAACCAAACTATGGTGATTTCCCCACGTTAGAAATCCCGCCAACCTTGGGCCAAAAATCTCCTGACGCCAAATTTTCGCTGTTTTTTTTTTTTTGTGTTTTCTTTATTATCTCCTTTTTCATAACTATTGCGTTTCACCTTTTTTTTACTTAAGAAAAAAAAAATCACAAGCAAAATATTTAAAGAAAAAATAATTACTTGCTAGCTTATTTAAAAATAAAATCAAGGATTCTCATATTATTGTTGCACAACCTGTTTAGCAGTAACGAAGATTCCTTTAGAAAACATTAACTTCGGCATAGCTCTACATTAAATACATTACCGGGGTATATAAGTGATGATTTAAAGATAATATTTAATAAAGATATTAATGGAATATGTTGACTAATTTTATCAACTTATTGCCAGCCTACAAGAATAAGATTTTTTCATAAAACTGCTAGTTTAGTTGAAAATCAAACGTAAATATTATAATAATATGCCTTTAAATTATCCCTTTTTCTTTTTAGAAATAAGTTTGAAATTATTCATTTACTATAACTAAAATATTATAATGTATTTGGAGACAATACTCTAAAAAAAGCACTACAATAATTGATATTGAAATGAAATATTGGCAAGCAGAAGTGAGAATCTTGTGGGTTTTTTTACTAGCAAGGGAAGCAACTCTATGTTTGTAAACTAAAACAGCGGTACTAATCCCTTGTTCAAATTAAAGAAAAAGGTCAACATATTTCGCCGTTGTATGCCAAGGCAGGTATAAGCATGCGCCTGAACAGCGATGGGAGAAAACCAATTCTTATGTCAGGTGTTTATATTCATGTGCGCTGTTTACTTAATCTTAATTGGGTCAAACACACATAACAACTATTAATGTAGCCTAAATTAATGTTGTGCTTTTTTTTGTTTTATCTTTTTTTTTTACTTAGTTAAAAGTTAAGCTTAGTTTAGCGTAGTAAGCCTATAAGCCTCCATGCGTGTATTAACTATAGGCCTATAAATTTAACTATAGTTAATTATTTCACTGCAATTGTCTAAGCGCTATAAGATCTAAGGCCAACACAAGTCATAGAACAAAATCTCAGAAATAGTTTTAAAATTATAATTTGTGTGTGTTGCGGATATTGTGTTGATTTATTGTTGTTGTTTTTTGTGTATTTTTGTTTTGATAAATAACAAATTATTTTTACATTAAGAAAATTAGAAGAACTATGGTAGGGTATTATTCGTTTAATTAGTTAAAAAAATAGATTATTATTCTTCAGACTTAGATCTGGTTATAGTTATTGGAGGGTTTAATTCAAACAAGAAGTCCTATAGCTATTATGAATAAGGCTGGGGTGTGAAG
This sequence comes from Anisus vortex, assembly GCA_949126835.1. NCBI lineage: Eukaryota > Metazoa > Mollusca > Gastropoda > Planorbidae > Anisus > Anisus vortex. The sequence continues at coordinate 75,917,358 of OX421492.1, forward strand.
GTCTTGTCTCGCCTTCATAAATTTTAATGTTAAGGGGTCATCCATACATTACGTACACAAAACAATCAAATTCTTATCCTCCATCCCACTTCCTTGTTGCATCTAGATCTAGTACTTTTTTTCCGAGATCTCCCCGTTCTCTATTGCGCAGGCCTATTATCAAATTAGATGTTTTAAACGTTTTTTTTAGCCATCTATTAATTGTTGTTGTGTTTTTGTGTTTTGTATCGTCTTTGCTCGCGTTGAAATTTGTTAATGAAAGCTGTTTGCTCTCTTGCAGACAATGCCAGACAAACCTATTTACATGTCTTTTTCAGTTGTTCAATACTGCTGCATAGTGTGTTGGTAAAGGTAGGTTGAGAGGGGGAGCAGAGTGTATCTGAGGTTAGCTCAGGGCATTCAAGCAGGAAGAAATAAGTGATCATGTAAAACAATATATGCGGAAGATTCCTATTTCCAATGTGTACACCCTTCACAATTTGTCCCAGATTGTTGTGTCCAGTCATGGGTCTGCTGGAAAAGGTTCTAGTGTACTCTTTGTGGCTGTTTACATTTGGTTTATTTATTTACTTATTTGATTTTTTTTTTTCGCTAAATACTTTGTCAGGTAACCATGATTACAGGCAAACAGGAATACTGTCAGAAATACAGGCAAACAGGAATACTGTCAGAAATACGGGCAAACAGGAATACTGTCAGAAATACGGGCAAACAGGAATACTGTCAGAAATACGGGCAAACAGGAATACTGTCAGAAATACGGGCAAACAGGAATACTGTCAGAAATACGGACAAACAGGAATACTGTCAGAAATACAGGCAAACAGGAATACTGTCAGAAATACAGGCAAACAGGAATACTGTCAGAAATACAGGCAAACAGGAATACTGTCAGAAATACAGGCAAACAGGAATACTGTCAGAAATACAGGCAAACAGGAATACTGTCAGAAATACAGGCAAACAGGAATACTGTCAGAAATACAGGCAAACAGGAATACTGTCAGAAATACAGGCAAACAGGAATACTGTCAGAAATACAGGCAAACAGGAATACTGTCAGAAATACAGGCAAACAGGAATACTGTCAGAAATACGGGCAAACAGGAATACTGTCAGAAATACAGGCAACCAGGAATACTGTCAGAAATACAGGCAAACAGGAATACTGTCAGAAATACAGGCAAACAGGAATACTGTCAGAAATACGGGCAAACAGGAATACTGTCAGAAATACGGGCAAACAGGAATACTGTCAGAAATACGGACAAACAGGAATACTGTCAGAAATACGGGCAAACAGGAATACTGTCAGAAATACAGGCAACCAGGAATACTGTCAGAAATACAGGCAAACAGGAATACTGTCAGAAATACAGGCAAACAGGAATACTGTCAGAAATACAGGCAAACAGGAATACTGTCAGAAATACAGGCAAACAGGAATACTGTCAGAAATACAGGCAAACAGGAATACTGTCAGAAATACAGGCAACCAGGAATACTGTCAGAAATACAGGCAAACAGGAATACTGTCAGAAATACAGGCAAACAGGAATACTGTCAGAAATACAGGCAAACAGGAATACTGTCAGAAATACAGGCAAACAGGAATACTGTCAGAAATACAGCCGAATAGAAATATTGTTCAAAGGGAAATACTGGCAAAACAGGAATACTGTCAGAAATACAGCCGAATAGAAATATTGTTCAAAGGGAAATACTGGCAAAACAGGAATACTGTCAGAAATACAGCTGAATAGAAATATTGTTCAAAAGGAAATACTGGCAAAACAGGAATACTGTCAGAAATACAGCCGAATAGAAATATTGTTCAAAAGGAAATACAGGCAAACAGGAATACAGTCAAACAGGCATTTAGGTAAACAGGCAGAAAGAAATTCTGTCAAAAGATAATACATGCAAACAGAAATACTGTCACAAAGGCATTTAGGTAAACAGGAATACAGGTAGAAAGCAATTTTGTCAAAAGAGAATACAGGCAAACAGGTATACTGTCAAACAGTAATACAGGCAGATAGAAATACTTTCAAACAGAAATACAGGCAGAAAAAAATAGTGTCAAAAGAGAGTATAGTAATCCTACAGGAAAACAGGAATATTATCATACACCAATACAGATAAACAGGATACAATCAAACAGGACTACACTAACAATGGGAACTACATGAAGCAGCAACGAAATCAACAAGACAACTCTGGTTAGCTTTAGTTCGGTTTTATTTTGTATGGAAGCCGCAACATTAGCTGGAGACAAATTAAAACCTCATTAAATAAAACAACAAACTTCTATCCATAATAAATAAATAAAAAATTATTTTTTTTCTTATGGAATGACAGGTTTCAAAATTGGCAACTCAATGGTAAATTTTGATCACATAATAGGGAAAAACTGTGGATTATTCATTCTTATAAAATAGAATTGTTTAAAATAGAAAATGAGACAAATAAAAATATGTTGATAATGAGATTAAAATATGACAAGGCTATATTCCTTTACTAATTATGGATGGATAACCATCCATAAAAAAAAATAATGAAACTACAGATAGATTAACTAGAACTATGTATAATATTGTAATCAAGAGAGATAATTCTTCCTGGATTATGAGTTTGGTTTAATAATCTACTATGTACAGGTCTAACAGGAAAACAGCTAACAAAGTAGAACTACTCGGTTTTGGGTGTCAAACTCTGACTGTGCACCGCCCTGTGACTTAGCGGAAGTGAAGAATATCAAGCGCTAGCACTGACATATACAAACATGGCACAACACCTTCATGACGTCATGGCCAACAACAGTTAAATGCAACAAAATAAAATTTAACAATAAAAATAAACACATTCTGTAAAAAAAAAAATATATATATATAATGTTTTTAACAAAGTCATGTTCATGAAATTATTGCTACTTAGTAGATGAGCGAAAGTTGTAACCCGAACTCAGCGGGAAAGAGTTATTAACATTGCGGAACAGCTGGTTTAAACAAAGTATTATTTTAGGATGCACTATACAGCCTTTGAAACCTTGTTTTTTAAGGGGCTCACAGCTTAAGTTGTAATAAAATTCTAATGATCAGTATGTGGCATACTGTCTTTTTAGATGGAAAAGCTGTACAGTTGTTAGAGAGGACAGAGGTTCCTTTTGATCGACAGTGGATCTATTCAAAGGGCAGTGGGTCCACTCAACTGACAGTGGGCCCTTCCAGTCGAGACACGTTATTCAACAAACTGGACAGCGGGTAGAGGGAAAACATAAATATTTTCTGTACACTTCACATGGTAGGTACTATAATTAGTAACACTAGGACATAAATAACATCAAGGCTAAGTTTGTTCATAGATCTATAAATACATATTTACAAAGAACAAGGCTAAACACTTGTTTACAAACACACTAGATCTATAACCCAACCAGCTCTCACATCAGCGTTATGTTAACACAAATTGTATCAATGGAAAAGGTATCACAAACTAATTAAAATGAGACTGAAATATCACAAATGAAAAAAAAAATTCAACTAAACAGTCGTGAGCAGTATCTTTTTTATATTTTATCGACGCATCCGTTGGGTCTGTATATATAATTTATGTAAACATGTCAAGTAATGGATGTCTAAATCTCATTCCAATTAGGCACCAAAACGGTGTGCTTACCTGGCAACCACAACTGACCTAAATTCAGCAGGCGGAGCTATTTTGATGATATATTATATTTAGAAAGGGGTTCGGCTAAACATTTTCTAACATTTTTCTTATACTATTTTATAGACCTATGTTCTATTCACTGGGCTATATAAAACTGTTTTTATGTTTGCTTAACGATGTCGTATCATACATTCAATATACTTTACTCGGATACAATTTAAACTTTTACATGAAAAAAAAAGAAAAAAATGTAGGTTTCTTAGTGTTTCTGTTGCCAGGTTGACGTTGCCACGACAATGTAAATGTTAATAAAGTCAAACCATTGAAAAACTTAAATGTATAATTCAATTCTTTATAGAAGGAGCGTCTGTAATGTATAAGATAAGATAATATAAATAATATTTAAAAACAGATATCACCCAAGAAAAAAATTTATGAAGTAAAATTGATTAAAAAATAATTAGAAAAGTGTCTTTTTTTAAGTAAGTATAGTTGGCCCATAGAACGTGAGTTGCTTTTTTTTTGGTGCACAAAGGGATTGTGCAGTCAGCACATTGGCCAAAATTACCCAACCAATTTAATGTGGCCTACAGAGGAACCATGGACCAATAAAAATCACACATTTTTATAAATGGCTTTTGCTTAACATTCAAGCTTCTGACTTTAGATAAAATGACTACAAATATATCACATGTCTAGGGGTAAATAACACATTTTATATTTATAAATAGTTTGAAAAAAAAAAATTTCTAAGATTATTGATGGTTAAAAAAATGTCTGAGACATTTAATCCAATTTACATCATATCAATGAATGTTAACCATCTTTTCCCAACAAAAACTGACTTTAATTATTCGGATGGGAATTGAAATTTGATTTCTTTCTCTTTACAAAATAACAAAATGTTTGGCAAAAACAAAATCAGACACAAATTTCATATAAAGGTTGTTTTGTAAGGAGTGCTTTAAAAAACAGAAAATGTTAAGTCAAAAGGAGGATTTAAAAAATGTCTCATTGGATAGTTTGCTTTTTTTGGGATCTTGTCCGCTATAAATTTTTACCAATTCAAAAACAAAAGGCTCAATACAAGCTGCTTAGATTAACACTTGGATGTTCAATCAACCATCAGCTTCTGTACCAATATATACCAGTAAATGTTAGAGCAGATACCACAACACATTACATTATAATTTATTTAAACTGTTCCAACACAGAAAGATGGGTTTCGACATACATTCTTCAACTTTACCTAATGTCACTGCCTAGCAGTAATTTGGACTGTGGTGAGATCTTTTAAACAAATATATGAGCATCAGAAATGGAGAGAATCGGTAATGCTTTCATAGTAATTAATTATAATAGAACAATGCAAAATAATTAATTTTTAAGACCATCATTTAAGTACAGCTGAATTAATTACGACTGCATATTGAAAAAAATAAGATCTACATTTTAATTAATGCAGATGATTCTGTAATTTTATTTTAATCTTCTAAAATTATGACTCTCTGTTACAATTCTTCTTATGTAGTTTAAAGTGAAAATCATTTACATTATTATGAAAAAAAAAATCAGTTATAGTAAAAAATAGTAATTTTACTCATAATTAAATAAATAAAAACAGGGTATAAAAATTATCAGAATACATTTTAAATATTAAGCTAGCAGATGTATCTTATAATATCAGTAATTGTTAACATGTTTATATTTCATAATTTTTATTTTTAGAATTAATTATTTATCCATGAGCATTTTAATTTTAAAAAAAAGGTAATGAGAAACAATAGAGTTAAACCCCTTGCATTTAACCTCATTTACACTATTTCTCAATCTCCTAGCTTGAAGTTCATGATTGTGATAGATAGGAATGTTGATAACAAATGTTGTATTGTAGTTCTATGAGATTTAATGGACAAAATACAAAGTTTAGGCAAGTCAGAATTGTAAAATAAAAGTTATGTTACACTAAAAATTGTCCACAACAACAAAAGAATTTGTCTGCTATGTCCAAAGTTATTCTAGCAAAAAAAATTATTTTTTTTATTACTGGGACCTTTGTCAAAATGAAAAGTGAATTTTTGTTATGACTGGCAGATATATTAAGCAGCTAAAAGAAATTAAAAAATCTGGGACAGTGAACAAGTTCACACATAAGCTGACATTGTGTGTATAGTTAAATCTAGCAGCAATTTTAGACCTGGCATTGTACGACACATCAATATTTATCATTTCATGTGGAATTTTTTGTGTGTGCAGATTCTGGACAATTTATGAAACAAAAATTCTTATAAATTTTGATCTTTAGTTTGATTTAAATACACCTCAGTATAGAAAAGGTAATAAATCATAAAGTAAAAAATATAAAGCAATAAATTCTAACTTGGAAATTCAAAAGTATTATGTAAAAAAAAACAATCAAAGAGATACAAAGATAAAATCCCTTTTCTTTTTCACTATTCAAGTTCACATTTATCCAGGTTTCTTTTTTCCCCATTTGACATTCAGGCATTGAATGGGATGCGTTATTTGGTCAGTAAATGAACCAACCACATAAATTAAAACATTGATGAATATGTAAGACTAGTGTCAACCCTGGAAGGGTGCAACAATATTCTCTTATTTTATCTTGAGCAGGTGCATCTATAAATTATTAGATAAAATCTGTCTGATTTAATTTAAAGCAATAATTTATAAATACTTAATATTCATAAATAATAAAATATTATCCAATAAATAAATATAGTTAATTGTCAAATAAATAATTAGACAATTACTTTGAAGCTGCAATTTTCTTTTGTAACTTTCAGTGATATTATAAGTACAGAAATAAAAGAACTCATACATTGTAATTTGATAATAAATAGTAGGTCTAAAAACATTGAATCCTTATTGTTTCAATTTTACAATAACTAAAATGTTTTTCTTCAGATTTAAATTTCACACATAAAAATGTCTCTGATATAACTTTTATGAAATCTAAAACTTAATTTTATTTACACAATTTTTATGCATTGTTTTGTTTGTTATTTTATTCTAATTATTTGTATAACATTAAAAAAATATTTTTTTCTTTTTTTTTAATGTATGGTAATCAGTTGACAAATAATTTAGGCTAGTTTCTATTATGATAAAGGACAAACAAGAAGTGGCACTATATTATTGTAGAGATCATTGAAAACATAGAAGGGTTAACAGCACAAATAATTAAAGTTGTATTTTTTTTCCGCACACTTAATTACACAAAGACAACTTCCTTGCAAAACTAATATCCTGGTTGTTTCCCTTTCATACATAAATATCTGTATAACATATACAGTCTAATCAAACTAACATAACATGAACAGCAATACAAATGGTTGTTTTAAGTTAGTGTTGGTGCCATGCAGAAATTCTTACATTTAGTTCACCTTTTAGACATGTCTCATAGTATCACGCTCCCCACCCCCTGTCCTCAACAAATAATAAAAAAAATAATAATATGTTCACTTTCAATCTCAAGGGGAGGTAAGTGAATTGATAGCCATATAAAAAATTGTAGAGAAATTTCTTTATTACCGTACTAGCCCTAGTAAGCACCAACTTTATTATTTTACACTACAGCTTTAGGATATATTTTAAAGCAGGTTCAAAGTAGGTTTTAAATAGCTGGTGACTATATCAAACATTTTTTAATTATAATTTTAAAGAATTATAACATTTCAAGGCTAAGTCAAAAGTAGTGAAAAATATTATTAAGGTAAGTAATTTAATGACAGGGAATGGAAGAAAAACACACTTTGGGAGAACTCTTCTTAGTTCACATTTTTAAAGATCCTTTAGATAATTCTACATCTACACCAGTTGACACAAAACTGACAAAATCCATTCAGAATGTACTATTATATAATTTAATAAACTCATGGGCTCTGAAGAGTTCATGAAATAGTCTCAATAGATTTGTGGTTGGACACATTATAATCTATTCCATTAGTTGAGTCTCAGTTCTTTTTATCAAAAGCTCTGCGGGAGGTACTTATTGTTTGATACAAATCTTTTTTTCCGCAGGAGTCCCACAAGTTTGCAGGTGTTACACACATGAACATCATTGCCAGGTACTCTCAAAGGCTGAGCGTTAATCCATTTTGAAAGTACTCACTGTCAGAAAACGTATACAAACACACAGACACTGCGGTGGCTAAGTTTTGTCACTCAAGTCTCTGAGCTCTATTTCATGAAGATTATTTTCAAAGATAAAACTGCCCTGAAGATAGAGATAAAAAAAATTTTCACATAAAGATAGATGAATAGTATAGCTCCTAAATATAAACAAATAAACATTAGATGGGTAAATAATAATTAGTCCATAATATAAAGAAATATGCATACAGTCATAAAGATTGATAAATAATTATTATTGGCTAAAATGTGAAAAAAAAAGCATTATCTATTTAGAAGAAAATATAGATTATTGTTAATCAAAAAGAATAACTTGTGGTTGTCATTCAATTAGGACTTCATTATAGATGTGTCAGTAACATATGATGCATCGCAAATAATTACTGAAGTTCTTTCTTTAAGGCTGTTGAAGCACTGCTTACCAGACGAATGTGGCCGTTGAATGCAAAGGAATTGTGTGGCCAAGTCACTATTTTACTTTCCCCAAATATGTTTTTATTACCCTTCAAAACAAAAACTGGATAGACCTGTTGGGAGGGGGGGGGGGAGGGAAGATGCTTGCAGAACTGAGAGGGTGGAGTGTGTGTATGGGGGACGGGGTCGAATCTAAGGTTGCCTACTTTAAGAAGGACCAGAGTAACAATACAGATAGACGAGGGGGTCACGTGACATTGTAACAGGATGTTTTCGTCTTTTGTAGAAAACAATTAAGGGACTCGAGCAGCAACTGGACTTCCCATAGCCATAGTTACAACATTGCAGTAGATAGGCTACATCAAGCAAACTTTGAGATACGAGATAACTTTAAACAATATAGTCTGTTAGTATTGTTGTTAAACAAGGCGAATAACGTGGTTGGACTCGAGGACATGTGAATTAGTTTAGAAAAAACATTGACTCGTATCTTACTGGAGAATTGATTTCGTGGACAGGGTTCTCTACACTTGACTCTTTTTTGTAGCCTTTGAGTTCTCTCTGTAATGAAAAGTAATAAGTAGTGTTATTCAGTTCAGTGGTTACATTAATTATTACACTTAATATTAAGAGTATAGCCTACTAGAAAAAAAATAGGTTTAAAAAAATCAATAATAAATTAGTCTTATCTATGTATATATATCATGGTAACAGCAGTAACTAAAATAGAATTCCACTCTCTGAAAAGGCTATTCGATTACAAAATTTATCGATATCTTTTTTTAATGCATCCTGGTCAATACCGTCCATTGATATGTGAATTCAAGTTGGAGTGGGTGATAACGCACACCGATGTTGGCAAATGCTGGTTGAAGATGGTGATATCGCCCTACTTGGAAGGCGAATCACATTTAGGGGAATTTTGTCGATTACCCTTTGGCAAATGTTATTTTCACATCGACTACCCGTAAACTAATAGCCGGGCTCCATGTCATGCCTTTGTTTAAAATGCTCTTAGTCAAAGTTTTTAAAACTACTAAACGTACATTAAAAATGTAAGTAAAAATGTAGCTAAAACTGCTACACTTGAAAGTACACATTGAAAGAATGGATATTTTCATACATATAGTTAATAAAACATTCTATATATTTGTGCATTAAATGACAAGCTAAATTGCCCGGCGTTGCCAGGGTGAAAAATTACATAAGTTAGGCATATAGTTACAGATACAAATTTTATAAACTACAATGAACTGAATGATTTTGAAAATATAATTATTAATTATTTACTGAGAGCATTAAGAAAATCAATTTAAAATAAAGATTTTAATCGGGTTAAAAATAGGCATATCTTTTTATTTAACAAAAAGTTAGGACTATCCCTGGCCTGGCTGAGAATTGAACACCGGTCTCCCGCATGTCTAAAATATAATTATTATATTTTACTTATTGAAAACATTTTAGGAAAGCTTTAAGTCATGATATGCTTTAAAATTTAAAAAGTAATAGTAATGGAAATTTTAAAAAAGTTATCAGTGGGGGAAATGAGTCTAGGTCTCCAGCATGACAGTCGGAGACACTAACTACTCAGCTAGGGAGGACACATGCAGGAAATGAGATCGCAAAAGCAAAATTTATGACACAGTAAGGTCACGTGTCTTTAAATTAACCAATGAGGATCGGAATCGTAACAAACATCGTACTTTATATATATATATATATATATATATATATATATATATATATATATATATATATATATATATATATACATATATAACATTGTTACTAAAATTAAATGTTATACCACTAAAAGGCTAAAAAAAATAGGTATTTAGTCAATTAATGAAAAATGTTAAACAAGTTAAATAACTACCATTGGCTTAATAAATATGTATGCAGTCAATTATTAGAGAAAGCTTCCTAAACATGTTATATCACTACCATGGCTAAATAGGCCTAAATATGTATTCAGTCAATTATTGAAGATTCGGTGGACAGAAAAGGTCAAGAACACCGACTTGTCGCGGCAAACAAACCAGGACTCCCTTGAACAACAGATCGCCAGGCGAAAGTGGTGGTGGATATGACACGCCCCACGAACCCCCCCCCCCACACACACACCACCACAAGGACATCAGCCGACAGACTTGCAATGGAACCCAGAAGGAAAGTGACGGGTTGGTCGCTCAAGACCACCTGGAGACGATCCTGCGAGGATGCAAAGAAAAGCTGCAACATTTCATGAGGTGAACGAAAAGAAAAGCTGCAACATTTCAAGAGGTGAACTAAAAAAGGCTGCCCAGAATCCAGTGTGCTGGAGAGCTGTTGTGGAGGCCTCTGTGTTCCTCGGGGAACTAACTAAATTAAGCAATTATTGAAGAAGGCTGCATAGAGAAGATGTGTTAGTAGCCAATTTCGCTCTGTTAGAATTTGCTTGACAAAAAAAAAAGTTAAAATTAAACATTTGTAATAGAAACCAATGATTTTTCTTTTCTTTGACTATAAATAAGGGAGTACGTGGGATAATATTAATATGCTTTATAAACAGATTATCTTAAACTACTCACATAAACTACATACACTGCAAACTGGTCAAAAGGCATGTATATTAATGTCATTCCTCACACACTTTAACGTGATATTATCGATTGCACAAGGGTTTAGGACTAAATATCATTTATCGTAGTAAAGTTATATGTTATTTTAGGTAAAATAAAAAAAAACGTAAACCTGTATCATACCTTAGTGCAGGGATCGGCAACCCTTGACACGCGTGCCAGTCTTGGCACGCAGATCGATTTTCAATTGATTTTTTTTTACCAAATCACGCTCTATCAAATGTAACATCGTCTTAAATGTTCGCGAAAAGATCACTTATATTGAATGCATCTATAAATATTTTGATGGACTTTCTAAAGGCAACGTAAAATAATTACATTTTGACAGTACAATCTTTACTATTGGTAGTAACATCTTCAAACGTGATAGTGACATCTTAACACGCGATAATAACAGTGTGACATGTGGTAGTGACTTCCTAGACGTGTGACCATTCTTTAGGATTAGGGAATTCTTTACACGTTTTTTAAGCCCAGTACACATTCACTCTTTGAAATTATTATGTTTATGTATATAGCAGACACAGAGAACACTGGTATCTCTACAAATACAAACTAACTATCTGCTTACTATAGTGGGTGCATTACATTATAAAATCTCTATAACAACGTTCTCAAGCTACTAATTCTATCTCAATCATATTTTAATCCGCCTGCCTGTTTCCCTCCTTCCTACTATAATACCCCTCCATACTCTCTTTATCTTCTCTCTCTCTCTCTCTCTTGCTATTGAGCAACTTTGCTCAAATATTCTATTAGCAATTTTAAAAATGTATGTGAAAAGCGTATGACATCCGCCATTTTTTTATCTCACCAATCAACAACCACACATTAAATTAATATGAGGGGAAGCAATCCTGTATTATTGTAACAACCAATAAAAGTAGGCCTACTATAATAATATTAATAGTAAACAATATTCTAATGGTGAGAGGCTTTTTTTATGTCCCTTAGGTAAAATAAAATTAGAATTATATCTACAAAAAATATTTTTTTCTAATTACTACTACTACTACTACTAGTATATAGTAAAAAACATTTTTGTTCAAGTTTTTTTTTTATTTTTATGATAGATTTACATCGTAAAGTATTAGTGAAAACGCATTTCAGTGTCTTTGTAAGCTTATATATATATATATATATATATATACTAAGATATGTGCAGCTACAATCCACAACCTTGTTAAACAGGCATCTATATGAAGGAACATACACAAAACAGCGTCTATGTTAGCTTTCTAGACAATTAAATTATGCACTTTTTTTTTATATTACTGAGAATAACTCTCCCCCAAAGCGTGAAATCTGATAAATCAAAGAAAGATCACTCTTTTCTTACTGAATCGACCTCGCCTGCTGCCATTTTAAGACGGCTCAATTTTCTCTGTAAAAAAAACACAAGCATTAAAAAAAAACAGCAAAGTTTGAGTGAAGAAGCACTCTAGAATCGATTCTTTGAAAAAAAAAAAAAAAAAAAGGTTTGGCTATTCCTTTGGTGGAATTTACTTCATCCGTGATTTAAATTTTCACGTGATTAGTGAATTTGAAAGTTGAATCAAAATAAAGGGAAAACTACTCTGAGAGTTTAAATCTCGTCTGCAGGTCACATATTTTTTGAGTGAATCTTTGTTTTTTTTAAATGGTATGTTTACGGTGATGGTTGTGGTGCATGAAGTATCATGGGGTTACTGCAAACACCATTGCCCTCCGTGGGAAGGTGTTGTGAGGAGGGGGGATGAGGCAGTTCGGGGGGGGGGGGAGTTTATATTAAAAGAAAATTGGGGGTGGGGGGTTGCAGACCAAATATTTTATGAGCTCCCGTGGAACGCCCAAGGTCAAAGCCCAAATACGAAAATTCGATTTCTTGGACTTCACTAAAGTTCCAAATACTAAGCCACAAAAACCCGTTGTTTGGAATAAAAGCTATAAGTAGCCATAATTTGCCCAGTAAAACCGAAATTCCTTGTGGTGCTATAGTCTTAAGATCTGAGCTATATATAGAACTGAATGTTTGCTTTGCCCTTACCGGAAGTGGAAATTTTCCACAACGTTTGGACAATGAGTGATTTGTATATTCTATATTGTCGAGATATATAAGCAGAGATCAGTGGTACATACACATACATCTGTTTTCCAGCCTGTCTTTTTGCACTCACACAAACAACTATCTTTCAACACTGAGCTATATATACATGGAGTGCTCAATCACTTAAATTTGTCGGGAAAATGCAGACTCTTGTTTATTGATAAGTTTACCGTAGTAAGATGGCTGATTTGACACTGACACACAAAAAAGGCCTCGACATGAGTGACTAAAACCTACCATATTATTATTACGCTTTTATGGTTGTTTTTTTTTCTGCATGAGTAGGCCTATAACCCGATTAATGAACCAACTAAAATACATGTATAAGTGTAGGCCTATATACTGCTATACTTAATCAAATAATAATTATATTTTTGGCATTCAACGCATTCAATCGAGAAAGATTGGCCATCTTACTAAGGCTAACTTATCTATGTATAAAAGTCTTCACTTTCCCGACATTTGTATGCTTTATTTTAAGTGATTGAGCACTCGATGTATATAAAGCTCAGTGTATTTCAACTTGTCCACGTCAAACTAACACATTGTCTATTAGCACACAAACACACACACACACATATGTAATAAATAACCTCCGAGAATTTTTTTTTTAATTCACACGCGGACATAACAAATAGTCTCCAGTCTGTCTAGTCACCAAACAAAAAAATATCAGCACCACAGAGATATCAACTGGCACACGCACACACGCACACACAGACACGATAGCTCACCTCCAGCTTGTCCACTTTCGACCTCAACTTTTTGTTCTCGTGTTCCGCGTGACGTAAGGCTCTTTTCATGACATCAATCTTCTTCTTGGCGTCCAGCTTGACGGAGAGAATCACTCCTGGATAGATATATATATATGGAGAACACCATCACAGGCTGTGGTTTAAATATATTGGCTTCTAGTGTTCGGGGAAGAGTGACATCGGACTGTGTGTGATATGTAGCTCTACACATACTTACAAAGTTGGGGAGAAGGAAGTATGTTAACTAGCTTGCTACATGTAGGCCTACATACATAGTGTGAGAAAAGACTTGACAAACAAACAGATTGATAGATGATAGATACATAGAAAAATAGACAGACATGTACATAGATAGATTGTTACATTGACATAAATAGATAAATCGTAAAGTATTCCAAGACATAGAGAATTGCAATCGAACACATTATTCTCTAGTCTAGACAAATGCATCTTCAAACTGTAATACCTGACAAAGGAACTAGACTAGTTAATTTTTTTAATTCATTTGTTTGGTTATCGCGAATAATAAATGATTAAGTAGTACCACTCACCACTTAATTTGCCCTAATAGTCTTTATTTACAATTTGCCCTAATAGTCTTTTTTTACACCATAGTTACGCCATAGTACCATTGAACAAAGTACTCCTGAATGTACGACTTAGTGTAAGTAATCTTTCAAAACACAACACGACCTTATTGTATTTTGTCCACAATACCTAATTAGAGTCTTGGGCAAACTCATGCTTCATCATCAAAATATCTATGTTGTGTGTCACTGGGGACATTTTGTAACGTGACAGTAGCGTTTCTTTCCCTTTTCAATTACCTCCCTTGCCAGGTTCTGTTCAATCAATGAAAACTATTTCCTTTATTTACTTTAAATATAAAGCTGCATTTTAAAATTATTTAGATTGTTTATAATTAAATGACGATTTTTTAAAATTAGGGCAACCTGTAATTGTACAAATTGTAGTTTGTCTCTAAGTTAGTTTTTTTTTTTTTAATGTCACCTGCATCTTTAATCAATTCAAAAGAGACATTAGACATAAACACGATAAAGACAAAAAGAATACAGATAGATCACAACATCGATAGATAGATAGATATATAGATATATAGATAGATAGACAGATAGATAGATAGATAGATAGATAGATAGATATAGATAGACAGATAGATAGATAGATAGATAGATAGATAGATAGATAGATAGATAGATAGAAAGATAGATAGATAGATAGATAGATAGATAGATAGATAGATATAGATAGACAGATAGATAGATAGATAGATAGATAGATAGATAGATAGATAGATAGATAGATAGATATAGATAGACAGATAGATAGATAGATAGATAGATAGAAAGATAGATAGATAGATAGATAGATAGATATAGATAGACAGATAGATAGATAGATAGATAGATAGATAGATAGATAGATAGATAGATAGATAGATAGATAGATAGATAGATAGATAGATAGATATAGATAGATAGATAGATAGATAGATAGATAGAAAGATAGATAGATAGATAGATAGATAGATAGATAGATAGAAAGATAGACAGATAGATAGGTATACGAGATGGATAGATATAGATGAGATAGACCTATAGATACAAAAATATAGTTAAAGACATATATGTTTGCATTTACGTAGGGTGGTAGGGAGGTAGGTAGATATGTAGGTATGTAGGGAGGGAAGGAGGAAGGAAGGAAGGGAGGAGGAGCTGGACAGGTAAGTATGGACAGAATGAAAGACAGACAGACATATAGATGTATAAACAAATGGGTACATAAAGATGGAAATAGACAGACAAACAGATTGATCTATAGTTGGGTGATGAGAGGCAGATTGATAAAAGGATATATATATATATATATGTATGTATACAGATAAATAGACAAATGGAAATGCAGTTGGGTAAAAACAGGATAGACAGACAGATAGATAAATAGATAGATAGATAGTTGGATAGACATAATATAGCTTGACCTTCACCTACCGTTGATAATTCGTGTCACTCGCCAGAGACGAAGCAGGACCATGAGACCAGCCGCGTCCTGGGCAGCGCTGGCCACAGACACGAAGCTGAAGGTAATGTCCAGTGTAAAGGACACAATGACCACTACGGCATCAAACACCTGGGAAAAGAAAAATTCACACTTGCTGGGTTTTTTTTTAGTTTCATCATACGCATATATATTGATATAGATAGATAAATAGATATATAAGGGCATTGTGGTCGCGCGGCAGCGCGTTCAACTGACGATCCGAAGGTTCTGGATTCGAATCCTGGAGCAGACTGGGATTTTTTTCCCGGGACTAGAGGGTGCCCCCGAGTCTACCCAGCTCTGGTGGGTACCTGACACTAGTTGGGGTAAAGTAAAGGCTGCTGGGCATTGTGCTCGCCACACTTCTCCTTTTGTATGGCGGGACACAGAAACTAGTGAACGCTGCTTCACCGGCCCTATGATCAGTTTGGTGCGAAGGGAACTTTACTTACTTACATATAGATAGATAGATAGATAGATAGATAGATAGATAGATAGATAGATAGTTTAGATAGATGTCCTACTAATGAATATCCACAACTGACAGGCGTAACATCAATAGTCAAATCACTTAACCTAGAAACACTAGAGGAAATAATAGGAAAGAGCAAAGAATTAATAATACATAAAGCATTAACTTTTGACTTAAAAATACAACATGAAAAAATCTATTACAATGCTCAGATAGACAAGGATAAAGTTAACTGTTCTCTTTCCATAAGCAAGAACAAAATTAATTATGAATACAAGTTTCTTCCCGCGTGGCATCCGGGCATGGAATGAGTTGCCTGAACGAACACACAACAACAAAAAATAATAATAATTTAAAATCGTTTAAAACACTAATCAAAAAGCAAGACATGACTCATACCACAGCTAAGCGCTGGACACAATAATCTTCTTTTTAGAAGGGGAGTCAGTAGCAAAATAAAGATTAGACTTAGGCCTATATATATATATATATATATATATATAGGCCTACAAGTGGGGTTATACTAGTATGTATTCTGGGTTTTAAAATAAACTAGATCTAACACATAGCCCAGAGACGAGATGGTCGATTAACGTCGGTGATATATTAAACGTTGCAGGAATGCAACAGCTAAATGTTTCCTAAGCCTCTTGTAGGCACGTGGTTGTCTATAGAGTAATCAAACTGGCAACTGTGATTTCATGCCTAAATGAAATGTTCTATGTTCTAACAGAATTAACTGTTCTATGTTCTAACAGAATCAATGGCTCTATGTTCTAACAGAATCAATGGCTCTATGTTTTAACAGAATCAATGGTTCTATGTTCTAACAGAATCAATGGCTCTATGTTCTAACATAATTAACTGTTCTATGTTCTAACAGAATCAATGGCTCTATGTTCTAACAGAATCAATGGCTCTATGTTTTAACAGAATCAATGGTTCTATGTTCTAACAGAATCAATGGTTCTATGTTCTAACATAATTAACTGTTCTATGTTCTAA
Organism: Anisus vortex; assembly: GCA_949126835.1. Classification (NCBI taxonomy): domain Eukaryota; kingdom Metazoa; phylum Mollusca; class Gastropoda; family Planorbidae; genus Anisus; species Anisus vortex. The sequence goes on from OX421492.1 coordinate 75,934,596, forward strand.
CAGAATCAATGGCTCTATGTTTTAACAGAATCAATGGCTCTATGTTCTAACAGAATCAATGGCTCTATGTTCTAACAAAATCAATGGTTCTATGTTCTAATAGAATCAATGGCTCTATGTTCTAACAGAATCAATGGTTCTATGTTCTAACATAATTAACTGTTCTATGTTCTAACAGAATCAATGGTTCTATGTTCTAACAGAATCAATGGTTCTATGTTCTAACATAATTAACTGTTCTATGTTCTAACAGAATCAATGGCTCTATGTTCTAACAAAATCAATGGTTCTATGTTCTAATAGAATCAATGGCTCTATGTTCTAACAGAATCAATGGTTCTATGTTCTAACAGAATCAATGGTTCTATGTTCTAACATAATTAACTGTTCTATGTTCTAACAGAATCAATGGTTCTATGTTCTAACAGAATCAATGGTTCTATGTTCTAACATAATCAATAATTCTATGTTCTAACAGAATTAACTGTTCTATGTTCTAACATAATTAACTGTTCTATGTTCTAACAGAATCAATGGTTCTATGTTCTAACAGAATCAATGGTTCTATGTTCTAACAGAATCAATGGTTCTATGTTCTAACATAATTAACTGTTCTATGTTCTAACAGAATCAATGGCTCTATGTTCTAACAAAATCAATGGTTCTATGTTCTAATAGAATCAATGGCTCTATGTTCTAACAGAATCAATGGTTCTATGTTCTAACATAATTAACTGTTCTATGTTCTAACAGAATCAATGGTTCTATGTTCTAACAGAATCAATGGTTCTATGTTCTAACAGAATCAATAATTCTATGTTCTAACAGAATTAACTGTTCTATGTTCTAACAGAATCAATGGTTCTATGTTCTAACAGAATCAATGGTTCTATGTTCTAACATAATTAACTGTTCTATGTTCTAACAGAATCAATGGCTCTATGTTTTAACAAAATCAATGGTTCTATGTTCTAATAGAATCAATGGCTCTATGTTCTAACAGAATCAATGGTTCTATGTTCTAACATAATTAACTGTTCTATGTTCTAACAGAATCAATGGTTCTATGTTCTAACAGAATCAATGGCTCTATGTTCTAACAGAATCAATGGTTCTATGTTCTAACAGAATCAAAGGTTTTATGTTCTAACAGAATCGATGGTTCTATGTTCTAACAGAATTAACTGTTCTATGTTCTAAAGAATCGATGGTTCTATGTTCTAACGGAATTAACTGTTCTATGTTCTAACATAATCAATGGTTCTATGCTAACAGAATCAATGGTTCTATGTTCTAACAGAATTAACTGTTCTATGTTCTAACAGAAATTCTGTTAACAGAATCAATACTTGGCTTGCCAGGTAAATCTTGTTGCCATAAATTGACGAAATCTAGACGTGCAATCGGAACTTCGTATTATTATTACATTTTCGCCCCGTTTTTCTTTATTGTCAATTTACTATGGTATATTGAGCTTATTTTTCTCTCTTTATTAAGATCCGTCCTCACTCTCTGTCTTCACCTCTCTCTCTCTCTCTCTCTTTCTCTCTGTGTCTAGGCCTTTATATATATATATATATATATATATATATATATATATATATATATATATATATATATTGTTATGGCCCTCTATATGATGACTATTATTACGACTCGTTAAATCGGATTCAATGAATATAGTTGTATCTTTATTAGAAGTCTCTAGATTCTGCTAATCTGTAGCCCAAGCTAGGGGTTCTTTGACTGACAGGTCTATGCAGCAATGTAGTTATATTCGTGATAATTATCTTCAACACATTTCTCAACAATGATAGATCAAACAACTCCAGTTGTTGAATAAACAATTTTATTTAAATTGTAGACTCAATATAAACGATCAATAAACTTTATCAACTGATGGCAACATAAGTATCAATAACATGGCATTATATGTACAAGTATGAATATAGCGACTTCACTCGACAAACTTCTGAACTGAACTCTACAAACGTTTAAACTGAACTAACTTTAAGGAGGTCGGGACTTTTCAAAGAAAACTATCATCGAAGATTCTACAGGGTCTTAATACGCATTTTAACCTCTTTCTCTATAATTACTACGATCCAGAATTATCCTCCAATTTCCACGGGATTTGAACGAATTATTTTATTTAAACTGCCCTCAGGGCATAAAGGTCAAACCTTGGTCGCCTTGGACTCTGATACGCACTTGTTAAGAGGTCAATGCCTTACTACGTCATTCATTTATGACCGATATTCGTAACATCCCCCCCCTTCTAAAGTTTTATAATTATTTCCTTTACATTTTAACCATACGAAAAATGTTAATTTTAAGGAATAATTATAAAAGAAAATATTCCGGGAAAAACAATACAGTTCAATTGGCGATCCCAATAATTCAATCGAACTGATAACAATAACATAATAATATATGCAATATAAATTCATCTTATCAAATGGCTTAACTACAGTCATTCAATCATTCAATTTTTAATTCAAAACAATGGACAATTAAATTGTTTATCTAAATCTTGTATACAAGAAAAATACATAATCATTCTTAATAGATATAATATAATACAAGTTAATAACTTCTATTACATGAACATTCCCAGTAATAAAAACTCTCTCGTCCATTTAATTATAAACTAATATCTTTTACAATTTGTAATTATACAACAAAAGAAAAATCACTTAATGTCTATTCAGACACGACTTATTTTTTCATAAGCAGAAAAAAACAAACGCTCTTGATGAAAAAAATACTACTAGGCTTGACCTAATTACACAACAACACGATCATTTTCTCGACAGTATTTTTTTTTCATGTTTGTAGGCTGGACAACATTAGACAACTGTCTGTGACGCGACACAGAAATTGAGGTCAATTCCGCCTTTCTCTCTCTCTCTCTCTCTCTTTTTCCTCTCTCATTCCCAATTGATTCTAACAATATTGACATCGCTATGCAAATTTTTACCTCATCACAGCCTAGGTAAAAAATATTGCTACGCGATTAAATAGTTATCGTAACTAAATGAGCATTCTTTAACAACTTTTTATCTCAATATTAAATTCATTTATGTTATTTTAAGAACATTAAACATAGTCTGTTCACGAATTAAAATAGTTTATAGCAAAAATCATTAAAAATATTTCAATTTCTCATTTTACCATGACCTTTTGACGTCATTATTTTCTTTTTTTTTTAAAAAGAGTTCACATCGTAGCATTCTATCTTTCATGCAGACATGGATTTACTTGAAACAAATTTGGTTAATTTACTTAATTAACTATCAATCAAAGCAGATTATATTATCTTCATACAATCTTAGTACTAAATAGTAAGTACTTATTTTCTTTAGATTACATCAAAGACATTTCAAATACAATATTATTGAAGTAGAAAAGAGTTAAGCATAGGCTACTATTAATTTTTTTCATAGCGAAATCAATGTAACAATTTATGTACAAAACAAACTGCTGGTTTGACTGGTGTGGTAAAACATTTCATTTCCAATCTTTTCAGTGGTGTACATTGCTCTTTCCCATTTTCCATAAAGGTTTTATTCATAGGTTCTAGGTTCTTGTTACTTTCACAGTGTTCAGGTCTACCCAATCTTTTGCTTGTCAATACAATTCATTCAATCTATTTTAACTAATACAGAAAAAAATAGATTAGTTTTACAATTTTGACATGAAATCCTTAATTAATAATACATTAGTTGAACATTGGTATGTCAACATTATAAATTTTCAACCATGAAATTCTCAATCATTCTGGTTTACAGTGTCAAATCAGTGGCACATATCCTAAATTTATACAACCAAGGATACAAAGTTTTATTAGTTTCTACTTTTGGTCTGCTTTTCATGTAACAGTATCCTAAAAGTGAAAAATCATATATAATACATTTCTTGGAATTCTTGTTAGTCATAGTTCTGCCTTGCTGCAACTATTTTTTTTTTTTTTTACCCTTCTTTATCATACATTCAATGATAATAGAACAAATGAATAAATTCACATAGAAGAAATTTGCATCTTGACTCAGTGCAATTATTTCAACAACAGTACATGATAAAATAAATTTCCATAGTACAATAAAAAACATTTCTCAATACTTTAGTGATAGAAAATTTCTCTTTTCTTAAAATCATTTACATCTTTTTCAATCAAATTATCCTCTCTGCCAAATGTTTCAATTATCATTTCCAGAGATTCTCAAACATATCTTATAATCAGTCCACATTTATAATGTCCTCTGATTTAGAAACCAATTCTGCGGATAAAACTGATCTTTTTCTCTTATAGCAATTATTTTAAATGCTCAACCTAACAAGTTTGTTTAGAAATATCACACTATAATGATATTTACTCTAACAATACTTTTACTCATTCCTTTTTCTTCACAAGTAAGGGATTTAGTTTTAAAATAGTAAGTTTGGTAACTAACTATCAGTGAATTTGTCATTCAATTCATCCTGTACTCCAGGCATAAATTTTACAAATAAGAGTAACAATGTTAACAACATCAAGCTTATTCCAATTGTTTTCAGAAGGTAAGGCTTCATCATTTTCAAATGATATAATATTTTTGCCTTTCTTTCATCACACAACAATGGCATCTGCATGTGAGCAGTGTACAATTTTTTTCTCACAAAAACAGTTATGTCAGACAAAAAATTTATGTACTTATCTAGGTACTTGCTCAGCCCAAGGAGATCCAATTCGGTCTGCCATTCCTCTTGAAGTAGTTTGAGTGGTCCTTGGACAGTGGGTCCAAAGATTGGTCCATAGGCTCCTCGACTTTCCGGATGGGATTCAGTTGACATCTCCTGCTCCAGGCATAAGTTCTTTAGGACTGGATTGAAGAGTTCCGGGGCGAAGTTGGTCCTTCGATCTGTCGGTATGGATTGTGGTAACCCATAGCTTTTGGTAGTTTCGGTCCAGCTCTCCGCACTCGTTTCTTCAGTGATGCTCCTCAAATCTTCATCTGTACCGGCAACTGCAGGTTTGCATTGTTGTTTGTTTATGCTGTGGTCTATCTGTTCATAGACATCAGTAGTAGGAGTTTCTTTCTCGTCGACAGCTTTCTCATGCAACTGTAGCAACTCTGGGTCTACTTTCTGCTCAGCAATCAATTCATTTTGTGATGACTTCTTTGATTGATCATTTCCTTTCGGACAATCTTCAATCATGGAGAAAATAGTAGTATCACGTTCCACTTCTTCTTCCTCTTTCTTCTCTCGTGGGATAATTTCTTCTTTCTTTTCCTTTTCTTGTGAGATAATTTCTTCTTTCTTTTTCTGTGGTGTCATACCATTTATGACATCACCTACAGGATCAAGTTCTTTTTCTTTTCCTGTCTCCACCATAGGACTAGGGTCGGGATTTTCCTTCACAATCAGTTCAGGTCTCACCCTCCCTTTCGCCAAATCATTTGCTAGTATAACAGATATGCCCTCAACAGGAAGTTTTGATATTACTCCAACTGTCACATATCCTGTCACCAAGTCAGATGCGAGGTATATCCTATGTAGAGGTATTTCTTCTTTCCATTCAAAACCTCTCAATAGGACAGTCTGTCCTGTCAATGTATTATCATTCAATGGTAATACATCTTTAAGCAGCAGTGTTAATGATGCTCCTGTGTCTCGTAATATGTTTACGGACTTCAGTGGTCCTTCCTTTTGTAAGGCCACACAACCTTCACTAATGAACGGTTGAAAACTGCACAGGGTCTCTGTGTCAATTTTATTCTTCCCTTGACCATGACTTTCGGGTGTTGTTTCATCTTTCGATGACTTCAGACTCTTGTTCGAGTCAAAAATACTTTGGTCTACTTTTTCGTCTCTGTGGACTTGGACAATTAATCCAATAGTAGCCATTCTGTATTTATAATCAGGATATTTATCCTCATTATCTTCAGTTGTAGATTTCTCTACCTTCTGACTTTTGCTCTCAGGCAAATCCACCCTCAGTGTTTCTGGTTTAGAAGAATCTTTCTTCGAATTCAGTTCGTTTGTATTTTCGCTTTCTTGTACATTCTGTATTTGTGCATGTCTGACGCACATTACCACTTTATTAGGTCCTTTTTCTTTCCTTATACTCCAACAGTCTTCGATGCTATGTCCTGTTCTTTTACAAAAAGTACATTGGACGTTTTTGTAGACAGGTTTTTTATTAACATCATTTTGTTTCACAAAATGATCTTTTTCACGATGTTGTTGTTGTGTGTTTTCTGCTGGCCGTTGTGACCGATTAAAATTCTTTCCATCAGCTGTCCTATGACACAATGTGTACTGTTCAGCTAAATCAGCAGCCTTATGTGGGTCAGTGATATCACGCTCGGATAAATACATTCTTATATCCGGCCTCACTTTGTTAATAAAATCTTCTAACAGAATGATATCTTTCATTTCTTTTAATGTGGAGATATTTCTGGATTTTATCCACTGATCCATTAACTTTTCTTCTGCTCTAAGGAAGTCTAAGTGTGTTTGGTAAGGGGACATTGTGTACTGACGGAACCTTTTCCGATAACTTTCCGGTATTTGGTTATAGGCTTTAAGTACAGAATCTTTGATGATTTCATAATCATTTAAATGCTCCTCTTTTAACAATAGAATACAATCTCTTGCCCTTCCCTGAGTAAAAGCTGTTCTCACTAATATTCCCCATTTATCTTCTGGGAACTTAAAATCTCTGCAAGAAATTTCAAAGGTCTGGAAGAAATTAGCTATTTCACTTTCTTTATCAATGTAGGTAGGGACTAGCTTTTTCCATCTGGCCATCTCTACATCATTATGAGATTCTTTTTTAGTAGCTCCTATCTTCGCTAGCTCTATTCTTTCCTGACTTTCTCTTTGACTTTTCTTATCTCTTTCCTGACTTTCTATTTCTCTTTGACTTTTCTTATCTTCCATCTCAAGACGTTTTTCTTCTATTTCCAAACGTTTTTGTTCCATCTCAAACCGTTTCATTTCTAGTTGAAATCGCAACTGTTCAGACATCTGACCTTCAACTTGATATCCCTCCGCGCTTGATTCTACTTTCAACTTGCCACTCGCAATCAACACATCTTTTATCTGCTGTGTCAACACAGTCCTCGATGGTGTAGTCTCAGTAACTTCTATCTTTAAGATCTCAGCGATCTCTTTTAACTTCTTTATTGATAAAGTTTTCAGAACTTCTTCTTCTGGATTTTCAATAAATTCCATTCTTTAGTTAAGAGATTTATAAAGTGGTAAATTTTTCCAACTTACGTTTTTCCAATCGGAAGAATAATTTCAGCGTTCTTAGGCTTGCTCAGTAGGTCACTGCTCCAACACACAACACAACACAACTTGAATATATGCTTCACTATACAACTATATCGGACGAAGACCCCAAACTGTTATGGCCCTCTATATGATGACTATTATTACGACTCGTTAAATCGGATTCAATGAATATAGTTGTATCTTTATTAGAAGTCTCTAGATTCTGCTAATCTGTAGCCCAAGCTAGGGGTTCTTTGACTGACAGGTCTATGCAGCAATGTAGTTATATTCGTGATAATTATCTTCAACACATTTCTCAACAATGATAGATCAAACAACTCCAGTTGTTGAATAAACAATTTTATTTAAATTGTAGACTCAATATAAACGATCAATAAACTTTATCAACTGATGGCAACATAAGTATCAATAACATGGCATTATATGTACAAGTATGAATATAGCGACTTCACTCGACAAACTTCTGAACTGAACTCTACAAACGTTTAAACTGAACTAACTTTAAGGAGGTCGGGACTTTTCAAAGAAAACTATCATCGAAGATTCTACAGGGTCTTAATACGCATTTTAACCTCTTTCTCTATAATTACTACGATCCAGAATTATCCTCCAATTTCCACGGGATTTGAACGAATTATTTTATTTAAACTGCCCTCAGGGCATAAAGGTCAAACCTTGGTCGCCTTGGACTCTGATACGCACTTGTTAAGAGGTCAATGCCTTACTACGTCATTCATTTATGACCGATATTCGTAACAATATATATAAGATTTTTATATATTTAGTACCATTTATGTGTAGGCTACATGCTTTAATAGTAAGATATTTCTGTTTGCATTTTGTGTTGGTCCTTTGTTATTATTCTTTGTTACATAAAGAGATAGATGGATAGACAGAGTGATACATAAATTAAACAGATAGATTCATAGGTATGTTATAGGTAGGTAAGTAGTTATTTAGTCAGATAGTTAGTTAACTATGTGGGTATGTAGGTAGGTAAGCAGAAAGATAAGTTGGTAGAAAGGTAGATAGATAAGTAGGTAGCCTATGTGTTTAGGTAGGTATATATGTAGGCTTATATTTTATGTAGGTAGGCTGGTGGGTAGTTAGGTCGGCAGACAGGTAGGGAGGTATGTAGGCCTAGGTATGAAAGTTAATAGGCAGGTAGGTAGTTGGGTAGGTGGGTGGGTAGGTGGGTAGGTAAGTAGGTAGGTAGGTCGTTAACGAGATTGAGTGATTCATTTTAGGTATCTTTTTCTTTCACGTATCCATGGGTAGCCTATTATAATTTTCAATGCACGGTACCATAAAGTCCCCAACACAGGTCACCACTAAACCTCACGACACACGTGCACTACACGCGGAATAAATAAAAACACATGAAAAAAAACAACTACAACTCATGAGCGACCTCTGGTGACCGGCTCATTATTTTCTGTCATTGTCGCCCCTTTGACTGAGTGGATGGACGGACGGAAGATGGAAGGGTCGCCATTAGACGGGTAATATAATTACGTCACCCCCCCCCCTGTCTCCTACTTTACCGCCCTACCCCACCCCCCTCTCTCTCTCTCTCCAGTGTTAGGGTTAGTTCTCCAGGCAGCCTCATTATCTTATCACTCCAACAACACGGAGGCCGCCCCCTACCCCTGTCTTCTACCTCCCCACCACTTCTCAGCACCACGACACCCGCCTTTTCAGTTGTTTTTTTAATTATAGATGTTCATTTTAAAGTGAGAACTATTCCGGTCATGTCTTTTTGTTCTCGTTAGTCGTTTTAGTTTGAAAAAAAAATGAAAATAATCTTTCATCTCTTTTTTCATACTTTGTTACTTTTATGGGCGTTTCCAAAAAGTTGGGGGGGGGGGGGGCGAAAGGGGAGCATTGACAAATGTCTATAAAACGGTTGGAAAGTATAAACAATTCTAGCAATGTGTAGGGTTACCATAAGTGTTCAGATGAAAAAGAGGACATCAAAACCGGTTACCAGCCCGTAGCCGGTTTCTAGGGTTAACGCCAATTTATTAACCTTAACATTGAGCTAAATATTGCTAGAGCGCGCAATTAAGTTCACGGACCAGAATAATAATAATAATATTGTAATACTATTTTGTAATCTCTGTTCCGTGAACAATAAATTAAACATGCGTTCCAGCAATATTTAGCTCAATGGTAAGGCTACTAAGGCATTATAGTATATAACAGAGAAAAGTAAATAAGAATGTATCGATCGATCGGGAACGAATGGCGAAAACCCGGACAAAGGCCATATTTCTGGAAAGCCGCCCGGACAGGGCCCTAAAAAGAGGATATGTCCGGGACAAACCCGGACGCATGGTAACCCTATCAATGTGGTCTTCCTCTGCCTTGAAGAAATATTTTACACACACGTGTTCTTTTTGGAAAAATTACTCTCCGCTATATTTTAATTTCTCGCCTCTATATCCTTGTCACTGCCTTAAATAATTATCTCCATATCTTCTATCTGTCTCTCTTCCCATCTATATTCTTTCTCTTCGTCCCTCTGCTTCTCCCTCTGTATTTATCATTTTTTCTCTCCCTCTCACTTTTCCCCCTCTCCGCATGCATGTATTGTTCTCCCTCCCTCTTTATTTTCCCATTCTCTCTCTATCTCTATCAATCGTTTTTCCCCACATCTATCATCCTCACTCTCTCTTCTCCATCTTTCTCCTCGCTCTATATTTCTCCAAATACCCTACTATCTTTAACTCTCTCTCTCCTCTCTCTCTCTCTCTCTCTCTACCTTTCTCTCTTTCACTCTGTCTATCAATTCCAATAAGCCTCATTTAATTTGCTACACTAAAGTCTCCAGCATTTATCCTTTAAAACTTCTTCCATTATAAAAAAGTTTATGAACGGTTTCCACCAATTCAAGGTAATGGTATCCTGTAGGATTTCTTTTAACTCCCAGAATTTATTTTAGAAAAAATCCCCAGATACAGGGTGGAAAAACCCGACAGCGGACAATAAACACGTAATAAAACAAAAAAAAGGCCGAATTTTGTACCTCCATTATATTTATATTCAAAAATTTACACTTAAAGAATATATAAGAGATAGATGGATATATAATTATATATATAATTATATATATATATATATATATATATATATATATATATATATCTCTCTCTCTATATATATATATATATATATATATATATATACACACAGAGAGAGAGAGAGAGAGAGAGAGAGAGAGAGCGAGAGACATATATATAGAGAGAGAGACAGATAGATAGATAGATAGAGAGAGAGAGAAAGAGAGTAAGAAGAAGATACATAATTACTAACTATTTTATTTATGGAAAACATTTAACCCAAACTAAAAATACAAAGTTCCTAAAAATAAAAAAAAATAAAAATTATAATGGAATCCACATGTTCATAGATAGCAAAATAGAATCTTCATCTTTCATTTTTCAATTATAATGTTTACAAATATAAAGCTAAAATGAAGTCTTAGATTACTCATATATATGTTAGAACGTGCTTCTACCGTCCGGGACCCATCTACTAGAGCTAGAGAAATAGTTTTTTTTTTTAATTTATTTTTTTATTAGAGAAAATTCAGAAAAGCTGTAGGGTTATTTATTATTAGCAGTAATATTGCACAAAGCATTACATTATAATTTAGAAACATGACGCAATAATTTATTCAAATTAAAAAAAAAACAAAAAAACAACAGCGTTCGAATTCCAAGTGGCACCCGGGCAAGGAGTGGGTTAATTGTAAAAAAAATCAGGAAAACCAACATACTAACTTCATTGAAAATTCCTAATCAAAATTTCAAGACTATAAAGCACGGATGAGCGTAGGACGCAAAAATCGTCTGTATAGAAGGAGAATCCATAGCATATAAGATAAGGATGTGTAAGCCTATATGTATTATACATGCCGATATTCAAGGTTTCCTGGCCTTGATTTGGTTTTGCTTTTCCCGACTTTTCTGACTGTGTGAGAACCCTATGTATATAATATATACGCAAGCCACCGCAAGCATTTCTTATAACATTATTTTAAACATGTATTATTTTTCTTAACCTTAGGTCTTATAAAAACACAACAATTACAAACCTAGATCTAGGTGTTATTTAACAAACAAAAATCAAGTAACACTGATAGACGTAAAGAATTAAAAAAAAACTCAAGGTCTTGAGGATGAAATGAACAACTAGTTTTTTCTCTCTTAATGGTTATATCGACAGCTCCCGTCGACCATTGCAACAGATTGTGAATGTCGTAAACTCAAAAGTCACAAAAGACTTTTATCCCTTCTTCTGCTCCCCCTAAATTCATATCAAAATTGTTTTCATGGAAACACTAGCGCAGGGTAAGAGGAGGGAGAATTGGGGGGGGGGTGTAAAACAAAACGCGCTATATAATGTATTTAATGTATGCCCTTTTTTATTTTTTATAAACTCAGACTAAAAGTACAAATTTTTATTTTTTTTAATTTTTTTTTGGGGGAGGGGGGATAGGTTTCACACGAGACAGATGTATAAGGTCTGAAAGAAGGTTCCTCATTGACTGCGCATTGAGAATCAGTGCATTAAAAAGTGCCATCAGCACTGACGTGACTGTGATGCCATAAGAGCCACATAAATATATCCAGCTTCGTTTTGGTATTTCGTCTCTTCATATTTGATGATTGTTTGTGTTTTCATTTTTCACTCTTCATTGCGAAACTTATATTGGTTGATTTGTTGTGAATTAATCTTTTCAAATTGTGTGTTTTATTCAGTCATTGCGTGACAATTAAGTCAATTATTGACTAATTTGTATAATCGACTTTATTAATCATTTTATTTAGTTTGCTAAGATTGTTAGAGTCAAAGTGACTGAGCAGTTCTCACAACTAGTCACAACACTGTGTTTTTTTTTTTTGCCCACTCTCAATCTAAAATGTCAAGTTTATTCAACTGTGTATCGTGTACCGTGTACCGTGTACTACACATGATATAACTTTTACACCTGGAATTTTGTGTAAACATAGCTCGGTATCGGACGCCACTTACCAACTAGACGTGGGACGAGAGCTGGACATATCAACCTTCTCTTCCCCTCTCCTCCTTTCTCTCTGCCTGTATATCAACCCTCCAGTCAATAGTCAACAATCAACAATCAACAATCAATAATCAACAATCAACAGTTAACAGACGAACCGTCTGTAAACAAGGGAGAGAACCTTTCTCTTCTTTGGACCTTCAGACTTTGTTTTTATTATGGCATGTGTGCTGTTGTCTGATGTTACGTCTAATGTTACGTTTAGCAGTGATTGTAGCACTGGAGTACTAGACGCTGTTGGGGATGTTAAGCAGGCTGGTGAAAAAAATAAAAAAAGGCTGCGTCGCTCCTCTTCATTTAATGGTTGTTGCTTGGATATCTCTGAGCAAACAACCATTAATGGGCCACAGCAGGATTTCAATAACCAAATCTTGCAGGGATTTACCAACGTTCAGCTCTCAATATCAGAGAGCAGCTTGAAGATAGAAGCCTTGGTGCAACACCTACAAATCTTTCCTACATTCCAAGCTTCTCTAGACACGTTAGTAGCTAGGGTGGAGAAGATTAGCGAGGAGATTGGAATGGTAAAGCAACTGAATGAGCGTGTGACCGCAGTTGAACAAGTAATCAGTATAGTAGATAAGATTTCAACTGAAAACATCACCACCTTAAAGAAGCACGAAGAGGACCTTGGTCAGCTCAACAAATCGTTGAACGAACTCGAGGAGCGTACTCTATCGCTCGAGACCAAGGTTCTAATAAACAATCTACTTCTAACTGGTTTAGAAGAAGTCGGAAGAGACGAAGACTGCTACAGCACGGTTAATCAGTTCCTTCATGACCACTTGGGGATAGACCATGAACTCGCGATTGAAGGCTGCTATAGATTGGGACGCTATCACAGAGGACAGCAAAGACCTATTGTGGTGACCTTCCTCCATCTATATGATAAAAACTCAATTAGAAGAATCGCTTACAAACTGGCTGGAAAACCCTTTGGAATAAGAGATCATCTCCCGAAGAAAGTAAACGAAAGAAGAAAAATCCTTTTACCTAAACTAAAGGATCTAAAGGAAAAATATGGTCGAAACGTATTCCTTAAAAATGACATCCTGACCTCTCCGGAAGGGTCTTGGAGGGTTGACAGTCAAGGCGTAATTGTTGCCCTCAGAGCACCGGACGAACAACGACCCTGGCGAAGTCAAGATCAACACCAACAGCAATCGAGTCGCTCTCAACCCTCACAACAACAAAAAAAACAACAACAGCAAACTCGACAACAACAACCTGACCATGAACAAAACATACAACGAGAACAACAACAGCCTCAACAGAACCAGCGTCAACAATTATGGCAACCTCAGCAACTACATCAGCGAGAACTACTGTATCGGTCTCAACATATCCAGCAAGAACTGAATGATCAAAAAAAACAATCTTACCAACCCCATCAAAAACAAATGAATCTGCAACAACAGCGGTATCAACACGGACATGATCAACGGCAACAACAACGACAGCATCAACAACAAGAACAGCCTCAGCAACAGCCTCACCAACAGCAATACCAACAAGAACAACAAGAACAACAAGAACAACAACAGCAGGCTCCAGAACTATACCTACAACGACAACAAGTTTATCCCACGGGACCACCTCAACATTCGCAGCAACAACAACAATATCACCAAGAACAATATCAGCAACAACAGCAAATGCACCTGCAACCACAGCATCTTCAACATCAGCAGCATCAGTTGCCACAGCGGCAGCTACCCCAACACCAGCAACAACCTTATCACCAGCAGCTACAACTTCAGCAGCAGCACCACCAACACCAGCAACAACCTCAACACCAGCAGCCGCAGCATCCCTCTCATCATCATCAGCAGCAAATCCAACAACAACCTCAATACCAACAGCAGCAACTACATCAGCAGTACCATCAGCAACTGCAGCAGCAACCACAACCCCAGCTACCCCAGCTACAGCCTCAACATCAGAAGAAAGAACAACAATACCAGCAACAACAGATGCATCAGGAGGGTGGTACGACCTCGGCAGACTGCGTAACGCTCACGGTGCTGTAGGACAGTGGCATTAGCATAGGTGAACAAAACCAAAAACGCTTTTTAAGGTTAGCCTATGTAAATGTATGTGGCCTGGTGAGGAGAATGATGTATCCAGAGTTTGTTGATAAGATAAATTTGTTCGATGTTATAGGTCTTTCGGAAACAAAACTTAATAATGACAAGGTGGAAGATATCGATACTATAAGTATAGAACACTTTACCCTTTTCCACAAATTTAGACACCATAATAACAATAGTAGATCGGGGGGACTGAGTGTGGCCATAAAAAATGACCTAGTTGATAAAACTAAAATATTAAGATGTGACAATAATGAAATGATTTGGCTACAAATAGGAGCAGAAAACAATCCCTTATTAATTCTAATTATTTATACCCCACCCGAGAATTCCCCATATGCCCAATCTGATTTTTTCAATATTCTAGAAATGGAAATAATCGATAAAAGAAATATCACTAACAATATAATCATAATGGGTGATTTTAACGCTCATACCAAAGAAAGAGAAGATTACATTATAGACTCCATAACAAGTCCCCACGAACTCTATGTAGAAATAAGTACCCAGACAGAAGAAACGCTTAAAAGAAAAGACATTCCACTCAAACGTATAAACGTAGATACGACAATACCGAATAACTGGGGCCGCAAACTAATCGAAACATGTAAAAACACAAACATGTTAATAATGAATGGAAGGAAGGGGTTACTGTCACATAAACCTACGACTACATTTAGCACAGTAATCGATTACGTACTAGCAGACAATGACCTTTTTCACAAAATTAGGAATCTAATAATCCACGACTTTGATCACCTATTCTCAGATATCCATTGTTTAATATCATGTGAATATGAGATTGAGATTGGTGGAGCAAATAAACCTGGAAATGCGCGTAGACGACTAAATAATAGACCAGTGGTAGAGATCATTAAACCGTGGGTGCAAACTAAATCTAAGAACTATTTTGAAATGGTAGAAAAGCAAAACAAAAACAGCATAAATCTGAAACTAGACGAATTACTAGAAAGAAGTGACCTTTGTAACTCCCCTGCAAACAAAAAACAAGAAATAAATAACATAGTAGAGGAAATAAATAAAATATTAATAAATTCTGCAAATGAAATATTTGGCACAAATCGATACCCTAATGATAAAAATAACCTAAGAAAAAATAAACCCTGGTTTACACTTATATGTAGACAAAAACGAAGATTATACCTTAAAGCAAGAAGAATGAATAGTACCCTTAAAACCAAAGGCTCACTTGAAAGTTTAAAAACACACAGTAAAAACTACAAGCGTGAAATGAACACCGCTATAAATAAATATGAAAACAAAATGAGAAATAAAATAAAAAATCTGAAAGGAAAGAATCCAAAAGAGTACTGGCGTATCCTAAAGGACAAAAACAGAAAAGAAGATTATAATGACATTAGTATTGACGAATTGTTCCATTTTTTCAAATCCCAAAACGAAACGACAGACAACTGTTGCATGAACCCAATAAAAACCAATTTAACCGCACCTAACTTAGATACGACAAGACTTAATGGTGAAATAACATATAATGAAGTGTTATCAGCCATCAATAAAACAAGTAATAATAAAAGCTGCGGACACGATAAAATTTATAATGAATATATAAAATGCACAAAGGTTATAATGATACCCACATACGTAAAATTATTCAATGTTATCCTAAAAGATGGAATTTTCCCCGAAAGCTGGTCACTAGGGATGATATGTCCAATATATAAAAATAAAGGCAGCAAGGCAAAGCCCGAAAACTTTAGACCAATTACCTTATTATCATGCTTAGGTAAACTATTCTCATCCATTCTTAATGTACGAATGGAGATGTTCCTTGAAGAGCACAACTTATTAAACGAGAATCAAATGGGTTTTAGAGAAGGTTATTCCACAACGGAAGCATCATTTATACTATATGCGCTGAGCTTTTTAATAAAAAATAAAGGTGACAAACTGTTCTGTGCATTCATTGATCTAAAAAGAGCTTTCCCGTCTATTAAAAGAAAATTACTCTGGGCGAAAATGTTAGATATAGGCATAGATGGAATTTTCCTTAAATGTATACAGGGGTTATATAGAGATATTAAATCGACAGTAAAATTAAATACAAACCTGTCACCGTTATTTAACTGCGAAGCAGGACTAAGAGAGGGAGAACATCTGAGCCCTCTATTATTTTCTATGTTTATTAATGACTTAGATTCTTATTTAGAACTAAAAGGTGCAAGTAGCTTAACTATCAGCAACGATAACAACGCAGATCTACTAAAAATATTCACATTATTATATGCTGACGACACAACAATCCTAGCTAAAACCGCAAAAGAATTACAGAAAAACTTAAACATTTACAGTAACTATTGCAAGGAGAACCACTTAAACATAAATGAAGATAAGACAAAAATAATGATATTCGGTAGAAAGGGGAGGGTAGGAAATCAGAAATTTGTACTAAATAATAATATAATAGAAATAGTTTCTAAATTTAAATACCTGGGAATAATCTTCTCAGCTAACGGTTCTTTCTCAGAACACAGGAAATATTGTAAGATGAAAGGTACTAATGCTATGTTCAATCTTCTCAGAAAATGCCATACACTAAGCTTGCCCATAGATAGTCAAATTGATCTATTTGATCAAACAGTACTACCTATACTAACCTACGGTTGCGAACTATGGGGTATGGAAAATTGTGACATTTTAGAAAATGTTAGACTAAGATATTTTAAGATGATTTTAAAATTGAACACAAAAACACCAAATTATGTAGTCCTAGGCGAAACAGGCAAACTCTATATAAGATCATTTATTAAAAAAAGAATGTTACACTTCTGGATCAAAATAGCGACCGGCAAAGAAAGCAGGATTTCTAAAATAATTTATAACATTTTACTAAAAGAGCACCTGGTTGAAAAATGCAAATGGTCCGCCAATATAAAGTTACAATTGGAACAACTAGGATTAGGATATATTTGGTTAGAACAAGATATAATAGACACTAAACTTTCAAAATCAATAATTAACTTACGTATAAATGATCAAAGTAAACAAGAACTTTATGAGAGTATGCAAATAAGCAATAAAGGTAAATTATATAGCGCTCTAAAATATAAATCTGACTGGGAAAATAGTCCACCCTTTTTAAATAAATTACATCTGAAAGAAGCTATCTATATACTAAAAATACGAACAAGTAACAATAATTTCCCTGTTGAACTGGGTCGCCACTCCAGAATAGATTATAATTTAAGATTATGTCCCTTTTGCTTAAAAGATATAGGAGATGGATATCACTATTTACTCCAATGTGTGCACTTCAATGCCCAACGAAAAATGTATCTAAAAAAATATTACTATAACAGACCTAATGTAGAAAAAATGTCGGAACTGCTTAATTCTAGCTCTCTAAAAGAACTTAAAAAACTAAGCATATTTTCAAAAATATTAGTATCTGCTTTTAAAAAATGAGAAAAAGGTTAGAAATGTTTAAGTATTTTAACTTGTTGGTTTGTCAATATGATATTGAGAGATAGTCGTAGAAGAAATGTAATATACTAAGCCGCAAGAAAAATTGTGAATGATTTCTTAAATGTTTGTTCTCACTATGTTAATGCCGTGCAGGTCTAATGAAAGTGATTTACCTGTATGTCTATGTTAGTAAATTAAGTTGTAGTTTTTTTGTTTTTTTTCTTTGTTAGTTTTTTCCCCCCAAAAATTGTGTTATAAACTAAATTTATCCCCCCTGAATTTTCTTTTAGGATACCTTTAATTAATAAATTTTTTATTACTTTCATTTTATTACTAATATTGGTTTTACTATTATTGTTCAATTTATTATTCACAAATGCTATAATTTTCTTATGTTTTTGACTATGCCTTTATTGTACCTATGTACTATGTGGCAAATAAAATATTGTTCATTGTTCATTGTTCATTGTTTCAGGAAATTGGAATGGTGCCACTCTTTCGTCCTCACGAAATACATTTTAATACAGTCTTCCATTTCTCTTAACATGTTATTTCTTTTTTACATTGGACTCTTTTCTTTTTTTTTTACTTTCCTAAGACATTATACTTTGTCTTACATGTTCATTTCCCTTACATTTTATTATCTTCTCACATTTCACCTTTTCCCAGTACATTTTACGTTTCTTAAATTCTAGATTGCATTACAGTTTTACTTTCTTCTGACATTTTACTATTTTTCTTACATTTTACTGTTTGTTACTGTTTTCGCTTTACTTTTTTTTTTTTTAACATTTTACTGTTTCTTACTGTTTCTATTTTACTATTTTTCTTACATTTTACTGTTTCTTAATGTTTCCATTTTACTTTTTTCGTACATTTTACTGTTTCTTACTGTTTCCATTTCACTTTTTTTTCTTACATTTTACTGTTTCTTACTATTTCCAATTTACTTTTTTCTTACATTTTACTGTTTCTTACTATTTTCAATTTACATTTTACTGTTTCTTACTGTTTCCTTTTATTTTCTCTTACATTTTTACTTCGGCCCTCTTTTCATTTCAGCTTAAACACTAAAAGCAAAAGCCCATTTTTTTTTTTTTACAAATTATAGTTCATTCGTTGTAGCTTTAAAAAAGAGTATTTATTCACGTCTTTTTGTGTTGTTTTATCGTTGTTTTTATCGCCCAAACTATAAATCGATATTTTCCACTTTGAATTACTCCCCTCCCCTCTGTCACCCTTTCCCCTTGTTAATTTTCTTCCTTTCTAACTGATAACAAAAAGCTTTAAAAATTAGAACAAAAGTGGCTCGTGTACTTTAAGGCGTAAGGAATTTCAATGCGGACCAGTAAGTTAAGTAAAAGTACCCTTCGGACCAAATTGATCCATAGGGCCAGTGAAGCAGCGTTCACCAGTTTCTCTGTCCACGGCATACTAAGGTGATTGTCGGGCCAGCACAATGCACAGCCGCATTTACCCCAAATACTTTACTGCCACAACAGCAAATTCATATTGTCGGGACAACAGCGACTCATGTTACTGGGATAACAGCTACTCATGTTATTGGGACAACAGTAATTTATATTACTGGAGCCACAGCAATTCATTTTGCTGTGACTTAGTCTATAGCTTTAGACACTAGGCAGAGGTCTATAAGTATAAGGTATTGAAAAGCCTCAAAGTAATTTATGTGCCTGACAAAACAAAATGTAAGTCTATAAAACTTTTAGGCCTACCAATAACACTTTCAACGTAAAGATGTAGATGCTGTTGTCATTGAAGTTAGGGGTCGTTCTCATATGAAGTGATTTACTTTACCACCTCCACAAAAGGCTAGTCTCACGTCTAATTATGAGTGCTCAAGTCTTTGCCCTCGCCCACTCCCTCACTAATTCGAACGCTATTTTTTACATAATACTATTATGAGATGTTAATCTCTTGTTATAAGTTCTATAATATATATCTCTACCCAAACCTTGTGAAAGAAGTAGTGCTCATCCATAAAGATCAACCCCATAGAACAGAAAAACAACACCATTGACGTCGTATGTGTAAAAACCCTTTTATTGTCAGAATTTCTTTTTTTTTTTATCTAGTGCGCAATGTTATTTTTAAATAGTTATCTCTAACCACGCAACTTAAGGTTGCTTTCTTTTAAGAAAAAACTTTTTTAAAATTCACATTAAAGTAACAACATCTAGATCTAATTTTAAATCAGATCTCTATGACCATGTGACTTAACTTAGGTAGATTTCTAAACAAATAAAAAAAAAATTAAGTAAAGAAATAACACATTTTGTTTTCGATGTAGGCCTATATTTTCAAAAGCAATTATGTGGGCCACACGTGGCCCGCTGTGGTACGCAATGGGCATACCCCGACCCCCTTGATATCAAGAGTATTAACTAAAGCTATCTCGTATTCCATCACTGCTTTTTAAATGGAGGGACAATTGAGATACTGAAACAAAAACAAAGCTAGCCAACTATACAAGCCTAGAAAATGTGTACACAACCTTCTGTCTTACCGAATGTTAAAGAAACAAAATGTTTACCTGTCAGGCAAACTGCTTATTTAGAACAAGACAGGTGCGTGTAGCTAAAACCTCACCTGCATTTACCTGGCTACGGCAGATGCATAGCGAGGAAAGCCCAAGTGACCCTTTTAAACCATTTACTGGTCTATTGGGGCTAATGGACAATGTTAACCCTTCCCGTACCGACCTACTTCTATCTATGCTGTCTTCAGTTCCGCTATATACGCGCCCGGGACTGTAAGGGTTAACTCTGCGTAAACGTCCATGTCAAGCAGATGGTGGTGAGGGATGCACGAGGCAGCACAATACCTTTCCGTTTTACTTTGGCTAACAAATTTCGGTTATAGGATTACATAGATTACATAGATACATAGGATTACATAGATTACATAGATACATAGGATTATTATTGATGCGTTTATAATGTTTCTGGGTCATAGACTCGTCTAACATTTTATTGATTGTATAATTTCATTTCATTTGTTCTATTCCCGCAGACTGAAAGATAAAAATGGTCTTATATGGTAGGCCCTATGGTATTTTAATCGCAAAAGATTCAATTTTAATACAAAGAACTGAATGAATAATATGCGTCGATAACGTTTGAATAAGTAATAAACTAGATCTAATCATAAGCTTTTAAACACTAATTATTTTAAATAAAAGCTTGCACGACGCTGTCATTATATTGCTCTAACTTTTATATTTATTATTAAAGACCAAACAACAAAAATCTAAATTTTACAGACATAAAAAATATGGGAATTTATTATTTATGATCCAGTGAGGAGTTTATCTCCCCTGATAATTTGAAAAAACACATACACACGCACCGTTCCCCCCCCCCCCCTCCTTCAGGCAATAGTTTCGGTATGTCTGGCATCGAAAACACGATGTAAGACCAGACATTGGGCGTTACGCTGAGGCCGAATGATACAGATACTCTTAGAAAATCTAGCCCGATTTGCCTGGGGCTGACGAGAAGAGCGTACGCGAGAATGGACAAAACCACGACAGCACGGAGTAGCTTCCCTTCGCTCAAGATTAATCACTACTTAGGTCTCAAATTGTGGCCTCGTTGCTCGATACGCAAGGCTAATAGTCCCTGTCGTAAAGGTCTTTTCTATCTTCTTTTCTAGCTGGCTAATGTAATGTACGATGGTACACACACACACATTTAAATATAGACAAGTTAAATTGCCCGGCGTTGCCCGGGGGGGGGGGGGGGGAATAAAACAGGCATGTATAAGTTACAATGAACAGAAAGCTGTAAATATAAAAATTAAAAATATTTTTTTTTTTACTGAAAATATTTAGGAAAGTATTTTAAAATACCGGTGAATATTGTAATCGGGGAAAAAAAATAGGCAGGTCGTTTTATTTTACAAAAATCTAAATTGCCCGGTGATGCTCGTAGATTTACAATCCTTTTTTTGTTCAAAAAGTAATAGTAATTGTATTTAGGTATAGAAAAAGGTATAGACTAACTGGAGAATCGAACCCGGGTCGCCCGCATGGCAGTCCGATACTTTAACCACTTCTTTATCTTCTTCTTCTATTAGCCAGTCTGCACAGCTGTTTGCTCTCTTGCAGTCAATGCCAGACAAACATATTTACATGTCTTTTTCAGTTGTTCAATACTGCTATATAGTGCGTTGGTAATGGTAGGTTGAGGGGAGCAGAGTGTATCTGAGGTAGGTCAGCTCAGGACATTCAAACAGGAAGTGGTCTACAGTTTCTTGTGGGCAGGGGCAAAGTCTGCAGTTAGGTGGGTGAGTTGGGTTTATTCTATTTAGGTGTGAGTTGAGTGCTATATGTCCTGTTCTCAATTGGAATATGGTGTATTGTGGGGGAGGAACTTTACTTTAACCACTTAGCTAGCGAAGAAACATGTCCGAAGTGAAATCGCAAAAGTATAATATGAGACAATAGGTCACGTGACTTAAATTCCCAAGAGTACGGTATCCAAGTATTTGGACGTACTAATTGTCGAATCCGGGTACGATCCAATTAGTAGGCGATAACTCTGGAGTTTCGCCATCATAATTATGCAAAGCTTATTTTCCTAAACATCTCCCCTACCCCTCCCACATATGTTCCGTTACGCACTTAGGCTACATATATAACTAAGCTTATAGCAGTAACTAGGACTGTGACAGAACTCATTATCTCCGGATTATGTTATAAAAAGTTTTATATTCATTATATATATATATATATATATATATATATATATATATATAACTGTATGAGTTGTCTTATTTGTAACAATTTTTATGCGCATTATTCGCATAGACGCAAAATAGGATTTTATAGGATGATGGGTCGAGGTGGCTGACCGTGGTGAATGTGGTTATATTTAATGTTTGTGAATGACGGTACATAAAATAAGAAAATGTAGAATAAGAACAACTTCTTAAAAAATATGTATTGAGATCCTAGCTGCAATGATTCACTTTTGTCATTTTTTCTAGGATCGATGCCTAACGTCTGCCCGGCCCCATTTCAGCCCTTTATAGCTTCCCTCTGTGGTTGGTCTAATTCCTATAGGGTGTATTTCTATTACTGAAGCTATAAGTCTATGACAGTTTCTTCTCAACAGATTTTTATCTTTGAAATTATAATTATTGCGCACAATGAAGACGTACCGCTGCGCCAAGAAACCCAAATGAAAGACAGGAGAAAGATCGTATATACAAGATCAGGGGTTGGCAACCTACGAAACGCATATTATATGGCCCGAAAAATCGATTTTTCAATGGCACGCGGAAGACCCCCAACCCCCAATTTAAGTCACTTTTACAAGAAAAGAACCAGAGAAAGTTTGTAAGCTGCTGGCTCGCTGAATGAATTAAAAATACTCATTTGGCGAACTCTTATCAAAAGGTTGCCGACCCCAGTCCACGTCAAGGTGTGCAGTGGCTAGTGGAGCTACAACGGTGGTATTTCCTAGTTTCGTCCTAGTAGTAGGTAGGCCTATTGTCTTTTTTTTGTCTGTGGGTTGCGTTAAAGATATGTTTCATTTCGTGTTTACTCTTCCTTGATTGTAAGTCCGCAATCAAAATGCCAAAAGCCGTTAATTAAACCACTGAACTTCCGCCAAGGTCACGTGACACGGTCAGTCTAATTACCCCAGAGTCACATTAAAGGTTAATTACATGCGCGCATTTGCGTGGGGTGTGTCTGTGCGAGTGTATGTCTGTAGAACTGCGCCAGTCTATCTCTCTTTCTTTTTTAATTACAATGTTTGTCTTTGCCCAGGCTGTGGTGGAGGAGGGGGAATGGAGGCAATAGATTGAACGATGTTTGCATAGCAGACGACAAGCTTGAATGCGGGATGCCGTGAAGTACGCCTGCTTCTGTTACATTCAGCCGTTAAAACGAACGTCTCCTTGAGCAGACGATTCCACGTCTAGGAATCGATTTCAATTTTTTTTTTGTTATGTGTCCTCTATTTTGTCTTTAAAACAACACCATTTGTTTTAAGACAGTTTAGTGGCGATACGATCAAAACAATGGTATCGAATACTTGGCACAACCTTTAATTTCATTATGCGGGAGCGAGTTTCTATGTTAAAAGCTGAAATTTTTTTTATTTCATTACTATCACTACCAAATATTTCACATCTGGCAAGACAAGAATAACAGTGACAATTACATTATTCTAAACTATAGACTACTTCTTGTCACAATCTTGTGGAGACTTTTTTCGTTCCTTTTTTTTATTTTTAAAAGTGTATCTTCTATAAATGAAAAAATTTTTTTTTACGTAGGCCTAGGCCTAATGGTCGGTTGAATAATAAAAATATATGGTTTACTAATTTGGCTACTTCTATTATAGTCAATTTAATTTCCTTTTTTGTTTCGATTAAAATTTTTTTTTTTTGCCAAAGCCTTCGTCTTTTTAACGCTTAATGTGTTCGTCATCAAAGTCCCGCAACTTTAATTTGTTCATCAAAGTCCCGATACTTTGTCGCGTGTTTGCTAAGCCCACGAAGAGTTAGGTTTCTTTGAATGACCTACATTCCTTATCAGAATTTTTTCCTTGCCAGTTTTGAAAGTTTGTTTTGAGGTATCGATTGGGGGTGGGCGAAATAGAACCGAGCAGATCGATACTCAAGCTGCATCACAGTGATGGAAGATGTGTATCGTATTAGCCCGCGCAGACTTTCCCCAAGTTCCAATACAAAACAAAAACTATGGGCCGAGCCTTTTACCTTTTGTGCTATTTGAAGTAGAATGCAAGACTTAGAGGGAATGTGAGTGGGAGGGAGGGGGGCGTGATGTAAGACGTATTGGGCCGATTTTCTCTTCCTGTGCAGACCTCGAGGGTGAAAATGGAGGGAACAAATTTGACAGGGGAGGTTAGCACGGCTGTGTCCAGGCAGACGTTTAGATTGAAATTCCAGTATCGACAAAAAACAACAAAATCAAACAAGGAACAAGACAAGTCATATTCGATTTTTTTTTTTACAAGAGTATCACCAGATTTTGTAAGAACCAAAAGAGGTTGTTTTTTTTTTTTGTTTGTTTTTGTCTTTTTTTAATCCGGGTTCTAAAAAACGTGTGAGTTGTCAGGCTGGTTGGCTAATCGGCCGGATTGGAAAAAGGGATTGGGGGGGGGGGGCGACTTCTGCTTTATCCTTCTTATTTCAATTTCAAATTAGTAACACGTGTCACGTTGACATCTTTTAGTCATTCAAATTGGCAAATATAAATCACACATAGACAATCAAATTTGATGAATGCTTTACACATAGCCAGTCAAATTTGATTGATGTTATTACACATGGCCAATCAAATTTGATTAATGTATTACACATAGCCAATCAAATTTGATTAATGTATCACGCTTGGCCAATCAAGTAGAACAAGGTATATCACACACTATTGACAACCGCTCAAGATAGGCAAAAGTGGAGAAAGTTTATTGCTGAGGTGTTCATTCGCTCCCCCCAACGACCACAACAGTCATGGGATTGATGATGACACATAGATAATCAAATTGATTAAAGCATCACACAAGGCCAACCAAACGGACTCATTTATTACGCATAGGCAATTTTAATGAACATACGACTTAAGTTAAAAAGTCAACAAAATTATGTGGATCTAAATAAATCTACAGGACAGAAACCTGTTATTCCAGAAGATCTAACCAGTGAAGTCTAATTAACCCAGGGGACTTTTACACTACTTCTCTGCATCCAGTTCAAGAAATATCAGAGGATCTATCACTTAAAATGAACATATTTTTGATGTTATATTTCATTTTTTGTTGTTAACTGTTTTGTACGCCTTCGTCACGGTGGTCGAGCGGTAGCGCCTTCGGCTGGCGTACAGAAGGTACTGGCTTCGATTCCTGGTGAAGGCTAGGATTTGTTTCCTGGTCTGGAGTGTGTCACTGAGTCCACCCAGCTCTGATGGGTACCTGACTTTAGCTGGGGCAAAGTAAAGGCGGCTGGCCATTGTGCTGGTCACACAAACCCCCTAGTATGCCGTGGCCACAGAAACTGGTGAACGATGCTTTACCGGCTCTATGGATCAATTTACTTTACACCCTCTTACCCTCTTACTTTATAGACAATTGGGAGAGAAAAAAAGAGAGAGAAAATGGGGGGGGGGTTTAAGGAGAATGTTAAGAAATCTATTGAAATCCCATACATACTCATAAGTAAAGTAGATAGTACATGTCTTGCAGAATGCTTTCTATTTGAAAACAAGCTTTATGTGATATCATACAAAGCAGCTTATTATACGTGTTGTAATAAATGGGACAAAGAGGGCCCATTGTCAATTAGAGTGTACTGAGGTTTAAAGTACAACATAACCGATCTTTATTTTTTTTCAGAACGCAACTACCGCATTCATATTCTATACAAAGACCTTAAGCTTGACGTTGATTGACGAACAAAGGCACGAATAAAAACCATCCTTTTGTAAACGAGTATTGACATAGACAGAAATGGCGTTTAGTCCATTGTATCGGGCTTACCTCAGCTGGCTGCTTTAAAAGATGTGTACCTTCAATGAAGATCTTAAGGGAAACCTGAAAATATAAATTGAAAGTAGAAAAAAATGTGCCTGTCAATACATGTGTTGTTAGGGGTAATTATAGATGTAGCTAGTTGGACAGACAGACAAACAGACAGACAGACAGACATATAGATAGATAGATAGATAGTTAGATAGATAGATAGATTTGTAGGTATGAATGAAGGTCGGTAGGTAAGTATGTATTCAAGTAGATAGGCAGAGAAATTATAGAAATATACATTATATACGTATTATATAAGCATGGGGGCGCGATGGTAGCGCGGAAGGCATTCATCTGGCGTTTGGATCATGGTGAAGCTAGGATTCGTTCTCTGGTCTGGAGGGTACTCAGCTCTGATAGGGCACCTGACGTTAGTTGGTGTAAAGTATAGGCGGGCTGGCCACACAATCCCCTAGATCAATGCCATGGATCAATTAGATCTGACTGGATACTTAACTTTTTCTTTAAGTTTTTATGCATGCAATGTTACTTTCATCTTCTAAATTAAGCCTATACTTCCGTTTCCCACAGCCCCGGACAAATTGTCACCTAATTTTTTTCACTGGATTTGGTCCTTACCCAACAGGTTATTTTATAGATTAGCCCATTAGTTCATCGATTTAACCCTTTACAGCCCAACATCATTAGTCCATTAGGGTAGGTAATATGAAACGCTTTTTTACTTTACAGTTACTGTGGAAACATCATACCGTGGGATCTTATTGCTAGGCTACACGGCTACACCAATATCTGGCTATTTTAATCTAACATTTCACATTCCAAAAAAATAAGCAAGCTTGTCTGGTTTACATGTAAACGCGTTCCAGTGTAAGAAAGGGCTGTTTGTAAATAAATTCCGATGTAAGCAAGGTTGACCTGGTTTACATTATGAATACACTCCAATGTAAGCAAAGTTGTCCTGGTTTATATATGGATACCAGAAAAAAAGAAAAGAAACTGCCTTCTTCGTTTCGGGGTTTGAGCTAACACCTTGTGCTGTAGCAAAGCGCTAAACTTATAATTTAATGGTAGTGCTTGTGATTATTGTGAATATAACAACGAGTTATCTAGTTTCTCCCGTATATTTATACGTATCTACATAGACATGGACAGAATGACAGAGATGAGGACAGACACTTACCTCCACCATAAAGATGGACAGAATGGCCAAGCTGAGAGCGTGAAGTGCGTGCTCGGCCTTCTCCTTGTTGGTATGATGGTGATGTGAGTCATAGGTGGAGTTACCGGTACTGTCAATGACAAAAAAAAAAGAACAGAAACAAACCTGATAATCGCTATAGTAATGTATAGGCCCAAAAGTATAATATAATATAGTGTAAAGTAAATGTATTTATTATACTCTGGGCCGCGTAGAGGTTATGGTCGATAACATACTGGAGCAAGGCGGACATTGGACTCCTTTAAAGTTGAAAGTTGAAGCCGAAAAATATTTTTATAGTTACTGTTATATTTATTTGACTACTGCAAAAAGGTTTCTCGCGTTCATCGTTGGAGAAACTCGAGACCATCTACGAGGGCTGAGTGCTCACTAAATCCTAGATACAGCACTCACAGCGTTGTAAATAGTAAATAAACAACGTATCCTATATTATTGTTCTATTGAAAGCAAGAACATTTTCAGACAGGCTGTGCATCGAAACTGCATATTGTACATTTCCACATTAAAATGAAATCGAATACATCCAACGAAATGTCTGGCTAAAGATGACAGGTAATATAGTTTCGTACTTGATGAAATATACGACATACTTATTTAATCACATCGAAGTTTTTAGGTTTATTAATTATATTTAAACAAGAAAACTTACATATAGATAATTAACGTAGCCTTTTATATATATGACTAGTGGTTATGCCCGTCAAAATGACGGATAAACGAACGACTACAATATTACAATATTAGTTAAGTTAATATTAATGTTAAGAGAGAAAGAAAAGAGACTATTAAAATGAACGTTTCTTTTCGGTATTTAGTTTTTGTTCTTTTTAATTGTTTCTGACCCTGGCATATGCATAATAATTGTTACTGTCAAGCGTCTGGTATTATAACGTAGCAAACAGTTGTGTTGACTTGACTTGTTATTAAAAATAGCCTATTAAATTAACAATAATATACTATCTAAAAGAAAAAAAAACACAATACCAAACAATAAAAGGTAAATAATAAAAAAAGCGTAGAAAATAATATTTCAATACAATACAAACTAAAGTGATAACGATTTTTTCGGTATTTAATTTTTGTTCTTGCTTATTGTATTAATAAAACAGTGTTGAGAATGTTTCTTTCGGTATTTAGTTTTTGTTATTTTTTTTTTGTTTCTGGTCGACCTGAACCTGACATATGCATAAGAATTGTGGCCTCAAGGACTGGCGTAGTGTGTAAACCGCCGATACATTCCCATTAAGAATACACTGGCGGGCGAACGCATGGGGCACAGGGGGAGGAAGCAATGGACGCTGCAATCCCGTCTCGAGAACCACCCGGTGCCTGGATGCATGTACCTATAGTATAGGATTTGTGCTACCGGGTGACAGTGCAGATATACGGGCGAGCCACTACGATAATGATCCTTAGGGGAACCGCAGTGAACGATCGCTGGGCTGCGGAAACCTTCCCCGTTACACGGCACAACAGTAGAATTGGGAAAACCCGGAAAGACCCTCGCGTTCAACATAGTGAATGTCGCGTTCAATATAGTAAATGAACGGAAATGGCCATTTGCTATGTACCGTTATATTTATTTGCATAGATGGATATGACATTTTGGATTTTTTAAATCAACACATTTATGATTATAAGTGATAAAATAAAATTATCTTTCGGAGGACGTTTCCAATTTATACATTTAATTTTTGGCCCGAATAGTCAAACGGCTTAGGAGCCTATAGCGAACAAACATATATATAAATATATATATATATATATATAAACAAACATATAAACAAACTCACGGTAATTATATATGTTGATGATGATGATGATGATATTGCGTGAAGGTGATTTGTATTGTTTAGGTTTTTCGGTTTGTGTTTCAACGAAACAGCAGATAATTTTTTTTTTAATCTGTTCAAAACTGAGGTTGCCGTTCCGTATGATCCAATAATATTCGACGGGATAGACCGCTGTGTCCAAGCAGACGTTTAGATTAAAATTCCAGTATCGATCACAAAAAATCCACAGAAAGAAGAATTCCCACTTTAAAAAAAAATTACCATACGTCATCTTCGATTATTTTTACAAGAATATCGCCAGATTCTAAAAAAAAGTGTTTGTGGTTTTATTTTTCCGCCCACGGTACGCTTCTGTCAAAAATTGAAGTAACGCCCATGTTTAGATCGATGCAACTGACGTGTAATGAATTCCCCCCTCCCGCCCCACCTACCACTTATGTTGTCGAGTTTTCGCCTTGTAGTCTTTCTGTTTGGTCTGGCAGTTCTGAGTACACACTTACACACACACACACGCACAATCTATGGTGGTCATCTCATTATTCTTATGGTCAGTTATTGATTTTCGTTGTGTCCTCACTCTGTTGTCATCGTTTGGACATTTTGGAGAGTTTTTGGGCGGTCCGAAGGGGGTTGGGCGGAAAGGGAGCCGTTTTGTCATCGTGATATTTCATTCTGTCACCTGAGGGGCCATCTTTGGCCACCCTCCACTCGCGGTGCCCAGAACTCATTACCGCGACGGTCCAGTCTGTCCAGTTCTAGTTCCCCACACACGATTTTCTGGAATGAATTAGCAGAACTTTTTCTTACATGGTCATTTTTTTGTTACAACCTCCAGGACGCTTAAACCGATCTGAAGAATGCATTGAGAAAGGTAAACAGGTAATTAGCAACTCATTTGGAACTTATAAGCCCCAAATACCAAACATGTATCTCCGTTTCTCTTCTTCTCCAAACGGACGGGCGTTATCTTATATATAACAGACGCTCCTTATATAAAGAAGATTATTGCGTCCTACGCTTATCCGTGGACTGGGTCTAGTCTTGCATTTTGATTAGTGTTTTAAATGATGTTAAGTTTCTGTTTTTTCTGTTGTAGTTTTTTCAGGTAACCCATTCCATGTCCGGATGCCACCCGGGAAGAAGGAGTACTTTTATGCATTAATTCTCAGATGAGTGATAAGAAAAGTGTTTTAGTCCTTATGTTTTTTTTGAACATTGTAGAAGGAGACTGAAAGAACTGTTATAGTTCTGTTGTTCAAATTATAACTTCTAAGAAAATAGCAAAAATGTGACTACTGTAATACATATAGCGACTGGCGTATTGTTCACGATTCAAATGTTATAAACAACTGTTTAAATATTATTTATTTCAAAGGTTGCCTTGAATAATTAGGGTCAGCTACTTTACAGTTTTTATATTCTTTCTGTAAAAAGTTTCCTTTAATAAATTAGGGTCAGCTACTTAACAGCATCATCCTGGAACCTTTAAACACTTAGGGTCAGCTCCATCTGCCGAAATCCTAATGCCAACATTGTCCAGTGTCGGTCATCCACCAATGTCTTCAGCTGTGATTGTATATTATTGATTTCCCCTGTGGCCCAAAGTTCGACCATGTCAACAGTACGTGGGCCAATGGCCAGCCCGCAGGCCGTTTCTTCCGGTGTTTAATCATTACTTTTAACCCAGAAGAAAAAACAATCTAACTCTTGTCCTTTCTTCTTTTATTTTAACAGCCAACGGTGCGAAAATTGTAATGGCTTTTCAGATCTCCCTTTTTTTTAAAAGTTTCTACTCTCTGTGTACTTCTGTCTATGTCCTTTCTCTTTTTAAGTCCTACTTCTCTTTCTCTCTCTCTCTGTCTCTCTCTCTCTCTCTGTATCCTCTCTCCCGCTTTCTCCATGTAGTCCTTTTCTATGTCCTCTCTCTATATAGGCCTATGTCCCACATATCTATGCCGTCCTCCTTTCTACTCCTTCTCTCGGACCACTCTACGTTCTACCTCTTTTTGTCCTTCTATTATATGTCCTTTCAACGACCTTCACGCACTATGTACTAATCACGATATGCCCACGGTATCTAAATCCTCATTACCCCCCCCTCTCTCTCTCTCTCTCTCTCTCTCTCTCTCTCTCTCTCTCTCTCTCAATATCTTTGCTTTTTAAATTCTATAGATTCAAAATGTGCAAATCTTTTCTTCTGGTTGGCTGGCTAGCTGGCGACCGACCAACCTAACCTTTGAAAGGCTAATTGAACCACTTTACGTCATCCCAAGTATCTGAAACTTGGTACATAGACATTAAGCCATTGGGCAACACATTCTTTCAAATTTCCAGCCATATCTCCCACCGAAACACACACGCCAAAAATATTATTTACCCGTTTATTTTTTTCTTTACACTTTATGATGCGCATTGGTAGATCCCAATTAAACACACCTGAACGCTATATATATTGAAATCATAAAAAATGTAATATATATTTTTTTCGTTTTTGTTAACTTCTGTCGTTGTTTTTGTATGTCACAAAGTTCACAAAGAGATAAATTTTCATAAGGCTAATGCCTAACTAAAATACATAGTTTTTAAATGATCAATACTAAAATTCGTTGTTTTTATGCGCTGTTTGATTATATTTAGCCCCTCTCTCTCAATCTTCACTTGCTTAGCAAAAGTCTACAGCCCTTGTATTAAAAAACAACATCACAACTAAAATTTCGAAACACACAGACACATTTTTTCTAATGGATTTTCTAAAAACTCAAATTGATAACTTTCATCATGCTTTAAAAACATATCCTTTTGTTTTTTGTATGTATTTTTGTTCCTTTATATTTAACCCAAAAAAAAACCAACTAAAATTTGTCCTAGTAAAGAATCGTATTTGTGTATGTGTAGCCGTTATGGAGAGTCCGAGAATATAAAAAAAAACAAACAACAGGAATAGAGGTCGGAGGCGTATCTAGGATATTTTGCGCTCGGGGACGAACTATTATATTGGCGTCCTCACCCCCTTCCTGTCGAATGACATTTTTTTAATTATAAAGTAAAACGTATAATGTTTTAAACATCCTTTTGGCGCCCCTTTACATTGCCGCCTGGTGACATAATTACCCCCCGCCCACATTTAGCTACGCCTCTGATTGAGGTCAAACTTCGGCTTTCTTATAAGACTGAAAAAAAATGTGTTGCCATTTTCTGCTCTCGTCGGGCGCCATCTGTGGCTACAAGCAGCTGCCATTTTGGTCCCTAGCAACATTGTTACCATGTTTAGGTAAATGATAGCAACCATCTGTTGTTCTTGGATACCAGACTCCCCCACACACTTGCCACCGTATACGTCTTGGTACTACGACATCACCTAAAAATAGCCTTTTTTTCTGCCTCCGTAGATCAGCTCGTTTCCTGAATCCGGCTTTCCCTTTCTGTTTTAATTACTACGTTGTTAGGGAATCCGGGAACTCGACACCGGACTCGTGAGTTTGTTTGAAACGCGAGAGAGCACAAAAGCTAATCAGTTTATTACCTCTCCTAAAATTCGTCCGCTGCACTGTGGTCTTGCGTTTATATGTCTTCAGTGCCGTCCCTATAGTTTCTGGCGCCCTGAGCAAACTGAACATCGATGCTCATTATGTAAATCTATATGTCCTTTTGTGGTTTTGGGAGGGAGAGGGATAGGGGCACGTGCCTATCTCAGTGCATACAGCAGGGATATTTTCAAACTGCTCTTGTAGCCTCGATATGAAGATGTAATTAACCAATTACCAATCATTCATCTGCTTCGTAAATGCTTCGTAAATGCCCTTTATAATTTAAAATAGTAATGGCTGCTGTAGACCTATACGTCTTTAACAAAGGCAGACAAAGAAATAAACCCCTCCCCACTTCTATGTATGTTTATTTTAGCTCGTCGTCCTCGTACAGACATTTTCTTCCAAACACAAACACGTGATACACCCGTGAATTTTACTTGCACAAAAAGGAAATGACCGCAGAGGGTATAAAAGCGCTTGAGGAAACCTAAAGGTCTCCACCGACCCACCATTTCCTTTAACAATGCGGAAGTCCGTACAGGTGATGCGGATATTACACCACAATGGCTATATTTTTTGTAATGTTATTCGTATACATGTAAATATATCCGAACGCAATTTATCGTTTTGTAATTAAAAAAAAACAAGTAAAAAGTCTTACGCAATGTAATCTTTCGGCAGATTCTCTATATTTTGATACCTTTAAGATTTAAATAAACAAATGTATGTGTGTGTTTGTTGCTTCGGTTCGTCGTGGATTTTGAATTGTGGTTAAAAATAAACCAGGAAATCAAATTGGTGGATAAAAATGAATCAAGAATTCTAACTGGTGGTTAAAAAAAACATCAGTAAATCTAATTGGTGGTTAAAAAATGAACCAAGAAATCTAATTTGAGGTTTACAAAAAAAGGAAATCTAATTGGTGGTTTAAAATATATCAGGAAACCAAATTGGTGGGAAAAAATAAATTAAGAAATCTAATTGGTGGTTAAAAATAAATCAAGAACTCTAATTGGTGGTTAAAAATAACATCAGTAAATCTAATTGGTGGTTTAAAAAAAATCAAGAAGTCTGATTGGTGGTTAAAAATAACAGGAAATCTTTGATCTATGATTGGATAGTGGAAAGACATGAGACAAAGTTGATGGGCTCAATTTCAGAGACATATATATAGAAAAACAATGGGAAAAAACAAAAACGAACTTACAAAGAATGTAACTAATAGCTAACCTGTTATATCCGTCTAAAGTGTTGTTCCAGTGTATGTGTGGGCCGTCGTGCGTTCCGTCATGCGCGACGCCGTGAGTATCAGAGTGCGTGCTGTTGAGGAAATCCACGTAAGATAGCGATACGTTCTGGTGAGAGTCGGGGGAACTTTCTGGAACTAAAACCCACAATGCATCCATTAGAGATGAGCACATAGTGAAAGTAGGTTAATTACCTTTTTTTTTTTGTTCTACAAATCTCCCATGTTCACACACACACATATGAGGGTATACTGTGGCCAGCATACGAAGCCAGGTGACTTTCACTTTTCATGAAATAGGTTTATGTCACATGTCCCCAGTGATTACCAGCATCAGTGGCAACAAAATAGGAGGAAATGTATGTGGCCATGTCACAATGTCTTACATTTTCTATTCAATCTAATAGTAGGGTTCGGCAACCTTTTTCAGAATAGCCTACTGTAGGAGGTAGGATTTCTAATTCATTCAGCGTGCCAAGTGCCTATAATTTAACCCGCTCTGGCACAAATTTTTTGTAGAAAATACTTTAATTGCCTTCTTTTGGAGGTCTTCCTGAAAATCGCCCTGCGTGCCAATTTTGGTACGCGTTCCGTGTGCTGGCGACCTCTGTGCTAGATCATAATGTTATAACCAATTACAGTTAAGACTTAAGACAGTTCTACACTGCTAGCGGATGACTTTTTTTTTTAATTTTCTTTACTTGGCCAAAATATTGACCAGATAAAGGCACTCAGTGCTGTTCAATCAGGCCTATCTAATATAGTATAATACATACAGACGTTGTTATAAAAGATTTAAAAAAATATATTTATAAACTTTGTTCTTGCCAAGCTAATGCCAGAACCGGCTAGTTGTTAAAACAAGCTCTAGATCTACAGATCATGAAAAGTGGACCCTGAGAAACCTATTCAGAATGCTCTTTTATATTAAAAAAAAAGAATGTATCTAAATACACATAACTGATATTTTAAAAAAACAATGCATTAGTTTTGGCTTTCTCAACACACCAAAGTCTTTTTCTTGTTTTGTTTTTTTTTTTTTGTTATGTTGCAATGTATTGTTTTGACCATTAAAAAAAAGCCACTACAAAAACATTAATGCTTATTTTTAATTCTATACACTTCAAGAAATTTAATTAACTTTACATCTTCCCATAAGCTAATCATTAATGAACAAAGTAAAATATATTTGTAAACATAATTAGCTTTGATTTCAACTAGACAAATCAATGCACAGTGAGTATTTGGCCTACGGTTGTGACGTATTGAGGGATATTTGTCCCATTCAGCAGTAAGGACGTCTAGGTCATAGGTCGGTTGCAAAATCACCTGATATGTCGTTGCCATGACACTTGGCCTATTAACATGATTTATCAGCACCATAAAACCCGAAGCAAATACGCTTAAACATAAGGAGGAAGGGTTTTGAAAGGTATGAATGTGCTTACTGTGGCGAATGATTATATTCATACGTTTATGTTATTGCTATACAAACTTAATATGTTTTATATCGAATGAAGGAAAGTATCGCTGGAACTTATTGAACCTCATCAATTCCCATCAATGTACTCGCAGGTGCGGCTCAATACATTTATATCGTTCCAGTTAAGAAATCATTTTTGATGTGTAGTGTGAACTCTTTAATGACAAAGACTAAAAATAGAAGATGGAAATAGGACGCATGCTATGAATTGGTGTCTGCCATGGCTATACACTTACTTACGGTAGATGAATATGGAAATGAAAACCAGAAGTAGTCCCCCAAAAAAGCAGACTTAGGACAAACTGATTGATTTATAGATGAATTGACTGAAAGATGAATCGATTGATTGATTGGGTAGTTAAAGTGTAAATATTGGATTCTATATAGAGTGTTTTCAAGTGTCAATTCACACATCAATATAGACTTAAACAGCATGTTGAACTATTAAAATCCATATGAGCAACCGAAGAGAACTGTCGATTAAAACATAAGTTTTACAAAACAAAAGTGCTGTAACAATTAATTGTCTTGCGCTAGTATTCAATAGACAGAAAAAAAACAAAAAAACAAAATGGATATCTTATGATCTGGCCCTTAAACTAATAGACCGAATACAGAAAAAATAGATACGACATTCTACTGGGCAATTACTATAGACCGGCCAAGTAGAAACAAACTGTAGACAGACCAAATACTAAACAATACTCGAACTAGTCTTGCGTTAGTATTCAATAGACATTAAAAAACAACAACACAAAATGGATATCTCATGATCTGGCACTTAAAATGATAGACCTAATACAGTGAAAATACATACGACATTCTACTGTGCAATTTCTCTAGACCAGTAGAAACCAACTGTAGACAGACCAAATGCTAAACAATACTCGAACTAGTTATCACAGTAAAAATATGCTTTAGCCTTGTTTAATTTTGTTTGTCTAAGTTAACCTTAATTGAATTACGGTAGTGTGACGTGGTTGGCAGTTTGAACCTTGAATGGAACTACCAAAACTCCAAGGTGTAAGACGTGGCAAACGTCGAAAACCTTATTTTTAAGGACTCGATGGGAGGAAATAATGGGATTCACAGAGTTAACCCAAGTTAGATGGGTTCACCTACATCAGCTGTGGGAAGTAAAGGTGATGGGGACTTTATGAATTGGGGCGGAGGGGGAGCTTATTGCTACCCTCCGTGTACGTCGTGGGTTATGGTGGAGCCTGCTTCATCAAAGTGCCAAATAACATAACAGTGAAAGTACTTTACCCAATGTGTGTTTATTAATTGTGTATGCGTGAGTATATCAATGGTATTTTTTGTTAGCTTACTATTTAATTGTGTATGATTTGATTGCCTTTATGTAGTATGTATCAATTGAATAGTGTTCGTTTCAGCTGAATCATGGGATAAGAACGAAAGCTGTGAGTGTGTCATTTTAGTTTTCACATTGGATACAAATATAGAAAAAAGTGCCTTTCATACGAGATTTGAAAAGTGCTAAGCAAGTCTTACATACGAGATTTGAAAAGTGCTAAGCAAGTCTTACATACGAGATTTGAAAAGTGCTAAGCAAGTCTTACATACGAGATTTGAAAAGTGCTAAGGAGGAAGTCTTACATACGAGATTTGAAAAGTGCTAAGCAAGTCTTACATACGAGATTTGAAAAGTGCTAAGGAGGAAGTCTTACATACGAGATTTGAAAAGTGCTAAGGAGGAAGTCTTACATACGAGATTTGAAAAGTGCTAAGGAGGAAGCCTTACATACGAGATTTGAAAAGTGCTAAGGAAGCCTTACATACGATAATCTCCATGTCGATGAGCAGCTCCAGGACGATGATGACGCAATCAGCGATGACCAGTGTGATAACTGAGTACTGCACGACATTGGTTTTCAGGTAGCCTGCAAGTTTACCTTTCAACCTGTGAAGGATGACAAAAAGAAACGATACGGGTCAAAGGTTAAAATGTCAATGTTTAATTTAAAAACAACAGGACATTTATACAAGGAGCGTGTGTTTATATAAAGATAATGATGCATACAATTTATGATTTCATTTTCAAACCCTGTTCGTCCTCGAGGCTGATTAAAGCAGCGCTCACAATTTTCCGAGACTATGGGCGCACAAAAGGGACTACGTGGCAAGCACAATTTTTTCTTTCTTACTTTCACAAACTAATATCAGGTACCCATCCTAATTGCGCAAAACTCGGAAATACCCATCATGACTAAGTTAAAATAACTGACTTGTCGCACTACCAGCTAGACCGCCGTTTATATCTATATATATATTGAGTAGACTGTGTGTGTGTGTGTGTGTGTGTGTTTAACCGATCATATTAGTTAATTTAAAGACACGTGACCTTATTGTCTCATATTATACTTTGGTGATTTCAATTTGGAAATGTGTCTTCGCAAGCTAAGTGGTTATCGTATCGGACTGCCATGCGGTCAACGCGGGTTCGATTCTCCAGTTAGTATATAGATCTACCTTTTTTTTTATTTATTTTTTTTTACTTCAATTAATATTACTTTTTTTCAAAAAAAAAAAAAAGATTTTCTATCTATGAGCAACACCGGGCAATTTAGATTTTGTTTAAAATTATTTTCCAAAATGTCTCCAGTAAAAAAAATTTTTTTACATTAATTATTAAATTTGTAGCTTTCTTTTCATTGTAGTTTATAACATTTTTATCTCTATCTATTAGACGGGCCTGTTTTATTTTTCCCCGGGCAACGCCGGGCAATTTAGCTTGTATTTATATGGTTTTGTCAAGTAGGACCTATGGTTGTGTCATTCGATTACTTTTTTTTAAAGACAACTACTGCATCACATGATCAATTATAATATATCAGATTGCGAATCAAAACCATTTATTCATTTTGTATCAGTATTGATTTACTATGTGTTGTATTCTTGGAACACTGATCTATAAAAGGAATGGATAGCGTCTCTATATTAAATGTGTATGCGCAAATTGAAGCCCAAATGAATTCCCCTTTCCCACTATTCACTTATCTACATAAGCGAGTAACAGGAACAAACCACTTATGATTAGAACAAATCCATACGATAAAAAGGCAGTCTAAGTCACTTGAAATGTATTTACAGGTCAGTGTTTAGTAAATATAATTTCATTGATAAGTGAAAGTCACGTGAAAGCCTTTTTATTTTACTTCCCTGCCTAATCTATTCTTTTTAATTAATACTTTTTATAGATCAGTGTCTTGGAAGTTCCAATGTGATTGTTTTTGTTTAAGGTTAGCGTATGTGTAAATTTT
This sequence comes from Anisus vortex, assembly GCA_949126835.1. NCBI lineage: Eukaryota > Metazoa > Mollusca > Gastropoda > Planorbidae > Anisus > Anisus vortex. Next base: position 75,973,589 of record OX421492.1, read on the forward strand.
TTATTTTTTTTTTTGCTTTTTTTTTGTGTTTTTTTGTGGTTTTTTTTCCGAAACAGAGAAATCTAAACTGGGCCCTGGTTGTGTAGAGCAATAAATTGCAAGTAAAGATTTATGGGTTTAAAAAAAACAAGGTTGATCGTGTTATGCAGGGTAGTGTTACAAGCGACCCACTGACCCACAATACCGCCCAGTATGCCTTTTAGCAAGTCCCCTATAGAACTTCTAACGTCAGTTGTTCTCTTTTGTTCCTTGTATTGAAATGATTATACAATGTCAGCCTGTGTAAAGCATTTAGTTGTATCAAATCGCTTATTGGGAGCAATTATAACAAATGTTGCACCGTTTTCCTCAGGGGTTCTGAGCATATATCACTTTCGCTCCTCTGCTGTTAGGCATTCGTTCCAGGTGGCCTGCCCAGCGTAGTCTGCCCTTATTTTTATTTCGGCCACAATAGTAATGTCTTCATATAGCTCGTAGACCTCTCTGTTGGTGCGCATCCTCCTATCCGAGCCATGTCGCCATCAAAGACCTAGTGACAATGGAAACCTGGCGATTTGAGTATCACTAGCACTATAGATCTATGTCTGTTAGCGGAAGTCGTCATGCCTAATAAAATTTAACACCCTATACACGTATGCTATTGTATCCGACTACAATCTAAAATCTAAATAAATGATCATTTGGGTTGCCATACTAATTCATACTATGTAGTTACACACACAAGAAAAAGTTTCATTTTATTAGATCTTTTAAATATTTTTTTATTCTGGCATGGTTGCCCAGCTTAGCGCTGCGCTGGCGTGCCGAAAGTGCCGAGTTCGAATCCTTGTTTTTTTTTCCCGGGTCTGGGGAGTGTTCCTGAGTCTACACAGCTAAAATGGGTACTTGCCATTAGTTTAGGAAAAGTAAAATGCGGCTGGGCATTTTAATGGCCACACAATCGCTTTGTATGTCGTGGTTACGGAAACGTGTCCGGCTTCACAGGCGCTATATATCCAATTAGTTTAACTGGAATACTTTACTGAACTATAATATTCTCAACAAATTCATTGCGCTGCTTTATAGCACCGTACAAAGCCTCTGTTTCTAGCATGGCATCAAAAATGGTAGATCGGATTGAGGGCGTTGGTGATCAGTCATTACCAAAATGCAATAAAAAAAATCTGCTTTACATCAGACCTAATGGCAGACCCAGACTAAGATGGTTGGACGATGTCGAGATGGATCTGCGACAGATCGGGATACAGGCCTGGAAAAAGAAGGCAATGGATACGTCCGAGTGGAAGAAGATGGCGAGGCAAGCCAGAACTTTCCGTGGGCTGTAGCGCCAGAGATGATGCCTCGGACAGGATCTTGCAGTTATGATGACTTGACCCACCCCTTCTTACGTTACCCCACAGACTAAGGAGCCGGAAGGCTCATATGGTATAATGGTATATGGTATAATGGTATATGGTATAATGGTATAATGGTATATGGTATAATGGTATATGGTATAATGGCATATGGTATAATGGTATGTTATAATGGTATATGGTATAATGGTATATGGTATAATGGTATATGGTATAATGAACTTTTCAATTCGGTTCTTGAACCAAAGACCATGGCGATCGACGGTTCAACAATCCGACCAATCCCTTTACCTGATATCACCATGTAATAAAAATGTCAATACTGTATTAGTTCTATGAAAGTTATCACATGAATATGACGGCATGTATCACTACCTCATGTACAGAAGAGAGGGCGGAGTATTGGTGGAGTAGATATGATTATTTACACATAAATCTGTTAGGAATTCGTATTAACCCTTACAGTCCCGGGCGCGTATATAGCGGAACTGAAGGCAGCATAGATAGAAGTAGGGCGGTACGGGAAGGGTTAAAAGATCAAAGATTGAAATTCAATCAACTATCATAAATCAAAACGTTCAATTCTTCTTTGTTCTTGAGTATATTTTTAAATGTATGATTGAAATATAAAAAGAATGTACGAATCTCAAGCAATAAATCATGATTGAAAAAATGTTGAGTCTTATGAAGCGGATCTTCTTGTGTGTATGTTATAAAGGACAGAACGGAAAGGCATTGATATCTTGTTTGTTTCATTATTTCTAAATAACATTTTTTGTTTAACTTGTTTCTTGAACTTTTGTTTTATTAACGTGTATAAGCGGATGTGTCATGTAACTGCCGCTCTGACGTTTACAAATTACGACATGCCAAGCTCGTCCTCACGCCCCCGAACACACATTACCAACACCGCGAGCGTGCGCGTAAACACACAGACACAATGACGACCTGTTCCACCCACGTTCCCGAATGTCTTCGGCACTGCAGGGCGTCTTCTTGTTCATTACAGCAGCTCGTGGGATGTACAAGAAAGGATATAAATAATTGTTTAAAAAATTCTTTGTATTATTAATTTAATAAATATAAGTGACTTATTTAAAAGCTCTATATTATGTAATTTCTGTAATTTTTTATATTTAAAAGATACACTCCATAAATGGTCAAACAATTAATGCAGCAAATGTTTTTTTTTACAATTTTTTTACATAAATTATTTTAATCCGCTAATAATTGAATCTTGCAATGAATACCATAATGTTGGATTTATATAAAGAAATAATAATTTTTCAGTAATTTTTGTTATATTATTACAAAATATAACTTGTTTGGCATCACTAGTAAATCAAATGTGTAAACGGTTTTTTAAATTAAAGGGAGATAATATTAGCCTGTTTTATTTGCGCTAATATTTCTAATATTTTTTTATTTTTTTAAACATAATAAATGGCTTACAATTTATATCTTTAAAATGATCAAACTGTACAAAGTATTTGAAAATTATATAAATATTATATGACTAAAGAATATATATGTATATTTTAGAAAATTACATTAACTACCCAGTTTGTATGATAACTTTGTATCTATTCCGTTTAACAAAACGGTGTTTAGTATTTTCAACACAGCCAGCACTTATAATACATTAAAGAACCTCTCAGTTAAGATGAGATAAAATTAAATAAATATTAGTAGCTGTTAGAATCAGTTAGAATGTTAGATCCTCATCTTGACTACCTAATGATAATCATCATCATCTGTCCTTTGGGTTACTTGTGGAACATATGGCCTCTGACAAAGCGCGCCACTCTCCACGGTCTCTTGCCAGTCGCTTCAATTCTTCTCAGCTCTTTCCAGTTTTTCCAGTTTCATCCAATATGCTTCGTCTTCATGTTCGCTTGGGTCTTCCTCTATGCCGTTTACCCTGGGGATTCCACTCTAAGGCCTGTCTAGCTCTGTTGTTGTTATCTTTCCTGAGGGTGTGTCCAATCCATCTCCACTTCCTTTCCATGATTTGTTGTTCTACTGTTCTTTGTCCACACCTCTCCCACAGCTTGGAGTTTTCTACCTTGTCGAACCATTTTATTTTGAGTATATTTCTTAGGCATCTGTTAACAAAGATGAATTCCATGTTACAACTGGAGTCAGGCTAGGATGTCCCCTTTCACCACTTCTGTTCCTTCTGGTACTAGATTGGGTCACAAAAGAAGCTTATGCTAACTCAGGAAAAGGAATACAGTGGACCCTAATGGAAAAACTAGAAGACTTAGAGTTTGCGGATGACCTGGCCATTCTGTCCCACAGATTACAAGATATGTAAGAGAAGATCACAGCCTTGAGTGAGACTGGAAGATCAAAGCCTTGAATTAGACTGGAAGATCACAGCCTTGA